>OY720051.1:6623490-7223490 GCA_963082485.1 Eudonia mercurella
AGTGTATAATAAATCACCTGGTGGCGAACGTGCGGCGCCCTCACGTGCGGCATGTGCGGCATATGCGGCATGTGCGGCACATTATCCCCGTGCGGCACATGCGCGTGCGGCAGCGTGGCGCGCACGAGGTGCCTCGCGTCCAAGCTAACGCTGAGTCGCTGCGGCCGCGGCGGCTGCAGCGTTGCAGGGCAAAAGCGCCTTTTCAGCCGCCGCGCGCGTCGAACACCACCTGCCGCTTCTTAGAGTCGTTCAAGTCTAGGCGGGTGACGGTGGTCTTGCCGGGTTGGGGTTGGCGGACCACGTTGACCAGGTGAGGACCCTGGGGGAGATAATACTATATGTTATTAAATAGATAAAAACATAATATAGGTACATAGTCGAATTTAAAAATCCTCCTTTTTTTTATAAACTGGTAATAATAACGACAGAATCGGATACTAAGAAAAATGCATAGAATACCTACTTAAACTAAGTATTTGTGTTAAAACCTGTTAAGATGAATTATTTTGTTTAATAAAATAAAAAAACGTTTATATCAGACTTAAAAAATTTTTTTGCAAAGGTTGTAATTTTACCATAAAAATTCTCACTAGGCAATCAGATCGAGAAGCTTAATTAAGTATAGTAGAAAAAAAATGTTGCGGTGCCCAACCGGGGCTCATGTTTTGGTACGTGAGAAATATGAAATGTGCACCTATTTTTATCACATAAATCGAAATAAATACCTTTGACTTTGACTCTCAGTTGGACTAAGCACTAAGTACCAAGTCCCACCCTGCGTGTACTCTAGCTAACGATGTTTTTTTTTAAATTAATTTTTTATATTAGCAACCTTAGATCTAGTCGACGATGATGGCATAATTACATTGAAAAGAGCAAATTTGAGTAGCTGCGGTGAACTGGTGTACGAACCTTGCCCAGCTGCTTGGCCTTGATCTCGAACAGCTGCTGGTGCGGTTGGTGCGGCTGGTGCGGCTGGTGCGGCTGCCTGGGCTTGGCGTCGGCCACTGGCGCCAGCGCCACGACGCCGGGCAGCGGCTGCGCGCGCCCCAGCAGCTGAGCGCGCTGAGCGTGCGTCAGCGGGTGCGCGTGTAACACCTAGTAGAAACACCATTGCTTTTATTTAGTACTAGCTGACCTGGTAGGCTACTCTCGACGCAAACTCAATCTCAATACGATTCCAATGCGATTAATAAGTTTCGCAATTTCGGAACGTCCCATATCGATAATAATTTGTTCACTCGATTTCCACGCAATTTAATTCCAATGTGGCGCTATTATCGCTTTTAAGAGTGCCATTTGATTTTTTTAAATTTGTGTTTGGAAATTGATTATTGCGATTGTGTTTCAAAAGTAACCCTACTGGCGGACATAGTAAAAAAAAAATTTTTTTTATTTTTTTTATATAGCCTATGTTACTCAGCGCTAATGTACGAGGGGCGTTCAAAATATTCTCGGTATGTGGATGAAAACAAACAAGTACGAAAAGTTTGATATTTTTATTTTTCAATATACTCCCCCCCTATGTTCATACACTTATAAGATCGATCAATTATTTTTTTTAATCCCTCATAAAAATATTTTTTATCTTTGGTGTAAAAATGCTCCTCCACGGCCGTCTTCAACGATTCATCGTCAGAAAATTTATTTCCACGCAGATCCTTTTTAAGATTGGGGAACAAAAAGAAGTCGCTTGGGGCTAAGTCCGGACTATAGGGTGGATGAGTAACAGTTTCAAACCCACATTCAACAATAGCTGCCTTGGCAATATGAGCAGTATGGACAGGGGCGTTGTCATGCAGAAGCAGAACACCTTTGGTTAACTTTCCTCGCCTCTTTTCTTTGATCGCATCTCCTAATTGACGTATAACGTTAGCGTAGTACTGCCCTGTGATATTTACACCTTTTTCTTTATAATCGATAAGCAAAACTCCTTCACAATCCCAAAATATTGTGGCCATGACCTTGCCAGCTGACGGGATTACCTTGAACTTCTTGGGATGAGCTGAACCCTTAATGTGCCACTGCATGGACTCCTGTTTGCTCTCTGGGTCATAATGATGAACCCAGGTTTCATCTCCAGTAACTATTTTTTGCAGCACCTCATCGGGATTTTCACCACACAGGTCGATAAAATCTGAACAGCAAGCCACACGCATATCCTTTTGAAGAAGCGTTCATTCGCGGAACCCATCTTGCACTTACTTTTGACATATTAAGATGGTCATGTATAATGTCATGTACGGTACCAATAGAGAGATTGGTTACTTGAGCTATAGATTTTACCTTCACTCGGCCGTCTTCCAATATAAGTTTTTCCACTTTATCAATATTTTCTTGTGAGGTAGCCACTACAGGCCGGTCAGGTCTAGGGTCATCTTCAATACTCTCCCTTCCACGCTTAAATTCGCTTGACCATTTTTGAATAGTAGATAAAGAAGGAGCAGACTCACGGTAAACACAATCCATTTCCTCTTTTATGGTTTTTTGATTTTTACCCTGTTATGTCAAGAATTTTATGACGGATCGGTGCTCTAATTTCGTTAAAATTGTTAATTCGCTCATGGTGTTCATGTTTGTTCGGCAATTGCAGAAAAACAAAAGAACATCTCGGTTCCAATTTTACTTTTTTTTAATGTCAATGGATGAATCTTAGCGGCCAGTAACAAATATATATATATAAAAGAGGTTGTAACGTATCAATACCGAGAATATTTTGAACGCCGCTCGTAGCATTCTAATGGTGAAAGAATTTTTGAAATCGGTCCAGTAGTTTTTGAGTTTATTCGTTGCAAACATACATACAAAAATACAAAGCTTTCCTCTTGATAATATTAGTATAGATTTCAAATGGTTAAAGCTTTATATTTAAAGTACACGTCTGATATATAACGGCCGATGTGCAAAATCATAACTTTTCAAAAGAGTTGGTAGCGCACTTGACCCGGTATGTAATGGGGTGGGGGTTCGAATCCTGCTAGTGGAAAAATTTCAAACCCTTTTTCAAATAGTAATTTGTTAAGAAATATATTAATACACATAATTATGTTTAACTAGCTGGCATGGAAGTTGGGATGAGGATTTTTACCAAAAGCATAAATATGAATTTTCATATAAGTAGCTAACTTGAGAATTAATGGGCTCTTATTCCACTGCGACAAAATTAAAAACTATATATTTACCTATGCCCTTTTCTGAGATTTAATCTCTAAAATTCATCTATCCAAATTGGTTCAGTGGTTTAGGCGTAATTGCGTAGCAGACAGATAGACAAAGTTACTGTACTGACACGCTTTATTCTATAGTAGGTATGGACTGTAAATTCTATGACGACAGACGACTGTAAATTCTAAAGACATTTTAACGTATCTAACGCGTCTTATTTGCCACACGATTACGTTAACCAAAAAACCAGAATTTGTATGACACGAGATCATTTTTAAAAAAAACGTTATTTTCGATTTCGCCAACGTCATCGAATGATTTAATAATATAGTATAGTATACCTTGAGCTTATTCGCAGGCACATGCTGAACGCCGGCTGCCACGCTGGCTACCACCAGCGGCGTATGGGTTTGCAGCTGGATGGGCTTGTGAGACAGCGAACCGGCAGCCAGCTGTACCAGCGGTGCGGAGACGCGGCGGGGGGAGGCCGATGACACCGTTACGCCTGGGAGGAAGAAAAATAGACACGATCAGACGAAATAAAACGGGCAGACCATTCGAAAAATCAATGAAAGCAGTAGTATCGCAAGGTTAGATTAGGTGAACGTAAGAATTGTACTCGCCACTAACTGCGATTTTCTATGATTTGCAAATCATACATTTGTCCCCAGGATGCGTGTTTAAATGCCCTACAAGAATGGATAAAATGAGATATGATCACATTAAGCAAAGTCTAAAGTAGCACCGGCAATAGGAAAACAAAGAGTTAACACTGTTCTATGTTGGACTGTTTTAGTATGGACTGTTTTAGTATTGCACTAAAAGAATGTAAGAAACTCTATAGTTACTAATTTTCTTACACCACAAAGTTATGAGGATACAGAGAATTTATTAGATCATACTAAATAAAACACACGCACCCACAAACACTCACAAACACATATAGTTACTATAGTTAAAAGTTTGATTTCTATAATAATTTTCTTTAGTTGTATTAAGTTTGTCTATTAAATATAAATACATTAGCTATAGAAGAGCGAAGTCACTTGTTACAAGCAGTTTTATGCTTATTAGATGACTACAATCACTGAACTTTAAATTGTAATACTTAAATTTTAGCAATAAATTTCATTCCCTTTCATTCATGTAATGAGGAGAGGTGATCAGAATGTGACGAGATTATATCGATAAAACCATTAAAAGGGAGGACAATGTAACATTCTTGGGAATAGAACTAAGCGAAAGCCTAAACTTTGCTACCCATGTTCAAAAGGTTTGTAGCAAAATCAACAGGTTTGTATATGTCTTAAGACGATTAACGAAGAAAACGTCTCTTGATGTGACGTTGTCTGCTTACTATGGTTATGTCGCATCAAATATTTCTTATCGGGCTTATCTTGTGGGGCAATGGCAAAAATATAAATAAAATATTTATTGCCAAAAAAAATGCATAAGAGCCATATGTAACAAAGGTCCATTTGACTCATGCAGGCCACTATTTGTAAAGTTGGGCATACTAACCATTCCAAGTATGTACATGTTAGATATATACAAGTTTGTCAAACAGCACCAAGAATTGTTTTTACGAGCCAAGGATGTATTTCCTCGAAACACAAGAGACAGTGACAGACTAGTCTTAGATTTCCGCCCAAATACTGCTCTTTATCGAAAAAGTTGTTACATATAGTAACAACATATTATGCCCAATTATGAAATGAAAATGCCCCCCTTGACATGTCTGGGGGGCGCGTCCCCCTGGGCGGGTTGGGAAGTCCTGATTTACAGTAATGTTAAGTATACAGTGAATTATTGTATCTCCCCTAGCACACCATACAAATCTCAAGTGATTTTTGTGTGTTTTATAGTTTTATAAGCTTTTATTATTGTAAAGAAAATTGAAAAAAAAAAACAGTGCAGCTGGCCATCAGGACCAAAATGCTAATTGTCCTGCTACAAACTTAAGACATAAACAAAGTTGAATAGTGATCCTTACCTGCTTCCCTAGCCTGCTGCATCGGTAGCACGGCGACGGGGGAGAACGGCCCGTTCTGGACCAGAACCCCCGACTGGGTTGACAGCAAGTGGTTCTGTAGCCGCATCTGGAATGTACACAGAATTTTAAGTATGCATAAAACCTTAGTGATTCATTGGTATTGGCAAAACGGTGAATAATTTACTAAACCTTATTTTATTTTTTAATAGTGGACCCGGCGGACTTTGTACCGCTTTGACAGTATCAAAAGTCTGTCAAAATTTCAATAAAAAGTACATAAAACTACCAAATAAATGCTTATTCCCAACATCAAATCCAAGACCTAAGTAGTAAATTGTGGAACCAAATATAGAGAAAAAGGTATGAGTTTCATTCCCATGGGAATATCGGGTAAAAACTATCCTATGGGTTAATCCTGGTTATAAACTATCTGTATGCCGAATTTCATCCAAATCCATCCATCCGTTGCAGCGTGAAGAAGCAACAAAGAAAAAGTGAAGAAGTATCCCATACAAATTACAAAGTTCTTTTTTTTAATGTTTCTTATCTATACATTAATACGTGAACAAAATGCTTTGTAACCCTTTTTAAGTACATTGCGCGCACGGAAGTCTGTATGACTTTGCAGAAATATAAAAATAAATTTTACAATATGTGTTATATTACATTGTTATTGATTTTCGACCACTGGGCGGCCGCCGATGTGCGGTCGACGTGATGATGCACTTCTTCAGTGTGTACTTTGGTACAAGCAAGCAGTATAAGACCTACCTTCTCTCCGACACAGCTACAGTGACGACCTGCGGTTGCGAAGCGTCTGCCGCCGATGTGCGGTCGAAGTGATGATGTGCTTTATGATCATATGTTACATTGGTACATACACACAAACAGCTACACAGTGACAATCTGCGTCAGCAGTGTCGGCCGCCGATGTGCGGTCAAGACGATGTGCTTTATGAACATAAGCTAATTCTTACCACTCTTCTTACTATTGTAGAATGCAATAAATAGCGTAGGGCAGACTAGTGCCACGTAGAGTCGGGGGGAGACAAATTTCGATTATGTGACAAATTTTTACTTAATCTTACCCTCACAGTGAATGAAACATTATGAGAAATGTCAAAACACACAAAATGGCAGCTGATTAGACTTTTAAACATTTACTTCATAGCGCTGGATTTTAGCTTTTTTGTCAATTTAGTATGCTGCCAACTTAGCATGATTGCTTTGAAAGCGTTTTTATGTTGAAAAGTTGGCAACAGACCTGTCATTTGCTATCAGAATAAATTTTTGACTTAAAAATTTATAATTTTCAATAATTTATTGTGAGAGTCCTAATTGATTCCTAGCGATAAAAATTCGTGTACTTGTTCCCAATGAGCCGATTGATATGCAGGCGCCTGTACAAGACCTACCTTCAAGCTCTCCGACACAGCTACAGTCACAATCTGCGGTTGCGGGGCGTCGCCGGTATCGCTCGGCCGCCGATGTGCGGTCGACGTGATAATATGCTTCTTCAGCGGCGAATGCTTCGTCTGCACCGTCTTCAGTTGGACGCCGTGCGGGAGGGAGACCTCCTCTATTGTGTCCTCTTTCCGTTTGCGCTCGATCTTGATCTGTGGTACCTCGTTGACCTCCTCTATGATTATTTTGGACGTGGGCACTGGCTGCGTTTCCACCTGTAGATGGTAAAGGAAATTGTAGCGTGTGTGTGTAGTAGCATAATATAACGAAAATATTTTTTAAACAGCAGTTTGGCTGCTCAAACTGCTGTTTGAAAAATATTTTCGTTATATTTGAACATAAATATTCGAACTGAACCACCAAGGCATTTAAATCCAATTTAATATAACATAGCCGTTTCGTTTAATGTAATTTCTTTCTGTTTAGGCATTTTTTTGTATATTTGTTAATAATTATACGTTGACAATTTCATAATTTCATTGGTGATGTATTAGCTATTATTTAACATTCAATTTAATGTCAACTAGTAATTGTGTTATCTATGCTATTAATAAAGAGGTAACGTTTGTGACTGTTTGTTTGTATGTCGGGGCTAATCCCTGGAACTACTGGTCCAATTCCAAAAATTCTTTCACCAATAGAATGTTACATATCTTGCGGGTAACATAGGCTATATTTTATTCTGATTAAAAAACTAAGTTTATATTTTAATCTAGCAATAATAAGTCTGCTGGTGTCTTGGCCCAAGCTTTGAGCCAGAGAAGTGACATGTTTCCAATAACATGACACACACCAAACCGAGCACTCAAACATGTACCCTCCAACCACTGGAAGTCGAACCCAGGAGCCTCATCCGGCTCCTGGGTTCGACTTCCAGTGATTGTCTTAACCACTAGACCACAGAGACGAATAAAAATGCGGTTATCTATATACATATAATGACTTGTCCTGTCTGATTCATCATCGCCGAGCCGAAACCGCTGAAGGTAATTAGATGAAATTTGGGCTGTAGGTTAATTGAGTGACGTAACCAGCCACTAAGAAAAGATTTTAAGGAAATCATACCCTAAGGGGGTCATAATAGGGTCATAATAGGGGGTGAAGTTTGTATGAAAGTTTGTCAAGATTTTTGGTAAATGATCCCTTTTATTTGGATTTTATTACGAATAAACACAGTCGTGTAGCCCACGTGAGCAAAGCCGCTATAAAAGCTAGTGTTTATATAAAAAAATTAACAAACCACATACCTTCTCAACCTTGGGCGTGACCACGACGACGGCGGGTGGCTCGGGAACCAGGTCCACAAACATGGGTTCACGCCCCAGCGGGCGCACGCGCACCAGCGAACTCCCTCTTCCTCCCCCGGCCACCCCCAATCCCCCCCGCACTCCCCCGCCCCCCCGCGCGCCAGGGCACGCCCGCCCACACGAACCCTGGCCTTGTAATAAAAAAGAATCCTTATCATCGTTCACCAACTCGAGTATATCATCGGTGATTTTCTTATCATCCTTCGTTAAATCGACATCGGCTAACGCTTTCAAGTCCGTTTCGGACAGTATGCTCTCGACTTGAGCTTCTGTTAGACCGGTGAAGTTTTCGTTGAGTAAATCCTCGTTGCTGACGTCCAGACTGGTGGCGCTGACGTCCCTTTCCTCGGGGTTGATGTCCCCGTAGAGGTCTGTGAGGGTGAACTCGGTGGTGGTGAAGGTGTCCAGGCCGTGTGTGGGCAGTTCGGTTCTCAGCTCGACGGCTATGGGCGTGTCCATGGCGATGGGGATACGATCGCTGTTGGAGTCGACGCGGGGTGGCGACGGCGGCGGTGTTTTCGGTCGGAAATGTAACCTGAAGAAAGGAGTATTATTAACAAAAAACATTTATTTGAGACATAACAAATTAAAATATTTTACATTCATCATCATCATCAGCCCATACTAGTCCACTGCGAGACAGAGGTCACTGAGCATGATCCGCGGCTACTCTCACCCAGCTCTTGCCAGTCGCCTTGCGAATATCGTCGCTCCACCTACGTCCTGCACTACATTTTACATTAATTCGTATTGTATTGTATGTAATAGTCATTTTTTTATTAACTACTTCGAACAGCTCTGTGGAAAGCAGTGGTTTCTGAGCAGAGAAACTTAGTTTGTCAAGGTCATATAATCCCCAGATACTTTTTGTAACCTTCCCCATGCCATACAAGATTATAGTGAAAATCCAGAGGGGCTATAATCTTGGCTCATGCGCTTGGTTTCCATAATTTTTGTAAATCACTAATAATAATATACAGCTAAATTACATACAAGTTCTAACAATCGTGATGGAAGGATTATTAAAAATCAGAACGAAAATTGGTTGGCCTTCCCTATGGATGTTTGCACAAGCCATAAACCAGGGCCCAGCGCGCATTGGTGGTTGTTATAAATGAATATATATATAGGAATGTATATAAATAGATATATTATGGTTTTGTCCGTCGGCTATAATTGACAACTCTTCTAACCCTTGTTTTTAACGTGCTGTATGATCCTCGTACTCCTTACCTTAAGGAGTGCTTCCGATTTCTTGGGATGGAACACAACCGTGATCTAAGGTCAAAATCGGATAACATCCTTAAACCTCCCTTTACCCGGTCGAGATATTTTAAGGATTCTTTTACTGTCCAAGCTACTTGTCTTTGGAATAAATTACTGTCTGAAATCCGACACTCCAAGACCCTTTCCGCCTTTAAGTCTAAACTGCACAGTCATCTATTAAATCAGTCACATGCTAGTAACATGTTTTAGAGTTTTATTGTTGGTATTATATGTATGTATATATATTATATATATGTATGTCTTTTTATGTACTGTTATATGATTCACTGTTATATGATCACCTTCGATTTGCTGACGATATAGTGGTCATGGCTGAGATCCTGGAAGACCTCGCCACAATGCTCGGTGACCTCAACAGTCTCTCAACAAATGGGTCTTAAAATGAACATGGAGAAGACGAAAGTTATGTCAAACTCACGTGTCGTACCCACTCCTCTGAAGGTTGGGGACTCTGCCCTTGAAGTTGTAGACGATGATGTTTAACTGGGACAAACGGTCCAGCTAGGTAGGTCCAACTTCAGCAAAGAGGTCAATCGTCGAATCCAATTAGGCTGGGCAGCGTTCGGTAAGCTACGAAATATCTTTTCGTCCGATATACCGCAGTGTCTCAAAACGAAAGTCTTTGACCAGTGTGTGTTGCCAGTGACGACATACGGGACTGAGACGTGGTCGCTCACTATGGGCCTTATCAGAAGGCTCAAGGTCACTCAAAGAGCAATGGAGAGGGCTATGCTCGGGGTTTCTCTGCGAGATCGAATCAGAAATGAGGAGATCCGCAGAAGAACAAAGGTAACCGACATAGCCCGAAGAGTTGCTAAGCTCAAGTGGCAGTGGGCAGGGCACAT
This sequence comes from Eudonia mercurella, assembly GCA_963082485.1. Lineage (NCBI taxonomy): Eukaryota > Metazoa > Arthropoda > Insecta > Lepidoptera > Crambidae > Eudonia > Eudonia mercurella. Next base: position 6,633,552 of record OY720051.1, read on the forward strand.
TGCTCGCAGGACTGATGGCCGCTGGGGCGGAGCAGTCCTCGAGTGGCGACCGCGTACCGGAAAGCGCAGTGTGGGCAGGCCTCCAACAAGGTGGACCGACGATCTGGTGAAGGTTGCGGGAAGCCGCTGGATGCGAGCAGCACAAAACCGGTCGTTGTGGAGATCCTTGGAGGAGGCCTTTGTCCAGCAGTGGACGTCTTTTGGCTGAGATGATGATGATGATGATGATATGATTATATTGTATTCTACTGTATTTGCGCACTTCCTCTATCTCCTTGGGTTTCTAAACCAAAGGTTGTCTGGAAGAGATCGCTTAAAGCGATAAGACCGCCTTTGCCCATGCTAGCTTTCAGATTATGTGTACTTGTTTTTTGTTTTTATTTGTGTGAGCAATAAAGTATTTATCTATCTATAATCGACAAGTGATAGCGTATCTTGTACGCCAACGACAACAATGACCGACAATACATATAGTTTACAAAAACACATAATTTAGCTATTTGTAAATTTTGGAATCCTTATTCCTGTTGCAAGAGTTTACTCTTAAATACTGGGCGTACAGAACACGGCGACGCATTTATACAGTGGTTAATCGACTATCAGGTAACTCACCATTTCTTATTGACCTCGTTGATGAACCGCTCAAACTCCCTCTCCACCGGCTGCAGGCTCTCGTCCGAGTCGTAGCTGCCGTCGCTGCAGCCGCTCCACGCGCGCTTCCTCACCGCCCGCCTCAAACTGTCGCGCACACTACACTCTATAGTCCGCGCGCGATCACTATCACTGATACCACTCGCGAACTTCACATCACTCCGATTCGACTTCCCGTTCAAATCTTCCGTTGCGCACTTGGTGTCGGTGTCGGTGAGTCCCGGCTCCGTTTTGAGGTCGCCGTCCGTCGTGACCGGGCTGGGAGCTGGCGCGGCCCACAGCTGGGGGTTGCGCGCGAGGTGGCGGCGGAAGGCGTGCCGCCACGGGTGCTTGCCGCCCGTGTGGTAGTCGCGCGTCATCTCCTTGGGCGTGCGATGCGCTTTCGTCTCGAGCTCCACCTGTTATTAGAAATGGTTCATTTTTAATTGGGAAATTTAAGGGGGTGCCGCGCGGAATTTAAAAATTTACGTGTTTTTAAGTCACTGGTGCTAGGCGCTGAATAGGTCATATACATTAAAAGAACTAGTGTAGGTTAGCTTGATCCTTTCACAAGGCCATGGTTGTCTTGGAATTTGAAACAAATACCCAGAAACTGCATAAGCAATACGTAAAAGTAATGACATCTAAAAACTTATTTCTTCAGAAACTTTGTAAATATAGCACAAATGAAACAATGATCCGACATCAAAATGTTTGTATTGATATTCCGCAGGCCACTGTTGTCTTATTTTTCAATGAAAAAAATATGAACATGAAAATATTAAGACTTTTATTATTTTTTACTCAAACGCCTATGATTTTACGAAAGTAACTATGCTCTAATTAAATCACCAGCCTACTCTGTACAGATATGAGTGTGCGTGCGTATTCTTGTCGTGCGCCGTTGTCACACCACTGCCACGCGCCGCTCGCTCGCTATCATAAACAAACTTGAAACTCGCAGTTTTGCGTCCGCGCTGCACCCCCTTAAAAGGGACCGGTTTATGATTTGGGGTATAAATGTGAAAGAAGGTGTTATGCCATGTTTTAACAAAACTTTATGGTGGCGTTGACCGCCTGCTGTCATTATTTATGAATGTTTTTCTACTTCGCTTTACTTTTGTCTTGTCATAAAAATCTATCTTACTGAATATTGCTTTATAATTTTATTTAATACTAGCTGACCCGGCGGACTTCGTACCGCTTTGACAGTTTCCATCATTGAGTTAAATATATATCAATGGTTATATTTCCATGAGAACAAAACAAACAAATCATTTTGTATTGGAAAATTAAATTGTCGTTTTTAGTATTTTTTTTAAATATATCCTATGTTACTCAGCGCTAATGAAGCATTCTAATGGTAAAAGTTTTTTTTTAAATCGGTCCAGTAGTTTTTGGGTTTATTCGTTGCAAACATACAAAAATACAAAGGTTTCCTCTTTATAATATTAGTATAGACTTTAGATCCTAATGTGGTCCTCATAGACACGATGCCCTACACTACATCCTGCCTGCCCTAACTAAGTATGCTAATGAGTACAGTCAGTGTGAGTGATCTGAGCATTCTAACCTACAAATCGATAACAGTCCGGTACAAATTTAATTGAAGTTTAAGAACAAACGAAACATCAGGATAAATTATTAAAACTAATGTATAAAATAAACGCAAGTAGGTCTTGATCTTGATCTTGATATTGATTTTTGTCAAATACTTAGTTAAAGATAAAAATGTAAAACAAATATTTATATATGTTGTAAAGGCTGACTTATTATTGCAAGAGTACAAATTAAGGGTTTCAACCTACCCTTAAATTTTTAACATTGCATGTGGTTTTGTAACATATTATAGCTGTCACCTATTTTAGAATAGAACTGAATATTTATTTATTAAAGTAACAAAGACTCATAATGTGTTAAAAGGAGAATAAATTAAAAAAAAATGTATAAATGTTCAAATAATTTTTAACGTAAATTTTGTTGCGAACAAATTACAAAAACACAAATGTTGAAAAAATTTCCACGAGCAGGATTTGAACCTGCACCCTTCTGACATTCCGGGTCAGGTGCTCTTCCAATTGAGCTATCGTGGTTTTATATAAATGTAAAATGTATACTGATATGATGCGGAATTGGATTCCCTAGATAGGTCTACTAACCAGTCAATATAAAACATAGTTACCTCTTCAGCTCTCTCCTGCCGGCACACCGCGGACGAAGGGAAATTGAATGGCAGTCGTGGCCATAGGTCTTCAAGCGGGGTGCGAACCCGGTCGAGGGCCACGCGACCGCCTCGGCAAGCGCGCCGGCGGGCGAAACCGATGCAGTGCTGGTACGGCTGGTTGAGGGACGTCAGCGTGAACCTGCATCATCATCATCATCATCATAATTTGTATAGTTTATCATCTTCATCATCTCAGTCATAACGTCTACTGCTGGACAATAGCCTCCCAAAGAACAAACAAGGTGGACCGACGATCTGCTAAAGGTCACGGGTAGCCGCATAGTATAATAAAATACTGCGCCAGATATAGCACTCCAAGTGACAATAGTCACGTGGATGACACAAGCCTACGTCATCGCCGATATAACCATCGAATCATCGATAGCGGACGACGGATAGACCTAGGCCTAGGCCCTCCTTGGTCGAGTGGCTTGCACACCGGTTTTCAAGGTGTCGCCATCTCTGAGGTACCGGGTTCGATCCCCGGTCGGATCAATTTAGAAATACCTGTTTTTCTAAATTGTTTTGGGTCTGGGTGTTTCCTATGTATAATAAGTATGTATTTAAGTATATTATGTATGTTTATCCATTGTCTAGTTAACCATATAACAAGTTTCTTAAGGAAGCTTTTCTTGGGGCTAGATAATTGGTGTGAGTGTGGGAAACATTATTATTATTATTATTATACTATGCGTAGCCGCTGAATGCAGCATCCTGGGAGGAGGCCATTTTTTATAGTTATTTTATAATTTTAATTGTTGATTTTACTGTATTATCTTTGTTTTGTTCTTATTTTGTGAACGCACAAACTTCACGTTTACCATTAAGTTAAGTACAAAAAACATTACTCCAAATACTGTTAAAAAAAACACTTAGTAGGTACAAAGTCAAAAGTTTTTATTCAAATAAACATAAGCTTTGAATCGTCCAAATATTTTTTTACACATTCAGGACATCTAATTTTTAGCTGTGGAGAAGAATGGGCGCCAAAAACTCCACAGCTTTAATAGAAGTAACATCGTGGAACGTTGCGTTTAATACCAAGATAATTATGCTGAGCGGAAACCAATTTGGTATATGTCGGCAGTCGGATTGTATAATCCGCCGCATTACATTACGGCTAGCCGTTTTCAAAAACTCGAGGAGCTCGATGGCGCAGTGGTTAACGCGCCCGGTCTGAGAGTGCTGAGGTTAAGCAACTTTCGCAAAGGCCGGTCATCGGATGGGTGACCAAAAATTTATCATCTCGAGCTCCTCCGTGCTTCGGAAGGCACGTTAAGCCGTTGGTCCCGGCTGCATTAGCAGTCGTTAATAACCGCCAATCCGCACTGGGCCCGCGTGGTGGTTCATGGCCCGTTCTCCCTATCCATCTATAGGGAAGGCTCGTGCCCCAGCAGTGGGGACATAAATGAGCTGATGATGAATGAATGTTTTCAAAAACAGGGCCGCCGTTTTGAAATACGGCGGTTAAATAAAACCGGAAATACAATCCGACTGCGACATATGCATAAGTGATGTTCCTGTGTTTTGAATTTATATGTGTGATGTATTGTACCAAATAAATATTTTTTTATCTATTTCTACATCTACATAGTGCTCAAACTCTGTAGTAGACTCACCTATGCCGTTCGTCGAATTCATGATCGTAAAGGGCATCTTTCGTGGCTTTATCCGCATCGAGAGGGTCTCCGCACAGCGTTGATGTTGGCTGGAAACAAAGAGTTCATTATTAAAATAAGCTTTTTACATGGGACTTTTATTATTTGGAATGGATAACCAACGCGTTGGTTATTATAATGGGGCCATTGTCACAAATGATTGATTGTGATTGTAAATTTTTAAGAGTTGGTTCGTTACAAAAAAATGTTCTTATTTATGAGTTCTATCACCTGCTTAAGGAAAAACAACCACTTCAAATGTACTTTCATGAATGTCATCATCATTTTCAAAGTACAGTTTAGAGATTAGTACACAAAGTTCATCAGTTTTTCTGCGGTCCTATGGATGGAGCAACTTTTAACTAACAATAAATAGCTAAATCCAATCCATTGTTTGATGTCTTCCAGCCATTTGCGTCTCTGTCCTCCCGAACCTCTCTTTCCCGGAATACTGCCTTATTAATAACAACTTGTCTTATTTTTATTGTTTTTAACTATAATTTAACTTTGTTTCTCTTAGACAGTTTCTGACTTTTATTAGTACTGTATGACATTGTGAAAATTTAAACTGGCAACTGATGTAAATTTGCAAACATAGATATTTAATATTTTTTTCTCTTTTGTTTTTTTTTAGATGTTGTGATTGTCCTTTATATTTTGTGTTTTTATTTGTGATGGAAAGTGTCCTTTTATGATAGGGCATTTTCCAATATTTTTGACGCTGTAAGGGAGAAAAGAGCTCGACACTTGCTGAGTTTCTTGCCGGTTCTTCTCAGTACAACGTTTCCCGCCCAGAGTAGACTTGCGAACCGATGGCATAGTGACGTTCACAAGAGCAATTTGTAGCCTAAACTGAATAAATGTTTTTTTTTTTAAACTAGTGATCGCCTAGTGGTCGAGATTCGACCGTAATTCATTAAAAAACTGATAAATACAAAAATTTTATTTTTCTCCGTGCTAAAAAAAAAGGGTTACAAAGTTTTTACTTCACATATTAAAATATAGATAACTTTTAGTTGTCACTCACCATTTCGTAGTAACATCCCGGCTTCCGTCGGAAGGCGAAGGGTCCATCGTCCGCGGGCGACACCTCCTCCTCTGACGAAGACGCTACGCCCGTCGTCGCAGCATCTGCTGAGCCATCGGGAAGAAAGTATTACAATCAAATCATGACGATAGGCATTGTGAGATCGGCGTCGATGTTTCTAGACGTTTGTGGGGCGTCCAATATTTACGTTCTGAAGAAAGCTCAATGAGGTTGTCAGTATTTTTTGCATTGTAGCCGAGACTATTAATGATACATTTGATTCATGATGTCGATTTTTGACCACAACAAACTGCTTTTCTAATAAGTACACTATTTATTTTATTTAAATTAATTATTCAAAATTCTCCTGTAACTTTAATGGGGGTTCTATGTGAGCTTTATTTTGAACATGAATCGACGCTGAGAGAACAATGAGCTACCCAAAACTAGAAAGAAAAGGGGGCAGTAATGTGAAATAATAATACAGTCACATGTATACACTTTTAACAAATTTTGACTCTTAACCCAATGTATTAAGAGTCACATTGTTTACATGTTAATGCTCGTGACTGTACCTATATTTCTGCTACATATTTATATAAAATAAGATTTTTTATAAAATAAGACTTTTCCCGGGGGAGCCTTTAACCCCTATGGGAACGCGTCCCCAAGGTGGCGGATAGAGGAGTGCTCGCTTGGTTCTGCGTAAGTAGAACCAGGAGGGTAGGAGCGAAATAAAATAGCTCCCGCGGACCAAAAGGCCGCAGAAGGACACTGCGATATAAAACCCCTGCTGTGGGCTTCTTCGACATATTCGGAGCAGAGGCCGCAGCAGTGCTGTGGAGTCTAGGCTAGGGCTCACAGAAGAGATGGCGGCGGAAGAACCCTTCGGGGCCAACGGCGGCGCTCACACTCCGTAGCGGGTGATAGTCTTGGCGTCAGGTGGCAACCGGCCGTAAAAACAAAGCCAATCATCATAACTCCAAATCATGAAAAGTACAAATAAGAAAAGGGCAAATAATGCTAGGGCGTCCCCCTCAAGCGACGATAACAGTGATGGAAATGCAGCAAATACTAGGGCGTACCCCCAAAGCGACGCAAATGTCATCAGAGCACCCGGGATATCACCCACGATGCGCATAGCGAGCTGGAACGTGGGCTCGATGACAGGACGCAGCTCAGAACTCAGCGAAGTATTGCATCGAAGACGCATCAACATTTGTTGCATCCAGGAGACGAAGTGGAAGGGGTCCAAATCGCGTAATATCGGGTATAACTACAAGCTGATTTATCATGGAACAAGGGCACAGAATGGAGTCGGCATTGTAGTAGATAAACACTTTCAAGATCGCGTAGTTGAAGTAAACAGAGTAAGCGAAAGACTAATGTCAATCAAGCTTGCCCTGGACGATCAACCGTGCATGAACATCATAAGCGCATACGCCCCCCAGTCCGGAACCCCAAGTTCGGAAAAGGAATCTTTCTGGGAAGAAATTAGCGATCTGCTGCAGTCTATACCAAACTGTGAGCCGAAGTTCATCGGCGGCGACTTGAACGGTCACGTTGGTGAGAAAACTACCACTTACCAGAGAATACATGGCAACTTCGGATATGGTAAAATCAACCCGGAGGGAGAGAACATCCTTCAAATGGCACTGGCACACGACCTTGCAATTGTTAATACTTTCTTCACAAAACCTGTAGAACATCTAGTAACCTATAAAAGCGGCGGGGCATGCAGTCAGATAGACTACATTCTAACTGATAGAAAACAACTTAAGACATGCAAAGACTGCAAAGTCATACCCGGTGAACCTCTTACCTCACAGCATAGAATACTAGTGGCAGAGTTTAAAATACCAAAAACATACAAAGTCAAGAAGGAGAAAATCATAAGAACACGGTGGCATAAATTGGAGGGTGAGGAAGGTCTCAGACTATGTGAAGACATCGCACAACACCTTCAGGAGCAGCAGGATGATACAGCCGATGCAATGTGGAGAGATTTTCAACTATACTGCAATGAAAAAGCAAAACAATATTTAGGAGTATCTAAAGGTGCCATCAATAATAACAAGGATACTAGCTGGTGGAATGAAGAAGTGAGAGAAAAACTGGAAACTAAGAAAACACTCTTCAAACTATGGCAACAGACGAAAGACGATGCTGACCACCAGGCTTATAAAATTGCTAAGAAAATCGCAAAACGAGCCGTCGCACAGGCCAAGGCAACCGCCAGGGATGATTTCTATGCTAAACTCGAAACTGCCTCAAATGATAAAGAAATCTTTAAGTTGGCAAAACGCAAACACCAAAGTAGTAGGGATACTGCCGCAAACAAATTTATCAAAAATGAACAAGGAAAACTACTAACATCAAACGAAGACATCAGAGACCGCTGGAAAGAATACTACACAGAATTGCTAAATGAGGTATTCCCTAGTGAGGCATTACAAGATATCCCTGCTACAGAAGGCCCTATCCCATGTATAAGGCCTGAAGAGATAACTCTGGCAATCAAACGAATGGCAAATAACAAAGCGTCTGGCCCTGACGATATCCCTGCTGAATTCTGGAAGCGAATAGGAGATACCGGCGTACTTTTCCTGACGAAACTTTTCAACAAATTTCTGGCTGATGGAATTCCCGACGAATGGCGAAAGAGCTTTCTCATCCCTTTCTATAAAAATAAAGGTGATATAAGACTCTGCGGCAACTACAGAGCTATAAAGCTAATCTCACATTCTTTCAAAATATGGGAAAGAGTCATCAACAAAAGGCTACTTGAAATAACGAGCGTCACTGAAAACCAATGCGGATTCGTCGCCGGTAGATCCACAACTGATGCCATACATTCGGTCAGAATATTAATGGAAAAGTACAGAGACAACAAAACAGATTTGCACATCATATTCATCGACCTAGAAAAAGCTTTCGATCGGGTACCAAGAGAATTAATTTGGCACGCTCTAAGGGCCCAAAGTGTCCCCGAGCATTACATAATGACTATCAAAGATATGTACCACCAAGTATCAACCAAAGTGCGAAGTCCGGCCGGAACAAGCGATGAATTTGATGTAAAGGTTGGTGTGCACCAGGGTTCCGCACTCAGTCCTCTGCTATTTAATATTGTAATGAACCATCTCACCTCAAATCTGCAACGAGCGCCGCCATGGGATATCCTGTATGCGGACGACGTCGTCATCATCAGTGAAGATGTGAACAATCTACAGCAGATTTTAGAGAAGTGGAGGGAAGCTCTGGAAACATCTGGTCTGCGAATAAGCAGAGAGAAGACCGAGTACATGCATTGCAACTTTAGTGGCGTCAACAGCAAACACACCATCTGTCTGCAGAACACCCAGCTAAAAGAAGTGGACCATTTCAAGTACCTAGGGTCAGTCATCAGTAAAGATGGGTCAATAGACACTGATGTCACCCATCGCATAAATACCGGATGGATGAAATGGAGAGAACTATCTGGTGTGCTATGCGACAGCCGAATGCCCGTGCGCATAAAGGGACGAGTATACCGAGCAGCCGTCCGACCGGCCATGACATACGGAGCCGAATGCTGGCCACTCAAAAAGCAGCACGAAAATCAATTACACTACGCAGAGATGAAGATGCTCAGGTGGGCAGGTGGTGTAACTAGGCTGGATCATGTCAGAAACACACACATAAGAGGCACTTTCAAAGTGAGACCTATCCCAGATAAATTACAGGAGAGCCGTCTGCGGTGGTACGGACACGTTATGAGGCGGCCATCCGAACACATGACCAAAAAAGTGCTAGATATCGAAACCAAACCCCGAGGACGAGGAAGACCCCGAATCACATGGATGTCAGTAGTGAATAAGAACCTCACAGAAGCCCAAGTCGACAAAGAGACGACCCAGGACCGAGCTACCTGGAGACGCATGATACGGAGGGCCGACCCCAAATAAAATGGGAAAGGGCTAGGCAAAGAAGAAGATTTATATAAAATAAGAGATCATCTAAAAATGCTTCGAATAACATTAAAAATTAGGAAACATCAACTTTATCATACGAAGTCAACTTTAATAGCAGAGGTACCGTTATGCTTGGTAGTGTTACCTATGTGGCATTATACCGATAAATTAACTTACCGGTCTACGCGAATTTGTTATAAAGCACATTAGATGATGTGCTTAAAAATAAGTAACAATACTGTACTATAAAATGTTATCTCCATTACCGTTATAAGTTTAACTGTATAGAAATAACGTTACTTAACGATGCTATAGTGTGAATTTGGTAACGTTGAAGTCCTGGTGCATGAACACTCACAAAATTATAGTATAGACGCTTGTACATAAACCTATCTGAAACTGTCAAATTTCTTCAATAAAAGTTCAACCCTATTTTATATACATAAAGTGCAAAGTCTATTGAGGAAATGTTGGCAACTGTTGGCTCTTTTAAAAATAAATACAAAAAATACCTTCAACACCAACAATGTATACTCTAAGTAAACACTAAATTGAAATATGTAATAATGTATAATCGAGCATACTATGTGGTACATGTTCTACCTATAACCTATATTTAGTACATTCTACAAAACTGTCTGATCCACGAAAAAGTATTTAATTATTTTTCTATATAACCTTTTTATTTACTAAGATTAATTTCATTATTATGTTAATTTTAAGAAGAATGTTTTAATGTGAATGTTGTATGTAGTATTTAAGCTCTTCTGGTACCCACGGAAGACCAGCGTCGTGGTGCCAATCCGGTACTTCGATATTATGCTGAGTGGAAGCCATTTCAGGGCCACTAGTTTTAAGGTTTTTTTATGTTATGCACCAACTTATTGTTTTCTTTGTGTGGCAATGAATAAATGCGTTTATTATTATTATTATTATTATAAATGTAGTCTGATGTGCGGGCGTATGTACTATCGACAAATTATAAGGATATCCAGTTACAAACATTTTTGCCTTAACCCAGATGATGCTACTGTCGTTTTAAAACAACGCAAAAGAAATAAAAACATTTATGAAAATGTGGGTACTTTTGTTTTTTTTTATTTATGTTACTTGATAGGTGAGTGTTTGTCAATCGTAATCTGTATGGTGTATCTGTTTGATTAATTAAGTTCTTAGTGTTAATTACAAGTTTATTTAACTGTTTTCAACGATGAATTTCCTAGGTAAGTATTTACTATAAGTTCCATAATGTATTAGGATAATTTATAGAAATCGTAATGTTAGTATCATAAACTTTATAAAAATATCAAATCACTTATGTTTATTGCGTTTTGTGAGGAATCATTGCAAAAAAAAACTCGTGTTGTTTATAAACGCCACTAGTAAAATGTACTGCCTTACTATGGTGGTTACCCATGTAAACAATTCATACGTGGAAAACCAATCCGATGGGGCTATAAATTTTGGGTGGGCGCAACTCGTTTGGGCTATGTCATCTGGTTTGAACCTTATCAAGGACATTCTGGAGAAGACTTGAGCCAGTACAGAAAACTTGGATTGGGAGCAAGTGTAATTCTGCAATATGCTGACGTGTTGCGCAAAATTGACACTCAGGCACACTTGTTTTTTGACAACTTTTTCTCATCAATTCCACTTATTGATGACTAGGTCGAAGAAATTTTAAAGCTATAAAAGAAAAAGACTAAACCATAAAAGAAAATCGTGTGACTAAGTGTCCTTTACGAAGCAATAAAGAAATGGGAAAAACAGAACGAGGTTCATTTCAATATAAATCATCGAGAGCTGAAGAAATAATTGTATGTAAATGGCACGACAACAGTGTGGTCACAGTGGCATCAAATGCCGTAGGAGTGTTGCCAACAAACAAGACAAAAAGGTTTTCGCAAAAAGAAAAGAAACATCCAAGTCGGTCGACTTGGATGTTGATGCTGGTTGGTCAACCAGCCGTTATAAAAATCTACAACGAGATCAAAGTGGGCGTTGACAGGTCCGACCAGAATATTGCCTTGTATAGAACATCAATTAGGGGCAAGAAATTGTATTTTTCGCTAATTATGCATTGCCTGGATATGACTGCATAAAGCATGGCAGCTATACAAAGCCAACAAAGGTGAATATGGTCATTTGAAGTTTCGTAGGAGTGTAGCCACTGGAATATTATTAACTTTTAGGAAGGATGAGAGGAAGACTAGTCGTATTTCTGGAGCCCTTCACGAGTCTTCATGGTATGATGGTATCGGGCACATCGTCAAATATAGAGATGGACAGTTACGCTGCTCGTTTTGTCATAAGCATGCCAACTTTTTTTGTAAAAATTGCATTGTTACACTGCACCCAAAAAACTGTTTCGAGCTGTATCATACTATTCCCCTGTAATTATTTCCTTTTGCCCTTTTACTTATATTTGTTATAAATACCCAATAAATTAAAGAATAAAAGGGGTTTATTTATTTTTACAAAACATCCTATATAGTAGTATATTTTACTAGCGTTGTTTATAAACGACACCGTTTTTCCGAATTTCCACGAGGTTTTTATTTTTTTTCATATTTTTCCTACACTATTTGTGGGTTTCTAAGCCTCATGTAAAAAAGTCATAAACTTCGGACACGCTAATATTTTTCAGGATCATCTGGGTTAACGTGGCGATCGCAATTAACTCCGTCTACCATGAAGATGACCATAGAATCACCAATAGTAAACCTTCCGACCTTTTTTGTTACAGCCATTTGTTTTAGTTCATTGTTAAAGCTTAAATAAAAATTCATTAATTTAAAAAAAAAAACAAAAGAGGCGGGTATAGCCACTTACCCCTGCACAGAAAAATCGCCCTAATGGTGGATATCCTTGGTCGATACATAAATATGTTCAAAGTTAGCCACCATATGAATTTATTATCAAATGGCATCGCGACTCCCAAACGTCCAAAAGGTCTAAATTCGTTTATTTCTCGTTGTCGAAACGCAATAAGAAGTCTTCTAAAGCGTCAAGTAAAAACCTTAGTCGTGATGGATTTATTTCACTGTATTGATTACGGTAAAGAAAACGCGCAATGGGAAGATAACACTTAACATAGCTGTCTAAAACCCTCTAAATACCTTTTCTTAAAACAATTTATCTTAGGGCTGATTTTTCAATCGTCAGTTAAAATTTATTCATTGAATAATTTTGACATAATGACAGATTCTCCTTAAAAAAATATGTCAAAATAACAATATAATTCGTTGGATAAAACTTATCCTCTGTGGTCTAGTGGTTAAGACCACCGGTTTAGACCCAGAGGTCCCGGGTTCGATTCCCAGCGGGGGTACATCTTTGTGTACTCGGTTTGGTTGATGGTAGGACTTGTTTGTCCGCCTGGCTAGCTATTACCATCTTATCTAAATATGTCGCCATAACATCAATGTTTGTAGCATTGTTGTGTTCCGGCAGCTAGAGATAAGATAGCCAGTGCCTCAGTAGTTGAGGATCCCTCGGGTGAAGTGCGCTTCCACCAAATGGCCTTATCATCACTTAACATCAGGTGAGATTAAGGCACTGTGCTTACCCATAAATATTTAAAAAAAAAATCTGAGGATTGAAAAATCGGGCCTTAAGCGGTTTGAATGCTCGTACTGCCTACATTCGAAGTGATTTAGAGATTTTTAGTTTTAGACTTTACCAGATATAATTCTAAGATAAGATATAAGATAAGATAATTTAGTCCTAGAGACGAACGTACAAGCCTAATAAAAGTAGCAGCATAGCGTCTGCCCAATTCTAATAAGAAGTAAATCATAACAACACCAACAAATATTATATAACAATTACTTCATGACATAGTAAGTAAGTAAATAGCCTATGTATTGTCTGTGCAAAGGCCTCCATAATTGAAATCAAGTCATCGCTGCAATTGATGGGTATTGGTTTAATCACTACGCTTGCTAAATGCGAGTTGATGATCACGACATAATTAGAAAATATTTAAAGTTCATATTTATGATATGTTTTTATTTTATTGCAAAATTGACGGATCTCATTTCTCTTTATAATCTATCACTATTATCAGCCTATGAATGTAGTGTGTTCCAAGAAACCCATCAGGGTTTTATACATAAAAGAAGCAATTTATTTTAGGATTTAAATGTACAGGAAAGAATAAATATGACACAAATAAATTTACAATAACAATTCCCTAACTAAAGCTGATTGCCTGCCGTCTTAAGATTTCTCTTTAAAATTCTCAGAGGCCTGATTTTGACAGCATATCAAAATATAGTCAAACTCAAAATATAAAAATAAGGCAATTGAATATTGAATTGTAAAGTTATCTGGGTGGCATTTTTATTGTTAAATTAACTAACCGCTCTACGCGGATAGCTAAAGCGCAAAGTAACGACACTTGTTCGTACTAAATAACGTTACAGCTACAAATTACAGAAATAACGTTACTTAACGATACTTAACGATATGTCATCAAATGTTTTTCTTTCTTTTTTTCTATACTTACAGCGTGAATTTGGTAACGTTATCAAACCCTGTATCATATCATTGGAATTAGGTATACATAATATAATAAATAGGTGGTTGACATAAGGCATTTACGATGATTTACATCTGTTTAGAGCTAGGCGTGGCACTCACCTCTAAGCCCCTGCGCGGAGGCGGCGGCAGGGTGCCTGTATTTCCGTCTCTTGTACGGTCGTTTCTCGCGCTGCAATGCAACCAACACCTTACTGTAGTGTACGACTCACCTCTCCCGTTTTTTTGTATGTTTTTTTTTTAAATGGCTGGTGGTTTTTTTAAAAAATATATTTAAGCCATTACGACATTTTCCAATAACGATAACAGTGTACAATGAGAATTGATTTGATGATTGCTTGTTTTTAAACTTAAGTACTTGTACTTAAGTACTATTTGCGACATGTCGCTAAAATAAAATGTGATGAGAACAGTATTTATTTTAATTTTGCTATTAAAATTATGCCTTTGAATATGCTATTGCAACACATTTGTTTTTATTAAATATACTCTTTGTACTCTATGATTATATCTACTTTTATTTATTAATAAATAAATAAATAATAATATTGTTTTCTTATTTCATTACTAAATCAAATCATCAATATAGGATTAAAAAGTTAATTTTGTTAAAGATGGGATTCATATAATATTACATTTGATTTATTTTGATACAGATTTTTATGGATTTAACGAATTTACATTTTCTGTAGTAAATTAAATCTATCCTTCACCCTTTGCTATCGTTATTGGAAGTATGTTGTTGTATAACGAGGGACAGGAGTATCTCCCATCTCTCTCTTTCAATTTTTTTTTTAAACGTACGTAAGGGTTTAAGCACATCAAGCATAACACTATAGATTTTGTGCTCATTATCTGTATAGGTTGTTCTTTTACAGCGCAAGAGTTAAGCTTGACGTACAGAGACTTAGACTGTTGAAAATGAAATACAATTAGAGAAGTCAAATAGTTCAGCAGTTATAAAACGTGATTGAATTGTAATTTTTTTTAATTGCTAAATATTTTTTTTTGTTCACACAATAATGTTGTAAGAATGTATAAATATTGCTAGACTTACTTACCCGTGCACATGAGACTTCATTTTAGCTGTATTTCATTTTCAAGACAAACTAACAAGATCAAATTTTAAAAATAATAATTAAAATTGACCTTTGAATAACGTTACTGAAGGTGATTACCTAATTCAAGAAGATTATATCAATTACGAAGAGCAATTAAATGAAATCTGAATTTGAGAATTGAAGCGTTTTTAAGCCCACTTTCCATAAAGAGTCAACCGATTGAGAAAACCAACAAATAGGACATACATCGCAATGATCAATATCAAGGCAAGGTTCAGTTGTCTTAAGCTCTCTAGTTTCTAACTAATGACATACTAGAGAGTCACTTAATGTAATTGTTTTGCTAAAGACACCACAAAAAGCAACTGTAGTATAAACGCTCCTTACAGAACAAATCTTACAATCAGAACAGAAATGTCAAATCAATTCGTAGATTTAAAAAGAAGTGTTTCACCATATCCTATAAAACAAAAATACTGTTAACTCTTTGACAGGTATAGCGTAATATATTTTTCATTGGTTTTCATTTTTATTGCAACTGCATTAGGTTCAAATTATGATGACATATATATTGCCACCACCAGTGAAAGGGTCAAGTAAACAGTCGACGCTTCAATGGACATTAGAACCATTTGTCGATTTAAAAGAAGGGTTTCACCAAATACCATAACACGAAAAATGTCAAGTAAACAGTCGACTCTTTTATGGACAGTGGGGTATTTGTGTGGCATGTAGTGTAGTTCGGAGTGTGTATCGCCACCAACCTGTCGGGGAGTGTCGACGGGCGTGGGCGGCGCGCGGGAAGGGTAGTGGGGCACGGTGTACGCGCGGAAACTGCTCGCCGTTATGGCCACGCTCGTGTACTGGGGCCTGAGGAGAATACGAGATAGATGTTAGCAATCAGTAAATGTCAAGCAGGCCAAATTGTGGCAAAACATGTTGGTTTTGTTTAAGTCATGATCTGTATTTACAATGTTTTATGCAATGCATGCATATTATCAATTATCTTCGGAAGGCACGTAAAGCCGTCGGTCCCGGCTGCATTAGCAGCCGTAAACGACTACCAATCCGCACTCAGTCCGCGTGGTGGTTTATGGCCCGTTCCGTCCACAGGAAAAGTTTGTTAAGTGTTAAGCCTTTGGTCTGAATTGCTGTAGTCAGATTGCAGGCATCGATAGCTACCAAACGTCACTGGGTTAGCGTGGTGGGTCATGTTTTAATCTTCTCTTAGCCCATCAGTTAGGCCGTTTATATCAAGAAGTATCATAATCGGATGGTTTTTTTTAAACCAAGCAATCTCCATCTAGTTACTAAGCGACCAAATTAACGGGACCGTTGGATACCTAACTGCATACCTCGGCGGAGGGTCAGGCAGGAGCAGGTTGGCGAAGCCCTTGGCCACATATTTAATCAACCAACTACGCGGTAAGCTTCATCCGTTCCACGTTGATACTAAACGACCACTTTACACAGAGACCTCTGGATACCTACTTGCATACATTGGTGGAGGGTCGGACAGTAGTAAAGTCCTTAACAGTTTATCGCTTGTTAGCCAGCTGCGACAGTTACACTTTGACACTAAACGACCACATTATTTACCTAGCTGCATACCTTGGCGGAGGGTTGAGCTGGTTGGCGATATTCTTGGTTCCAATGGAACCGTTCGCCAGCTCCGACAGTTCCACCTTGATGCTAAGCGACCACATTAACGTGACCGCTGAATACCTAGCTGCACACCTTGGCGGAGGGTCAGGCAGGAGCTGGTTGGCGAAGTCCTTGGCCGCGTACCGCTTGTCAGCCAGCTGCGCGGTGAGCTTCAGCAGTTCCCGTTTGGCGGTTTCCCGTCGAGCGACCAGTTCTAACAGGGTCAGCGCGCGCGCTAAGTCCCGACGGAGCTTCAGCATCTTCTCGTACGAGCTCTCGTCGTTTTTCCTGGAGACAAAAAAGCAGTATTGATAAGGTAAAGTACATTAGCTGTAAGGTACGTTCGCACCTAAATACTGAGAGTGCATGGACGAATGCTATGCTATTTATTTTAAAGATATGGAGAATTTAGAGAAATGCGAGTCATGCCAGAACCACATTCACTGTTTGGTACGGTAACGTCCTCAAAACGCTTAGAATATGCAGTGCAAAGATTATCAGGGAAATCTCTATGCTCAAGTGACATTAAATACGTAAACTTCTTTAGTTTTAGTCTTATTTTAGTAGTAAGAATACTAAGTTCACATTCATGATCATAAAGTCATAGTTAGAAGTTGTAAGTTGATTGACGTTACTGCACATCCGATCTCTTGCAACCCTTCCACTCATCGTATGTTGGGGAACCACCAAGGATCTCGCTTTTAACAAACCAATTACACAATAAAACCTATTTTGAGCTGGTAGAAGATACATCTTGAAGACAATAGTGTGGTACCTGTTCTTCCTGGTCTGCATCTTCTCGGTGCGCCGCCTGAACGCGAGGTAGGGGTTGTTGGTCGACTGGCCCGGCCGGCTTTCCGTCTTCACAGATAGTATAAGCGCATGTTGCTGTGAACAGAGATGTTACAAATCAGAAAGGTGCTGTCATATATATATATTTGATCTGTATTCAAATTTAAAATAAAAAGTTCACAAGGATAATCACAGGTCCAAAAAACTTTGCACGTTTAAATGAAGCTTAACTTCTGCAGTCTCTTTATTATGTGTCCATAATCTGTTCGAACTTGTTATAGTATATATTTAAGGTATACTACGTTATAGTGAACATCATCGATATACGCAATACTCACAGTGGTGAGCCGTTTGTTGAGCCAGTAGTCGTAGACGGCGGTGACGAGATCGTCGTGCCTCTCCAGCAGCAGCTTGGCCTCGTTCAGCGTCACCACCGTCTGCCCGGAGCACTTCTCCAGCTTGTCCATCATCTGCTCGAACTTCCATTCTGGAATAATTGACAATTGTTGTTTAGTTTTATATATGTGAGATACGTAATAGGAGAAATGAAGAAGAATAGTAAGTATAAATAAAAATATATTTATATAGAAACAAATCTGACAATTCACATTTTAATAATTTATTTTTAAAATGTGAATGTGTGTGTTTATTTTAATAATCATGTTTAAATTAGACAATTCGTGGAACGGGCTAATTTTCCATGTAAGGTCATTTCAAATCAGTTTACTAACGTAAAACTTTACATTACTAACATAAACTGTATATGACGATATAAGTAGGGGTCCATAAGAGGGCGGCACTGAAAATTTCGGGAATCAAGGAAGTGACACAACATAACTATTTAAAAATGTATTTATTGCTTTTCGAAGTATTCTCCGCGAAATTTGACACATTTTTCCATACGATGGAACCAATCATTGAAGCAACCATTCCATTCGGAAGTTGGGGTCTCCAAAATGGCCGTTTTGTAGGCGTCCACAGCTTCTTCAGGTGATGAAAATCTCTGACCACGCAATTTATTCTTTATTTTAGGGAAAGTATAGAAATCATTAGGGCTTAGGTCGGGGCTGTACGGCGGATGGTCTAATAATTCTATGTTTTCTTGCTCTAAAAACTCTTTTGTTCTGTGCGCGGTGTGAGAACTCGCATTGTCGTGATGGAGGATGATGCGGCGGTTGCAGTTCTCTTTACGGAGTTCAGAAACGACCTGTGGCAAACAAATGCTAGCATACCATTCTGCATTAACCGTTCTTTGTCCCTCAAGAGGAATAGTCGCAACATGGCCGGTTTTGGAGACAAACGTGGCCACCAATTTTTTTTGCAACACTCCGTTAACGAACAATTTTTGTTGGCTTTAACTCATTTTCGAACACCCAAACTCGTGACTGGTTTTTTGTTTCGAGTTCGTACGCGTATATCCAGGATTCGTCACCTGATACGATGTTGTATACAGCATTTGAGGATCCTGCGTGGAATCTTTCGAGAGTTCTGACACACCAAGTAACGCGAGCCGCTTTTTGCTCTTCACAGAGCGAATGCGGTATCCATCGGGAAAACAACTTTTTTACACCTAATTGTTCATGCAAGATAATTTGTATTTGACTCATGCCAATGTCTAAAGTTGCCTGAATTTCGCGGTATGTCACATGTCGATCTTCCTCAATCAGCTTACGCACAGCATCAACGTTTTCTTGGTGACTGCAGTTTTTGGACGACCTTGACGGGGATCATCACTGAGCTTGACACGTCCACGTTGAAATTCAGCAAACCAGCGATAAATTGTGGTTTTGGATGGGGCTTCATCACCAAATGCAGAAATCATCCGGTCAACACACTGTTTTTGTGATAAACCACTTCGAAAGTCATAATAAATCATCGCTCTTGAATTTTCTCGAGTCAATTCCATTTTTCCAACGACTAAACAAGTTTGACAAAACTTTGTGACAAGACCGAGAATCTTTTTTTAAATAAATAAATGGTATTCGATTTTTAAAACCAAGGAGTTTTCAATTAAAAAGATTTAAATATGACAGGAACAGTGGTAATATTCCATTCCCGATACTTTTAGTGCAGCCCTCGTATTGGCTCACCTAAAATTTTGACCCGAAATTGTTATTCCTACCGATTTGTAATCCGAATTATCACTCTTCCTAAAATTTTTCTTCCTAAAGTTTTTATTCATACAATTTGTAGTACTACAGACGATGTTCATAACACTTGTTGTCGAAAATTGTAATTAATAATATCACTAATAAGTTTAATAAACCAATTTGGCTATAGGATTGGAACTAAATTTTTCAAAGTGTAAATTATACATTTCAAATTCTGTGGCCCCGAACCGTAGAGCAGAAATAGTTACAGACTTCAGTCGCCTGGCTTCTCAAAATTCATTAAAATTCTCCACGATGACTCGTGGAAATACAATTTAACTTCAGACCGTTTATTCCAGATTAATCCACACATGGCCTTATTTATAATACGTTTATGTCTTTTCGTTCCAAAATTTATTTATGTTTTTCGATGCTCCCAACTCTGGCTTTTTCCTGCTCTGTTGTCCAATCTAGATAATTTAATTAAAAATACTCTTGTTCAAATTCTAAATCGTCAAATGAACGACCGCATTTGGCTACAGGCTTCACTTCCTGTACGATTCGGAGGCCTCGGAATTACAAATTTGTCCAGCGTGGCCCTGCCAGCCTTTTTGTCATCTGCACATAGCACGAACAGTCTCTACAGGAAGATTATCAACCCATCTTTGGGTTCCGTAGAGTTGTCGTGCAAGGCAGATGCTAGTAACGCTTGGTTATCCGCCTCTCAAAATTCAAATCTACCATTAATTCCACAATTGCAGAAGCAATGGGACGAGCCGTTATGCAAGCAAGTTTTGGAGGGGCTTAAATCCACATCGGCTGACACGGCCGAGCTCTGAGAGAGTCAGGCCACTGGCTCCAGGCATTACCATCAGCCAATGTCGGTACCTTGTTGGACGGGCCGTCCCTCAATATAGCGGTCTGCCTCCATTTAGGCGCCAGGTTAGTCCACCCTCACCGCTGTGTATGTGAGGAGGCTGTTGGCGACCTAGGCCACCATGGCCTCTCATGCGCTCGTAGTGCTGGTCGTATGTTACGCCACTCATCATTAATCAGGATCATTCGCAGTGCTTTTGCCACCGTTGGTTTACCGGCTGTCTTAGAGCCAGCTGATATCTCTCGCAGCGATGGCAAGAGACCTGACGGAATGACCATTGGGCCCTGGAAGCTTGGCGGCAGGCCGTTGGTGTGGGATGCAACCTGTGCTGACACTGTGGCACCCTCGTATGTTCGCGCCACTTCTCTTCATGTGGGGGCTGCTGCGGTAAGCGCTGAAAATCGCAAACGGCACAAATACGCGAACATGGGTCGTAATTATTTATTTGTTCCGTTTGCGGTGGAAACAATGGGTCCATGGGGGCCGGAGGCAAGGCAGCTTGTTAAAGAGCCTCGCCTTATTGAGGCCTCAAAAAAGGGTGTGGTGTTTTTTATCAAAAAGAATTCTTCAGCTCGATAAAAGTACACGGTAGTCAAAAAGCTACCTATTAACATATAACGACCTCGGGAATGCATCGTGTAGCTATAACTCCGAAGGAAATTTAATTAATCGCTTTCATTAACGTCCACGTGGTGCGTGTATAATGAATACCAGTGGGAAAGCTCGCAGAGGTCGCGAGGGATTTAATCTTAAACGTTATAAAACATTTATTAATTCTTTGTGCTAGGGAATTTCATTAGAAAAGATCATCATCATCAGCATCATCAGCTCATTTTATGTCTCCACATGCATAGGATGAATTGGTGGTTTATTAACGGCTGCTAATGTCTTTCGCAGCACGGAGGAGCTCGAGATGATAAATTTTTGGCCACCAATCCGATGACTGGCATTTGCGAAACTTGCTTAATCTTAGCATGACCTTAGCATTCGCTGATTACGGCAGGCACGCAATGGTAAAGAGCAATATTGTATAGCGACTTACCCGTGAGCTCCGGGTGTCTCTGCTGTTTGAGCCACCTCTCGTCCTCTGAGTCGATGTCGTACTCCGGCGCCTCCTGCTCCTCCCACAGCGCTGTGGACAAACACACCGGCTATTATACAAGAGGAAATTAGAAATTTGTTGTACACAAAAAATGTACCATCTCGACTACGAATTGGTTACATATTCCAAAACGCGAAAACCGTAAGTTTAGCACAAAAAAGTCGAAGCATTAATTCGTCCGTAAAATAAGTCTTACAAGGCGACTATTGAATGCGTTATCGACAATTTCAAGCGCCCACGCTTATCTAATAAATAACGTATATGGGGTTAGCCTGATGCTTTGGCCGAGCCACTAAAAACCTAGGGCACCCGTCTACCGCTTGGGTGGGAACCCAAGAACTCTGAGGAGTCGTTCACGACCCGCACACTACCTACGCGAAGCTAGGGATCGACTTTTTATTTCTTGATATATTTTCGAATGACAGTATAATAAAACAGATAGTTTTTACGAAGTTATAGTAAATAATTTATGGAAAAACATTTATTTTAGACGATTCAAAAGCTTAAATAAAGAAAATATTTTAAAATTAACTTTGGCTTTGACTTTTACTTTTTTTTTTTTAATTTACTTAATAATATTACAATGAGTTTAGACTATAAAGCAAGCCATAAATTACGGAGATTTGTCCGGTATGCTACAAAATAGGTTGAGCTGATCATCTACACATAACATCAACAGTAGGTTAGGTAGGTACTTTAAATTATCGCACTTAACGTTAACTAAAATGCGATACAAATGAATCGCGTCAGCAGGCCACCTGCACTAAGTGAGAAAGAGATACAAGCTAGCTAGAATGTTCGCAACAGCTTAGTTAGCATTATTTGTAAATTCTATAATGTCTACATAAGCTCCAAGTAAAGTCATCTAAATATATTTATGAAAAGCACAACCATTTTGTTTTCGTATTTCAACCCAGGTAAACAAACATTAAAGTTAACAATTGTTTAGAGAGGCAGTGGTAAATAAACGGTACCTGGCCAGAGAGGTTTCGTTAGCGAATAGCGAAATAAAAAAAACATTTCAAAAGTCCAAACGCAATTGTTTTAGCAAAAAGTTTCAACTCAGCAAATAGTATGCGGGTATTTCGCTAAACGTAACATTGTAACTTCGTTCGGAGTACGAATGTAAAACCGAGTTTTCACTGGGTACTCGAATAAAAACTTTTTTACGGAATTTTGTTTTCATATCTCTTTTTTATTTTATAACGAGGAAGCGAGGCAAGTCGTCAATATCATACATATATACAAATAGGAGTATACTGAGCATCAAAATCATACATTTTGAGTAAACCAGCCGTAAGTGACCTCGACGCTACATTTAGCATACCTAATCAAAGGCCCATCCGATCCGAACCCCTCGCAGAATCTAGTAGGGCACGGGGACACGCACTAATGCGCGATGCCGTTCCCTCCAGAAAACCTGTGGCGGTGCTTAGTTTTACGCGGCTTGAGGAACCCTTTAAGTTTCTCGCCGCCCCCAAAAAAGCCCGGTGAAGATGAAAATACCTAAGAGCAACAAGCTAACAAACCCTCTCCAAAAAAAAAAAACAACCAATGACAATATGTATGACTATATTTATATTATTTATTTGATCACCTGCACCTTTAATGTCTCCACTGCTGGGGCACGAGCCTTCCCTATGGACGGGAACACCACAGAAAGAACCATAAACCACCACGCGGGCCCAGTGCGGGCGGTGGTCGACTGCTAATGCAACCGGGACCAACGGCTTTACGTGCCTTCCGAAGCACGGAGGAGCACGACATGATACATTTTTACAAAAAAATAACAAAAATCTAAGTAGGGCTCCGAGGTGGAATAGATAACATCAGTGATGGGTTGCTAGTCGATCACCTGGGGGTCGACCGCCTAACTCTCTCGCTTTCGATCGCTTTGAAGGCGAGGCGAGGGGGAGGCGTCATCTTGTCATTTCGAAAGCAATTTGAAAGCAATATCGAAAGCCATAGACTATAGCTTTCGATATTATTCGATATTATATTTCGATATTATATTTCGATATTATATTTCGATATTATATTTCGATATTATATTTCGATATTATATTTGAAAGCGAGGCGAGGGCCTCGCTTTCAAAGCGATCGAAAGCGAGAGTGTTAATGGGTTGGGGGGCTGATGTAGTTAGTCGGCGACATGCACGCGAAGTTAGGCAACTGATACATTCTTATAACGTGAGACGTGATGATCTGCATGGAATGGGCCTTCATAACACCTGATGATATGTGATGATAAAGCTAAAATAAATGCGAAAATTTGTATATTTTCTAATGCGAATGGAAATCATCATCAGCTCATTTATGTCCCCACTGCTGGGGCACGAGCCTTCCCTATGGATGGATAGGGAGAACGGGCCATAAACCACCACGCGGGCCCAGTGTGGATTGGTGGTTGTTAACGACTGCTAATGCAGCCGGGTCTAACGGCTTAACGTGCCTTCCGAAGCACGGAGGAGATAAAACGAGATGATAAATTTTTGGTCACCCATCCGATGACCGGCTTTTGCGAAAGTTGCTTAACCTCAGCACTCGCAGACCGGGCGCGTTAACCACTGGGCCATCGAGCTCCTCTAGTTTTAAACTATTAACCCCCTTATTCATAAAGAACTATTTAAGCATTATTTAGTTAAATATTGTTTTGTCAACGTCAAACAAACGCCATTTTGAATTTGAGAAAAAGAGACAAAACAATGTTAATAGGTAATTACCTTACCACAAATCGTTTTTTAAAATTCGTTGCTTTTTTGCTTACTTTCACGAAACTATTTGTTGGGTTGAGTTTACGTTTTACTCTTGTTTAACTTTATTAGCAAATTTTCGTATATAGTTACACGTTAATGTAAGTATTTTTTTATTACGGAATACTTTATAAAATGTCAGAACAAATAATAAAAATGTCGAGATCTAGTGGGTATTTCTTATGTCTAATTTTAGTTATTGTAAACTCGACAACGACGGTGACCTTGCCAGATTTAGCATAACCAAAAAGTAATATTGACAGTGAAATCAAGTCTGAGTCATGTAAAAGTGAATTAAATATTCAATGTAAGTTGGCTGTGGTCTCAAAGCCAGAGGTCCTGGGTTCCATTAATAGCGAAGCGAGGTGTACACATTGTACACGGTTTGGTTGGTGGTAAGGCTTGTTTAAGCCCGCCTGGCATGCTACCACAACAAAGGTTTGGCTTAGGATTCCGTGTAAAGTGCGCTTCCACTTTATGCCTTAGCATCACTACCATAGGTGAGAAATGAAGGCCAATCGCTTTACCATCCACCGAACAAAACAAACATGTTTACACTTCCTAAACCATTTTACCGTATCTAAGAATAACATGTTATGTTTATAGAATAATCGTGTCATTGTAGTTTTATTACCCTTAGAATAGTAGATAAGTGTTCTCAGAACAGCCGATTCGTGTTTTTCTATGTCTAGCGTGTGTGGAATATTATTTATTATTATAGTACCTACCTACAATTATTAACGCTTTACAGCTACGTGTAACATATTTCAACTAAAAAGTGGTTTTTATCAACTTTTAAGAAAAGTATTTGGAACAATTTATATATTTGTACTCAGGGCTTAGAATACCGTAAAAAAATTGGTATCGATACTTTTACCGGTAAATTAACTAGATTGGCTAAAGTGGAACATTTAACGAAATAAATAGCGATACTTTTCTAGATAACGTTACCTGCATTACCGGTACCAAATTACCGTTATTAACGTTACTTACCGGTACTTATGTGGGGATTTTGGTAACAGTATCAAGCCCTGTATGTACTTCTACTTTGACGTAGATCGGATGAGTGACCAAAAATGTATCATGTCGTGCTCCTCCGTGCTTCGGAAGGCACGTAAAGCTGTTGGTCCCGGCTGCATTAGCAGTCGTTAACAACCACCAATCCGCACTGGGCCCGTGTGGTGGTTTATGGCCCGTTTTCCCTATCCTTTCATAGGGAAGAACATAAAACTGAGCTGGGGATGTGATGATGTGTAGCATTCTTTATCATGTCATAAACCTAAATCTTTTTAAAGAAATTCAAGTGTTTAGCAAACACTGGTGTCAAACCAAATTCTCGTTTTCGTGAATGTGATTGAGGGGCAAATAAAACTCGCACTCTTCAGTAAAACATATTTGACTGAATACCTTATTATTTTT
The DNA here is from genome assembly GCA_963082485.1 of Eudonia mercurella. Taxonomy (NCBI): domain Eukaryota; kingdom Metazoa; phylum Arthropoda; class Insecta; order Lepidoptera; family Crambidae; genus Eudonia; species Eudonia mercurella. The sequence continues at coordinate 6,659,324 of OY720051.1, forward strand.
AAATAACTAGCAAATTGCTATTAACCGCTCATATGCGGCAAGCACTGATCAGTGCCCTAAAGAATTTAAAATCTATTGTATTTGTATTCACAGCAGACTACGCGTTAAGTGGTAGGTATCTGTTAAGCGTCATCAATTTTCGCAAACACGATTTACTTTATAAAAAACCGTACCAGTCTTATACTTTTCTAAAATTTGACCTTTGCAGGACGGAGGTCGAGTTTAAGACCAGATTGCCAATAATCCGAGAGAAAAAAACCAATAGGATCTTGTTATTTCCACGGCTCTTCGTCGCTAAAGATGTCTCTAGGCTGGGATTGGATAATAGGCTGTTTTTCTTTGTCGTTATGGTAATCTATACTAATATAATAAAGAGGAAACCTTTGTATTTTTGTATGTATGTATGTTTGCAACGAAAGAACTCAAAAACTACTGGACCGATTTAAAAAAATCTTTCACCATTAGAATGCTACATTAGCGCTGAGCAACATAGGCTATATTTAAAAAAAAAGAAATCGGTACGAAGTCCGCCGGGTCAGCTAGTTTATTATAAAACAACGATCAGCATATTATAACCCTGGTTTGATATAAACGGTCTATAATTCGCTGCAGCCAACCCTAAACTTTAAACGTAACCGGTCAAGTTCAAGTTCCAAATGGCAATTTTATCTGAAGACGTAATAATAACTATTTATAAGTTTACGAAAGACTGATGACTATGTCTTCTCCTCAGTTTTGATAGATGAGGTGACGACGTGAGGTGAGGAGACGATGACGCTGAAATATTTCGATTAAAAAGACATTGAAATGAATCACTGTTACGTATGCTAAAAATTAACAAAGAGTCGACCAGCACCGCAGCCTCACTGCAAAGACCGACCCAGCAAAGAATTCATAACGACAAAGTCTGGAAAGATAAAATAAAAGCGAATCGATCCATTATCAACGTAAATTATTGTTCAATGATGATGACGTCATGCAGTGAGCGAGACGTGTACCCGCGTGAGACGCCGCATTAGCTCTGTACGCGAGCGAAGGCCGCCAACCACACACAGCTCAGCTGATGGAACGATCGCGTAACATAATCGGTAGACATAGACGGACCGGTGCACACGTGACACGAGTGTAACACGAGAAAACTGTCTTAAGACAATTAATAAATATTTTTTAAGTTTTTTTATTGTTACGGTGGCCGAGTAACAAAGCGCTTGGCACGATATCCGAACAGTACTGGGTTCGATTACCAGGTCGGAAAACGTTTTGTATTTTTTTATGCATAGCATAGTTTTGTGATTACCAACCCGAGTTTGGCGAGCGTGGTGATTATGTCAAAATGCATTACTTGGTGCGATGACTTGATTTTAATGATGGAGGACAGCAGTGGGACAGTAAATAGACTATCTTTACTTTTTATTTTATAGGCGGCTATATTATAAAATTAAAACGAATTGAAATAAAATCATTTATTGTGGTGTCCGTTAAACTAAATAAAACAACAATAACCTAAATAAATTGACTATTATGGGGTACGGCAGTGCCGCCACCAAGTCGATAAATGTAATAACAAAGACACTGTTTAATAAATGTTAAACCATTAACTAGAGCTCCTATAAAAATGTATACTTAAATGCATGAACTCTACATACTCAAATTAAAACACTTCGTACAGTAAGTATATACTCATATACTTATTTTTATTTTACATATTATTTCATCTCGATATTTAAAACCCTTTGCAGGTTCAGTAGTCAAAAGACATATTCTTATGACTAGAATGCTATTTGTATTTAAATTAATTATGATGGATGATAGATAAAAATATTGCTCATTAAGTTCATTCCTTCCTACGTAGAAATTAACGATATAAAAAATATACGCCATACATAATCAACAAAGCTTCTAGCCTTACCAAAGCTATTCGATCTTAACAGCTAAGTAAGCAAAACGTTATCCGCAATTTATTCAACGACGCGTCTTCAAATCACATCCGCAGATAAATCCGCACACGTATAGCGGGCGCGTGTAAATAACGCCGCGCGCCGCGCCGGGCGGGGTACTCTTGAAACGGCACTAAGTCGACTCTCCTCCAACCGGTTGGGTGTTGGGTGTGAGCGATACTAGTACGTACGCGATTCGTCACTCAACACGGTTTTGTTTCACAACTATTGCTTCAGATTTATGTAATCCTGGTATGTTTTCTTCATATTATTTAACTACAGGGAAACGTTTGGTCTTCATCTCGTCTGATTTTAAGTATACATATGGACGAAGATGGGGGCGCACTTCACATGGATTACTCAACCACTGTAGAATTACAGTTATGCTACTAATGACCCGATCCGACCCGAACCCCTCTGAGAATCTAGTAGGGCACGGGGACACGCACTAGTGCGTGATGCCGTTCCCTCTAGAAAACCTCCGAAGGTGATTCGTTTCACACGGTTTGAGGAACCCTTTAAGTTTCTCGCTGCCCCCAATAAAGCCCGGTGAAGCTGTAAATACCGTCTAAGACATCAGCAAACTCTCTCAAAAAAATAATAATACCAATAATGCTTCAGATAATGGTGGTAGGCACTTCTTGGCTGGAAAGTGAAGAGCCATGATGATAATGATGATGATGATAATGTAAGAAAAATTACTTTGACGCTGGCTAAATGTGCTAACTGCACGAAGCCATCAACTAAAGGGGAAAAAAATGTGGTGATTAGACACCAGAGGGACTTACGAGCAAGGACAAGGCCTAGAGCCAAACAAAGCAAGATCGTAGTATACCTCAGGATCTGTGATTGTGACTGGTATTCCTTTAGAATACTTGACAACATGAAAGTGTGTCTTTAACAACAAAGGGGAATGTAAATTTAATTTTAATTTGTTACTTTGGAATGTTTAAAGTTTTTCATCTTCAAGCTTATAAAAGTTGGAGTTTCAGGCTTAAGTTTCAGACAAAGTTACAGGAGACCGCACAACTAAAATAAGAATAAGAAACATTAAAGAAAAATGAAAAAAAAATATTATGAATACTTTTTAAATTTTTAATTCAAATAACCATTAACCACAAGCATGACCTAAAGCTGAATTAAATATTTCAACGTCTAATGTCTAACTAGGTATATCAAATTGCGCAGTTTTGAAATAGCTTTTATAATTAAATATTCACACACAAGGCGTAATTGCGCGTTACCTATTAATAACATGGTGACATTGAATCAAATCAATTTTAAATACAGGTTTTAAGCACGAATAAAAAAACGAGCCCAGGAGTAATTTTTGAACATTGTTACCAAAATACATGAAAACATTCACTGTTCCAACTCACTTAATAAACGTAAAAGTGAATAGTCTTTAAACTTCCCCACTGCTGGGCAAAGGCCTCCATCATTGAAATCAAGTCATGCATCGCTAAAATTGATGGGTATTGGCACGCTTGCCAAATGCGGGTGGTGATCGCCAACCCAGGATATGCTTCGACAAATCCAAAACACACGCTGGCCCGACCTGGGAAATGAACTCAAAATCTTCGGATATCTGGCCAAGCGGTTTGCCACTCAGATACGACGAAATACCATTCATCATCATCATCATCATCATCATCATCATCATCATCATCATCATCATCATCATCATCATCATCATCATCATCATCATCATCATCATCATCATCATCATCATCATCATCATCATCATCTCAGCCAAAAAGACGTCCACTGCTGGACAAAGGCCTCCCTCAAGGATTTATAAATAATTTTGAGGGGAATTTGCCATAATCGCCACGCTTGGCAGGCGGGTTGGCGATCGCAGTAAGGTGAGAATAATCATAGAGAGACGCTGCTGCCCATCCTCTGGAATGGTCCCATAGTCGCCTTCTACGACACCCACGGGAAGAGATGGGGTGGTGCCATTCTTTAACCCCGGCACCACAATACCATTCACATAAGATAAATTAAAATTTTGGTTTTTCAAATCCACAGACTAGTCTACCTTTTCGCAGCCACATAAATAAGTATAGGCAAATAGGTATTGGGGTAACTAAATACGTATGAAGTAATCCTCCAGACGGGTATAAAAAGATAAGACAAAGGCTCTATTTCCCCGGAGATATCTATATGTGAATATACTGTACGTACAGTCTCGCGGGTAATCTTAAGATATCTCTTAGTCTACTTCGGCCTTGTTTGAACATCTATAAGATCATATTACTGGACCGGAGCATATTGCCTCGGCATTTTAGCATTAGCAAGGTCCTCGTGATGGCTGTAGAACCCTTTTCAGTCAGCAGCAGCACCCCCTTAACTAATATTTGTATGTGTCGCAGTCAGATAAATGAAACCGTGACATAATTATAAACCGGATGATAGTCATATAAGAAAGCGTCTCATAGAGATATAACAATATAGTATACTAGCTGTGCCCTGCGGTTTCACCCGCGTTAATTAGCGACTGTTCCACACCTATTAGTCATAGCGTGATGTAATAGCCTATATATATAGATAGTATAGCCTATAGCCTTCCTCAATAAATGGACTATTCAACACAAAAAGAATTTTTCAATTCGAACCAGTAGTTCCTGAGATTAGCGCGTTCAAACAAACAAACAAACAAACAAACAAACAAACAAACAAACAAACAAACAAACAAACTTCAGCTTTATAATATTAGTATAGAAGTATAGATACATTATGATTATATCACTACAGTTATATATCACTACGGTTATGATTATACTAGCTGTGCCCCGCGGTTTCACCCGAGTTAATTAGCGAACAATCTACGCGGCGCACGCAAGGAACGCTTTCAAAAAAAATATTTTCACGTTTTTGCAACATTTTTCATTGCTGCTCCACTCCTATTAGTCATAGCGTGATGTAATATAGCCTATAGCCTTCCTCAATTAATGGACTATTCAACACAAAAATAATTTTTCAATTCGAACCAGTAGTTCATGAGATTAGCGCGTTCAACCATACAAACAAACAAACAAACTCTTTAGCTTTATAATATTAGTATAGATATGGAAATAGGAAATAGCGCCATTTCCAACCATCGCAATTAAAGGTACAAAGTTTATTTTTAATTTATTTCCAAGCGATGACTACAATTTTACCTTGCTGGATGAATCGATGTTTTCACAATTCACTACGCGTGACTCATTGTTTCTCAATAAAAATGTGTTTACGTTCATATATACTTTGGAATGACATATACATATTTACGTTGACTATTATTATTATAAATTTTCGCAAAGGCCGGTCATCGGATGGGTGACCAAAAATTTATTATCTCTCGCTCCTCCGTGCTTCGGAAGGCACGTTAAGCCGTTGGTCCCGGCATCCGCACTGGGCTTGCGTGGTGGTTTATGGCCCGTTCTCCCCCTATCCATCCGTGACAACAAAACAAACAAACGTTGACAGTTTCCATGACAACAAAACAAACAAATCATTCGTCCGCTTAAGAACACCCATATGCCATGATGGACCCCTATGGCAGTGCCAGCTACCGGGTCCAATTGTAAATCTAAACCATTCTCAAATCCACTTGAGCACACAGAAAATTTCCTCCAAATCGGTCCAGCCGTTTAGAAGGAGTTCAATAACATACACACGCACAGAAGATTACGTCTCTTTGGCCGAAAGACAAATTGTTCGGCTTAGACTATGATATCCCTGGGTCCTGGGTTCAATTCCCAGATCGGGTAGTGTTTGGTCAAATTTTGTCGATGCATAGCCAGGTTTAATTATTGATCACCAACACCCATTTGGCAAGCGTTGTGATTAAGTCACATTCACAACCTATCACAGATATAGTGTTATTGATAGATTGCTATCGATGGAAATAGTATATTCCTATTTATCTTCGAATTACGTCCCAAAAACATCAGTATGGGCTATCTATCATCGAAATCGAGACAGAGCTCGGTATCCGGCCCTCTTGTGCGTTCCATTACTACAATGTATCCAAAAAAAAATATCGATACGAGTTGTATTTTTTCGCAAAAAATCATTAAAAACAGTATTGAATATAACTAAATCTAAAGCAAAATAGTATGTTTTGGTTAATTGGAGCCAAAATTATGTGAACTATTAATATATTTTTTATTTTACGTTTTCGTGCAAATTTTAGTCACTTGAAACGAAACTCAAGTCAGCCGCGTGTCTTGGCGCGTCTGTCTTATTGATGTTTGACATTGACACTTGACATTTGTATGAATGATTGCTTTCTTTGAGGTTTATGTTTGTGATTTTTCCGTTGAGAAGAAATTTATGAAATATCAATTGAGACCAGTCTGATAATTCCATTAGCATATCTAAGTCACTTTCACTTGTATTAGACATATTTTGAATGCCAAAAAATTTTAATACACGAGCAGATTTTTATAAAATATCCGTAAAAATGCCTATCCAAAGTTTATTCCTGAAATTCGGCAGATTATCAAATCTGTTATCTTTGATAGATAAATTTACTGACAGATTGCTGTCTAAATGTTATAGGGACAACAAATGTTCCGTTACCATACAAATTTCTATCTGCGGGATGTGACAGACAGACCCTCCCACCGATAGATAGCGTGGGCGGATAAGATTCCTTACTTTCCGATAGGTTATTTAGACGGCAAAAATAGAGATAGATATTTTTTTCTATCTCTGGTATGCTAAAACTAGTGATAGATAAGATATTAGGAACGGGCGTTAGATTATGAAATTTAACTTTTATTCCTGTAACAAATGCACTTTTGTAATACATATTGTTATTGATCATTGGTATACATAAGTTATGTTTATATCTGCTACGAACATTTGGACGATCAGACACCTTATTTTTAAAATACTCCATATTATTCTTAATAAAGCTAGATATTTCCGGAACACTGACTAAAGTGAGATAACCTTTTTCTCTAAAACTATTTCGAACAGTTTCATCGGAAAACAAGCTATAAACAATATATAATGCGCAAACATCTTTTCTGCAAAATAAATGCTGACTCAACATCTACAGAGTTACCCCAAAAAATAATACCATATGTCAAGAGTGGGTAAACTTGACCAAAATACGAAGCCGTGCTATTTGTACTGAAGTGGTTTCAACGTCTAGTTGCTGCTATGCTTTATCTATACAAGAGAGAGTAGTAGAGAAGCATAGCAGCAGCTAGACATTTTATTTTTTATTTTAGTTATATGGGATTTCAAATTTAGATGGGCATCTATTGTAACACTAAGAATGTTTATTTCATTGAGTTCATCTATTTTAGTGATTGATTCAGAGATATTTCAATTATATGAATTTGTTTTATAATTTCTGAATTGAATAATATTGTTTTTTTTTAACGATTTATATTTAAGTTAATGGATTTTATAATCAAACAACAGTTTTTTTAAAGTTTTGTTAATTTCACTTTCAAAAGCAGCTCTGTTGCTGTGAGTGTCCGAAATAAAAATTGTTGCATCATCAGCAAATATTACACGTAAATGATCTAAGTATTTTGGATGTTCATTAACGTAAATAAGAAAAAGGAGAGGACCCAGTATACCCCTTGAGGTACACCTAGAGTAATTTTATTTGAATCTAAAATTGCTTCTTCAAAGGTTTTATTTTATTAGTCTTATCAAACGTGTCAATAGCACTATATTGTTTTCTGTTTCTTAAGTAGTTTTCTAATAGTTTTAGTGCTATGCCGCGTATACCTAAATTTTCCAGTCGAATGAAGTGTGTCATGTATGACGCAGTCGAATGCCCTTGACATATCAAGAAACACGCCAATGTTCGGTATCTTATTATTTGAAGCTTCCCATATTTGCTTCAGCACTTTAAATATAGCAAGTATCGTGAACTTTTCCTTCTGAAAACCATATTGATTTTTGTTAAGTAATTCATTTTTAATTAAAAATTGGAAAAGTCTATTAAAATTATTTTCTCAAATGTTTTAGAAAAACTAGTTAACAGAGCTATGGTCAGTAGTCTGAAATGTTATTTTTTGAGCCTTTATGATGGTTTGATTTTTGCTTTTTTTAGTTCATTAGGGAAATCGCCAGTTTCAATCATTAAATTCAATATGTGTACAAGGGGTTCATTTATATATTGCAGGGAATGCTTGATTACTTGAATAGGTATATTATCAAAACCACAGTCTTTTTTTGTTATTTAAGCTCATTACCGTTTTGTATAACTCATATGGATCAATCAACAAGTGACAAAAATATACTTATTGAATTCGAAGTAGTACTTGCTTGATAGCTGTTTTTAGGTAAGTTACATGTGTTTACGGTCAGAAAGTGATTGTTAAAAGCTTCAGCAATAGTATTATATTAAAAGAAAGGGTGTTGAAAAATTTCCAAATTAAAAGATTTATTTCTTAATTATTATTAGATTTTACTTTACTTTTACTTACTATTAGAGCGCAATAATGTATGTATGTATTTATTATATGTATTTAAATACACATTTTAAATTTGTAAATACACATTGCTTATTCATAACTGATTCTTGATATATGAAAAACGCAATAAGAACGGATATCGATTGATGACGTAGTTGTTGACATTGAAAGACCATTTAGCCACCTTTGGCTTACAAAGTAAGTAGATAGTGTTGCCTATTATCGAGGATGCTATCAACGCAAAAATAAGTGTCGAATCAGTGCTATTAATATTAACATTACATACATACAAGCCTACAACGCTTGCTATGCAAAAATTAAACCATTCGCTACTGATTTAAAAGAGATCAAAGTTCAAAATACTTTGCAGCGACTTGCCAAGCGTAAGCGTGTATTGTCTCCTATTGATGCCAATCATCATTGTCACCACACGGAAAATTCATCATCAAATTAGTATGCCATTAATTTGATGTTGAATTTTCCGTGTCCAAAACCCAATTACCCTTTGTGCGATGGAAGCGAATATTTGCCCTTTACACAAACCGCAATGGAAGCTAATTTTACCATTAATTAAAGTAAATTAAAATAATAATCTACTGTCCTATAGCTGGGCCAGAGCTTCCATCTTTGAAATCAAATCACCGCTACCATTGTTGGTATTCCTTCTTGAGGTCGAAACACCATTTTAAAAACATTTATAAAATATCGACGACTTGATAAAGCGACGCATTGTTTTTAATTTTTTTTTTAATTTCAGCTTTATTGTTCGACGTTGCATTACATCGAAACGAAAGTCCTATGTCGAATAAATGCTCTGCGATAGTGTGTTAAGCCGATCATATTCAATTTCCTTAATTGGTTTATTTTTAACTTATCCTATTTCGTCATCATCAGTTCATTTTTATGGCACGAGCCATCTCTATCCGAACGGGCCATAAACCACCACACGGGCACAGTGCGGATTGGTGGTTGTTAACGACTGCTAATGCAGCCGGGACCAACGGCTTTACGCGCCTTCCGAAGCAAGGAGGAGCTCGAGGTGATAACTTTTTGGTCACCCATCCGATAACCAGCCGTTACGAAAGATGCTTAACCACAGCACTCGCAGACCGGGCACGTTAACCACTGCGCCATCGAACTTCTCTGGGTGGTTCCCATCGCAACCTTCGATGTAACACCATTCGAGGAAAAATGTGTTGCGTACAATTTATGAAACAATAAACAAATAAAACTCAAAGAAAGAAGGCCTCACAATACCAAGGCATCGATCGATATGTAACAATTTACGCACAATTGTGATTCGAACAAGTAGGAAACCCACAATTGATGGGAATTGGCTTAATCACCACGCTCGCCAAATGCGGGTTGATAATCACAAACCCGGGAAATGCATCGTAAAATCCACATCCCAATCGAAAAATACAGCAGTTTTCATTTTTACCCGTGTAAATCTAACCAATCCGTTGCAACTGTATGTATGCATAGGAAAATAACACATATGTGGTAGCAAATAGAGTTCAAAACAACCTAGTAAAGTTGGTGCAAGCAAGGTAAGAAAAAGTTTTAACGGATTTGCCCTAAAAGCTTTCAATTTTTTTTAGCAATGTTTAAAGCCGTCATCGTCAGCGGCAGGCTATGGATAGACAGACTAATTTAGTGAACATGCCAAGAGGAAATTTCACTCTGCAGCTTTAAGACGGCTATTTCGATAATAATCTTAGTTCTTTCATAAACTGTTCCTTTTACCTGGATGACAGCCGATAATAGGATATTTTAGATCTCCGGCAACGGCCGGCATTACGAGCAAAAAGGAAAGTTATTACAAAATGTCTAGTTTTCTACTAACATTCTTGTCGTTATTATTAAGCCAAAGAAGTATGGGCTTGTAATCGATCACCAACGCGCATTTGGCGAGCGTGGTGATTAAGCCCACACCCATAAATTGTAGCGAAGACTTGATTACAACATTAGCAACATAAAAACGCTGATACTTCACTTTTTATCGTTTGACTGGTAGATTGACTTCACTCCACCTGATGTAAAATTAAAACAGAGTCCAGGAAGAAAACTTACAAAAAGAAAACATCACAGCATCGGCCCCCCCTCACTTTTCCGGCCCTTAACAAGGTGCCTCCTAACGCCTCGATTGAAGGGCTATATGAAAAACATACATACTCTCGTCTTTTTCCCAAAAAAAAAACAACTAGACAGAGCACCAAAATCACAAATTAGTAAACTTGCTGTCTACGCCAACTTTATCTATGGACGAGCGGGGATGCACGGAAGACGGCCGCCCCTCCCGCAGCAGCCGCTGGCGCCGGGCGGGCCGCGGATCACCTCGTCCACTTGCTTTCGGCCGACCACGACTGAACGTACGCGCGCGCGTGCACTCCGCACCTTAGATATAGATAGACTAGTACATAAGAAACCTTTGTAGAACTGAAAAGTAAAAACATCAACACCCAGTTAGTCTTCGTATTAGACATTGGCGCCCGAACAGGGACCGTCTTCCGTGCATCCCCGCTCATCCATAGATAAAGTTGGCGTAGACACTTGCCTTTAGTGGTACTACGCCACAAAGTAGGGCTCCGAGGTGGAATAGATAATATCATGTGATGGGTTGCTAGCCGAAAGCTTGATGTGCGGTGCGAGCATCTTGGAACTCTTGCCTTATCTTACGACATGAACGTTGGGCAGCATTAATAACATGTATTATGATTAGCTTATATTAAACCGGAGTCTCTTACTTGACCGTTTCTTGCATATCTTTGTTTATTGCGGTCGTAGTAAAGATACTACGAACACTTATCTAATCTGTTAGTAAGCATTATATATACAGCTTATTATATTATTACGATGATAAATGATAACTTTATCTTATCAAAGTGATTAATGCTTATAGCGTTTCCCACGAGTATATTCGCTCATAAGAATAAATGTTAAATTACCTACAACGAAGGTTTTTTGTATTAGTTGACAGACTTGTCCAAAATATATAAATATAGAAAATTCAGTGGTCAAAATTAATAGTACAGTTACGGCACAATTATTATTATTTAATAAAATATTATATAATAAAAGTTAATTACCACATGCGTACATACACACGCATACCACATAATAATATGTCAGAGCGTCACATGAGAACGGCTCGACCGATTTGGCTGATTTACGTATAGTTATGTTTTTAATACGCAAGAATAATACCTAATAACAATAATTATGACTATGACTGACAAGATTTGTATTAAAAAAAAGGTTTTAGAGCTAGTAAAACCATCACTATATAAAAAATACTATATAAAAATAAGTCTGTCTAATTAGCTATTGGAGGTAAACCACCGGTACCAAGTCCTTAATATACCTTCCGAAGCATGAAAGAGCTAAAGGTTTTTAAATTTTGCGACCCATCTGGTAAGCAACGCGGCTTAACAAGGACGATTGCAATCCGTACGAGCTGGTCGCTACAACATCTGTTTGTCATTCATAGTTTACAGAGAACTAATAATTTAGTTGGAAGCGAGTTCCAGGAACTTCCGATATCAAATTAATATGCAGTGTTCGGTGGGCGGGGCGGAACGTCCGTCGACCGAATACACACTAACACAGCAATATTGAATTCTCTTTGAAATGCGAGTCTATTTGGTCGCAGCTGATATATATAATTTGCCGGGCGGGCTGAGGTTACAATGCAATGTTGGACGGCTTCTAAATAAAAAAATGTAAAAAACAAACAACAGATCTTTTTGGAGAGACTTTACTGTCGGCCTTACAGCGTTACCGGATTTGTTTTAGGACGACGAGAAGCTTTAAATGGTTCCTCAAGCTGTGTGATCGATTTACCGTCAGGGAGTTTCTATAGGATGTCATCATCACGCAAGCGTTTCCCCGAACCCTACTAGATTCTCCGAGGAGTTCGGATCGGATTGGGAGCGGATCAACCCGAGGGCGCCTCTAAAAGCTAGAACCTCGGCTTGGGTGGACCGCGCCCAAGTACATGTCCGTACCTGGAATACAGCGCGTGTGCACCGGGTCTTCGTACTCTTCTTCTACGAGTACGGTGTCTTGGGCTTGTTCTAGTGTGCATGTGTAAGTGTATTTGAGTGTGTACTGGCATTTTGAGTGTCAGGAGACAGTCGTGCAACCAATATCGGCGGCTCGTAATTGCCGACGCAGCAAAGTAAGGCACACTGCGGTCAAACGAATCCTCTTTTTTATTATTTAAAGACTCGTTAATGCTTTACAAGGCGCATCCGGCGGGTCGATCAAAGCTCCGTCGCCCTACATTCTGTAAATAATAACAAGCTCTGTTCGGTACTAGCTAACGCTTCTTGGTAGCGAACGGGGCGTACTGAAATGGGGTAGCTGTCTTGACGTTTCCTGATAAAAGTTACCATCAAATCAATATTTACTTGACTGCGAGTACGTAGAAAAACAACGCTACAGAATCTGTTTGCCATTCATAGTTTACAGAGAACTAATAAATTAATTAAAGGTTCCAGGAACTTCCATCAATAATATCATATTATGTCAATCTCACAGAGAAAAGTTACCATCAAATCAATAGTTACTAGACAGCGAATACGTACAACAACGATGTTGTTTTTAACGCAATATCTCTAATACTTCTTTGCTAGCTCAATTAAAAATTAAAAATTCAAGATTCAAAATCATTTATTCAGTTTAGGCTACAAATAGCTCTTATGAACGTCATTATGCCATAGGTTTGTAAGTCTACTCTGGGCGGGAGACCTTGTACTGAGAAGAACCGGCAAGAAACTCAGCAAGTATCATGCTCTTTTCTCCCTTACAGCGTCAAAAATAATTGGAATATGCCCGATCATAAAAGGACATTTTCCATTACAAATAAAAATATATCTACAGCTCTTATCTACAGGCACCTTAATGCTATAATCTACTAGTCAGTCACACTCACATGTCATAAAAATATAATGAATAGCGTTTGACAATTTATTTATTTATTAGTATTACACGTATCATCATTATCATCATCATCATCATCGGCCTATCTTAGTCCACTGCTGGACATAGGTCTCTCCTAATGAGCGCCATGTCCTCAGCTTGACGCATCCAGCATCAGCCTGCAGTCTTTCGCAGGTCATCATCCCACCTGGCCGGAGGTCGTCCTATACTACGTTTACCGAGTCGTGATCTCCACTCAAGAACACGTTTACCCCAGCGGTTGTCGGTTCTTCGCCAGAAATGGACGGCCCACTGCCACTTCAACTTGCTAATTCTTAGAGCTATGTCGATGACTTTGGTTCTCTGTCGGATGTATTCGTTACGAATCCTATCCTTCAGAGAAACTCCGAGCATAGCTCTTTCCGTAGCTCGCTGAGCGACTTTACACACGAATACTCACAAATATTAGCGCTCAACTTTATCACCTTTTTAAGTTCTTAAACCCAAGATTGTCTAGAAAAGATTTCACCTCACTAGCGATCGATCGCTTCGCTCGCACCGCTTTCAGCAATAAGATGTCATTCCCCCTTTTTAGCTTGAAGCGTGTATGTGAGGCAATGAAGCGCACATACTCCTATATCTATTTTCTAAAAGGATTCCACACCAAATATGCGCTTTATTACACCGACCGAATTCGCTTTGAATAAAAATTTAATAGTACTTCCAAAACAAAATACTCGTATTAAAATTTATTTATTTATTAAAATTTGCTCGTCAGTGAATTTTAATTTTGAACAGCATCCCAAAAAATACATAAATGGAGGATTTCAACGAACATCATTATCATCATCAGCTCATTTTTATGTCCCCACTGCTGGGGCACGAGCCTTCCCATATGGATGGATAGGGAGAGCGGGCCATAAACCACCATGCGGGCCCAGTGCGGATTGGAGGTTGTTAACGACTGCTAATGCAGCCGGGAACAACGGCTTTACGTGCCTTCCGTCCGAAGCACGGAGGAACTCAAGATGATACGTTTTGCTTAACTTCAGCACTATCCACTCCGGGATCCACTTTTCAACGAACATTATTTATTAAAACATTTAATAGAGTTTCATGAGAGCCTTTGAGGCAAATATTTACTGAGAAATTTAGCGCAATAAAACATTTTATACCGAGTACCGACGTGCCACAAAATAAGGAGACTGCAGAAGGTAAGCTACACATAAACCCTCTCTATTTGACACGGAATCTCGCAATAGCAGCGCCCCGGACTGTTCCGCAGGCTTATTACCGAAAAATCAACTACATGCTAGTTTCACAATGGCAACGCGACTGCTACTAGTTGCAGTTGCTACAATCGGTCGGTTCATTTTAGAGCACCGTCATGCACTTTTAGTTCGTCAATCGCTCGCTCGTGGCGCTATCGCAGCGTTCTACGTTCCGTAATACGAATTTGGGGGTTAAAGTTACTCGCGTCCGTAGGTTTACCAAGACCCCTGGGTGGTGCTAAATAAGTGACACTGTCTGAGTGGTAGAGCCACTTGAGCCACGCTGCGTTGCAGCACGAAATGGGCCGGCTCGCCCTGTGTAATACCGGGTGGTATCTAGTAAAGTCTCACAGAATATCGGCGTGAAACAATGGCACTCGTTGCTGTTGTGTTTCGTCTGGTGAGTGAAAGTACCGGAGGCCCATCTCTCACCCCTCCCCCCTCCCAATCCCTCCTCAAGATCCAACTCCTTCCTCAAGGCAGGGAACGCATCTGCGATTACTTTGGTTTTGCGGATGTCCATGGGCGGCGGCGATTACTTTCAATCAGGTGACCCGCCTGCTCGTTTGCCTCCTTTTAATATAAAAAAAAAAGTGTTTTGGTAGCGATAAATTGTAAATTATCGCGATTGTGACTGTCACTTAAAGATAGGTAATAAGCCTATCGCGCTTTTCCGTGATCCGTACAAGGGGTCTATGTATGCAGTGCTCAAGCGCGTTTGTATGAAGCTTACCTTCTGCAGTCTCATTATTTTGTCGACGAGCGGACGGAACGTTCGCCGTTGCCTATCAAAGCGGCCGAGATAACTCAATTAAAATATTACATTTTAATTTTGCATTTCATAGTTTTATTTATGAGTACATTGGTCGGTAACTTAGTAGTACCTTGAAGCAATAATTAAGTTGAACTAGTATATACTATAACACAATATTATAGTTATTGAGCTTAGTGTGTATCTACGCCAATGCTGAGAAGATCGACGATGCTAGCAATCTTCGTATCATAGAGTCAAAGCAGTGGCCATGACCGACATCTGTCAAACCAATCATTATTATCTCAATAGAATAATATGTAATTATTATGTTATTAATTAATATTATTATGAAACGCGCAATGATTTTTACGCGATCATGGGCAAGCAAGCTGCTACCCATCAGGGCATCAGGCATCAGCCTGGTGCCTAGTTTGTTTACTATCCGTATTCATTCGATTACGTTTATGAAAACGAATATTAGTATGGCATTATAGCAACGCCTCCCGGCGGCATACGAGAAGAGTTAACATTTTTCCATACAAATTAACGTCTTCGTTAACGTGATCGAACGGCGAATGAAGTTTGCACTTGGCACCCTGAATGCAATCTCGCTGAAATTAGATTGTCCCCACCCTGCAGCACTGGGTGGGTCTGGTAAAGGGGGTCCGGTCCTATTCGAGGTTTTAGGTGGGTCTTTCAATTTTATTTTAGATTTTGTTGTGTTTTACTAACATATTGTTAAGTATATTTGTTACTAGCGAACATGGATCATATGTTTTCCGATTCCGATTAAATAAATAAATAAATAATTATTTTATATTACTTATGGTGCACTGAATCGACGACAAGCCCACTTTTTTAAGTAACATTTATCCTATCTAAAGATTTTATGGAAGAGATCCCTCTTAGTGATAAGACCGCCATATGTATACTTTTGTTTTCCTTGCAAAAAATGCTTTGTGGTGTACAGTAGTACATCTTAACTTACATGACAGCTATAGATAATATTTGTTTGCATGTGTTCTGGTTGCGATCGTGCATGTTAAGACAGTTTCGCAATGCTGGGGTTCCGGATGGGTGGCCAAACAAAAGATCTTCTAAATTAAGGGAGCACTTTATTCTATTTTTTTACTTCCATCTAGATAAAAAGCAAAGGATTTATACTTCAGTAACTATTCATTCACCCTTAACTGATCATAGAACCCGGGTGACTCACTCACCTGATCACGATGTCGTTAAAATCCATAATCCTTTCGAATTCAAACAATGAAGCAAAACTTCACAGTTCAATGTAAGATGGTTCGGCGACTGGGGGTATACGATAAAGTAATTTACTGCAACGTAAATAAGAGCTATTTAGGAATGTTGATTGTGTTTGCGGACGGGATTGCGCTTGGCCGAGAACGATCATAGATATAAAGATTATAGAATTGGCAAATATCTTTAATTTATGTATGGTCGCTGTCATTTGTTTACGCCATGTTTTTTAATAATTATTTAATACAGAAATTCACTATAAGTTTTTGATTTTACTCATATTTAAAATTGTTGTATAAAATAGAGTTTTAACTTAAAACTTTTAAGCAAAGTCTGATTTTATTACACACTGATTCCTTGGCACCTAAACACACAATGTGAATTTATATAAAGTATTTTAGTACAGTTTGATTGCATTCCTTTATAACTCATGGGGAATATTTTTTTGTATTGTTTTTCACCAAGTCTAATGGCGTCGCACAGCCGCCATGTTTGTTTTTTAACGTCACCTATCTAAGAACTCTTGGGCAGCTGAAGAATCTAACGATACCTCAATTATGTAAATCCGTTCAGCGGTTCTGGAGACATGAGCTAATAAAGAATATTACGTACAAGATACGCGCGAAGAACAATACCCTTCCTTTGCAGTCGGGTAATAATAAAGAAGTTGACAACAAAAATCATTAATTCCAGAACATAAAATGTATAAATGACGTCACGTAACAACAGGTCTTTAAAACATTCACCTATTTTTTATCAGACCCAAGCATCAACTTCTGTAACCCAAAAAGTTTTTGAAGAGCTCGAGCGCGCGAATACCAGACACAATAGAATTTTAATTGTTATCGGCCACCTGGTGGTCGATCGACGCTCAAGGGGATAAACACTTAACTATAATAAGGATAAATTAACAGAACACAATAGTGACGTCATATTTTCTAATCCCCATTTAATTCAATACAACAAAGTAAAGACTTGTTCATAGAGAATCCATGCTATGCGGGAATGTAATTATGTAACAAACTCATAAAGCTAATCAGTCCGTTCTAGTGTTTCTAAATTAAGGACATAGTCGCATGACGTCACATTATTACTGTGCGACATTGACTTTATGGCTTGCGGGCACAATATTCTTATGGTGGAGACTGACCGAAGCGTATCATCGTAACATCGTTACGTCACATGTTCGATGCGAACTTTTGCATGGTCAGTAGTCACAAAATAAGTAGACTTATTAAGTATTACCTTATTACACTTATTTAGTATTTTGTAGTACAGACAGTGATCAAAGCCGGTCGTCGCGAACTCCGCCCTGTTATCGGTCAGCCAACATTGACGTATCAAGCTCACCGTGAATGGTACGTCACGGTAAGGTTACGATGATCGCTTAGGTCTGTCTCCACCATTAGAAAGTGCAGACACTAGATTATTAACATAAATACATACATACATTACATATGTTACAACATGACATTATGGGGTTACGTCCAAATCATTAAAATGTTTGTCTATGTTGTTCCAATTGCGTGGAACGATGATAGACGCAACAGTTGAATAAGAATTGATTGATTGATACTGCACTAGAAAATACCGAGTTTTGTTATTAAATAAAACTCATAAAAACGCAATACAGCTTCATTTCGTCATGACACAGTTTATAAACTGAATGTCCTTTAAAAATGATCTCATATTTCGATAGTAAACGGATACGAATACAAAACAATATTAATAAAATGATAAAACAGAAATGAGTGTATGATTTTAATGGTATTTGATCGTCAATACCTTGAAAATACTGATACTTTAATACTAAAATGTCTTAACAAAAGCAATAAAACAGTAGCAAATTAGACGCGTTTAGAACACGTTCAAAACCCAGACTAATCACCGGAACTTGCTCACACAACTGAAAGCTATTATGATGTAAATTCTTTCATATTATTATGTGATATGACATAAGCAAAGAAAAGTACATGTAAACATCTTCCTAAGACTAAATGAATTTCTTTATACATTTGGTATGAGGACTATGAGATGTCACTGCTCATCTACATCCATTAAATGCTTGTTAACCACTTTTTAGACTAAAAACTATTTGGTATAGTAATTTGCATTCAAAGTATTAAAAAATTAATCAGCGTTGATGTCATAATTGCAGTTGCTGATATAGCAAGTCATATATGACTGCATAAAGTATTATTACTCCCAAATCAAAATGTCACTTCCAGTAACTATAAGTCTGTGAATAGCGCAGGTGACGTCATTTTAGTGGCTACAAAACGACATTGACTCTGGGATCGCGAGTACAATAAATGCTGATGTTACGTTGTTAGAGTATTATTAGCACTTGTAAGGTATTTTGTAGGTACATAGGATATTTTGACATGCCCATTAAAAGCCGCTGGCGCCAGCAATCTTATTACTATGCATTAACACTACCATTGAGTAGCCATTGTGGTTATCTAACATACTAAAGTGGTACTGCCGAGCCCTTAGGGATTGGGTGGGGCGATGGGGGTTTGGGAGGGGTCCCATTTAAAGCAAAAGGTTTTCGCCAGTAAAAAAAGTCTTACAGTACTTTCGAAGTATGTACAGTCACGAGCATTAACATGTACACACTTTATTTTATTTTATATATTAACGGGTAAGCACAGTGCTTTGATCTCACTAGTGAGGCACTGGCTATCTCATCTCTAGCTGCCGGAACACAACAATGCTACAAACATTGATGTTATGGCGACATGTTTAGATAAGATGGTAGTAGCTAGCCAGGTGGACAAACAAGCCCTACCACCAACCAAACCGAGTACACAAACATGTACCCCTGCTGGGAATCGAACTCAGGATCTCTGGGTCTAGCCCGGTGGTCTTAGCTACTAGAACATAGAGGCGGTTGTACAGGGACTTGTGATTATGAGCATCGTATTTAATACTCCTTGTAGATTCTACATAATATTATACTTCACATAACTTACGTGATTCAACAGTAATGTGTACGAAGGTTGAGACGTTACCTCTCTACCCCAATATGTCTAGAACTTAATCACAATTTATGTAATGTAACAAAGAGCGGTGATTGGTTTAATCATTAATAATACTTGATGACTTTTTTAATCTGGGATGATGACCATGTGATGCTAAGTGGAAATTTAGTCCAGACGCGAAGATACTGGTGCAGCGTGAAAACATCACAGCATCAGTTATCCTCACCCTGATGGCCCACACGGTGCCTTCACGCCTCGTTTAAAGAACCCCAATGAAGGAAAGCGTGCTGATACATCCTATGGATGGGCGACAAAGAAACGAGTCATCGAATTTCTTTGTTCTTAATTTATAGTTATTAGTAGATCTGGCAAATGGAAAGCCCCGAAAGGCTTGATGGTAAGCGGCCACCGCTGCCCATGGACGCGGGACACCATGGGTATCTATCACGCATGATACCGACCTTGAAGCTTCAGTGTTTATGCCTCAATACCCTGGTATCTCACGATCTCATCAATCACATGATCTCGTACCCTTCAAACCGATATACAGCTACGCAAAACAATGCTGTCTGCCGGCAGAAATAGGTATCAGGGCTCTTTTTATATGAGATGTTTTGTATCGTACGCTGCTGCCGTGCGTTTTCACTGTGTTCCATAATAAAAGCAGTCGTGTGGCTGTCGTACGACTGGCGTTTAATATGAAAACGTAAGGCAGAGCGGTCCGATATGAAACGAATAATTAAAAAAAAAGCTTTACAATTTGCTATCCAATCGGAGTCTGGACATAATCCACCACCATTCAAAACAGCTTGATAATTTCTCTAAAAAGGGTAAGTAATGGGGAAATCGTTGAGGAAATCCTGCAGCTCATGTAGAATAGTAAAAGCTTTAATGACGTCAGTGAAAAAAAAAACAAAAGACTCCACACATCCTAACAAAACACTATCCGCCTACATCCAAAGCGTCACTAATAAAAAACAATACAGTACTCACGCTGCATATGTATGTGCTGTTTGGGCATTTTGTAGTCGGGCGGGTAGCATCGCTCGTAGAACTCGAGGTCGCTGACCTCGCACACCTCCGGTGTTGGTATGATGAGCCCCGTGCCTGATATTGCCCTCTGGAGATGGTGCTCCTGTGGACAATAGAAATAAACTTTAACCTCTATGGAAGATAATTAATGGAATCAGGCGTTATTTTGTGGAAATCCATGGTATGAAAAACATGTAATTGAAATAATATTGCGCTAATAATTAGCGGAATTAACACTACTTATTACTACAATTACATTTTTATCTCTACGGAAGAATTTTGTTAAAGCCTCTCTACGTAATAAACTTTCACCTCTATATTCTGTGAAAGATTTTTGACTAGTTTTACTGCGTATTAAAATGAAACCTTAATAAAAAGTATGTCTAGACAGTCTAGCGAGCTAGAGTATCACAATGTAAAAAAATTTAACCTCTATGGAAGAATTTTGTCTGGAATTCTAATTGCGAAATAAACTTGAACCTCTATGACAGACTTATGTCTGCGAATCTTCCTATACGTAATAAACTTTAACCTCTATGGAAGAAATTTGTCTGCAAGTCTCATTGCGAAATAAACTCGAACCTCTATTGAATTGTGTCTGTTTCACTGCTTCTCTTTATTGGTTGGAAACGTAACAAATTGTGTAAGATACGTACATTAGATGGTATTATGGAATACTTTATTTGTAAATGAGTCTGAAATAAATGATTAAACACAATTATTGTTACAGGTACGTCCAAACCGAAGACGATTGTTAGTGAGTCGAGCCAAACAAATAAAACAAAACTTTACACAATATGTATATTAAGTCTCTACATTAAAGTAGTTTATTTTCTCATTTATACATAGTAGAACAGCACCTTGTCACTTATTTTCGTTTAAATACTGTCGTTAATTATGTGGGTGTCACTATGACATCTCTATTTATATAAATCTTCTGTGCGTGTGTATGTTATTGAACTCCTTCTAAACGGCTGGACCGATTTGGATGAAATGGGCATTGAATGGGCGCCTTTGGCTTTCAAAGTAAAAAGGTAAATAGTGTTGAATAATTTCGGCGGGCTGGTTAGAACCACGATAGCTCAAATGGGAGAGCACCTGACCCGGTATGTCAAATCCTGCTCGTGGAAATTTTTTCAACATTTATGTTTGTATATCGTAATTTGTTTAGCAGCAAAATTTGCGTTAAAAATATATAAACAAAACAAAAAACTAAATATTTATATAAAATACAGTGAAAAAATTAAACGCCCACCCGACCCAGCCAGGAATCGAATCTGGGTCTTCCGCAATCCGGGCGGCTGCACTGACCACTATGCTACCGAGAAGGCTGACGTAAGCGCTGAATTTAGTCACTGCTTTTTTAATTTTCATCAAAAATATGCAATGATGAATCTACATGTCCATCGGCTGCAAATACCTTTGGATAGATGGCACCAATGTCGCTCTAAAGCATTTCAAAAAATTAAACAAACAGTGACAAAATTCAGCGCTTACGTCAGCCTTCCCGGTAGCATAATGGTCAGTGCAGCCGCCCGGATTGCGGAAAACTCAGGTTCGATTCCTGGCTGGGTCGGGTGGGCGTTTAATTTTTTCACTGTATTTAATATAAATATTTAATTCAGCTTAAGTGTAGCAATTAACACTTAAAAAAATAAAAGTAAAAACAAAAAACAAGGAGGAAATATGACAGTTTGTAGCAGTTTAATGCGTAGGCACGTAGGTACATTGCTTCTTACCCAAATTGAAAAAGTACATGTATCCCATACACTATCCAGTATAACTACGAGTAATAACATCGCAGAGATTTGGCATATAGCGCTGAGCGATTTTTAACAGTCCGTAACTTGGAGCTGTTCCCATGCTACGTTCGTGGCACTTCACAGAGGAGGAGAATAAAATCACACACACGCACACACACATACACACATTGTGCGGCATTACATCACCGTCTAGTCTCTCCGTGGTGTCATCAGTTCGAGAGTTACGTGATATGGCCAAGTTAGATATCTGTTCAGTAAACGAAATATGAATGAATGAATGAAATATATAAAAACAAACGAGATTTGCAACTCTATGTTGTTCTTTTAGAATATTTAGAATACCGTCTCCTACAGGAGTCATTATAATTATATTATAATGTCATAAATGAGCTTAGATGTTGTGTTTGTGAGAGAATTTGTCACAAATACAATATAATATGAAAATACATAGTTTGGAGCTTAAAAATATGTAAAGTTATTATGCATGAAAATATACAACATGCGTATATTTATCACATTACAAGAACATGTTTTAAATTTAAGTCTGAACCTAAACATCGTAGAATAAACACTATGTTTTATTACAATTCAATTCAATTCATTTATTTCAGGCATCATGACTGAAAAATAAAAATAACATGGGATCAGAACAATGTATCTGATTTGATGTGGTTGATGGCGCTGACGTGCAGTGATATCACCTACCTTTTACTGATTTTTTTTTCTGGTGTCCACGGAAGATCAGCGTCGGAGTGCAAACCAGGTATTTCGACATTATGCTGAGTGGAGACCGATTCAACACCACTAGTTCTAAGTCTTTTGTCTATGTTGTTGTTATTAATATAAGTGGTTATGAATAAATATTATCTATTTTCTATTTTACATAAAGTCTCCCATGTGAACACGGATTCAGTAAAAGGTTCCAAACGTTAAGTAAAAATAATAATATAAAATATAAAAAGCGAAGCACTGAATTAAGCATTTATAATAGGATTGGCCACACTAGTGTCACCAGGAAGAGATCGCTTGTAGCGATAAGACCGCCTTTGCACATGCTACGATTAAGATTGTTTGTCTATACTAATATTTTAAAGAGGTAAGCTTTGTATTTTTGTATGTATGTATGTTTGCAACGAATAAACTCAAAAACTACTGGACCGATTTAAAAAAATCTTTCACCATTAGAATGCTACATTAGCGCTGAGTAACATTGGCTATATTAAAAAAAATGCAGTACGAAGTCTGCCGGGTCAGCTGATAACTGATATTTTTGTTTTCATTTGTGTGAGCAATAAAGACTTCCTATCGGGTTATTGTTATTTGTCACAAAGTGAATTCGTCACACAAATAAGTATAAACATTTGCCATACTTCTAGCGTAAGCGTGGTGGTCAACTCCTCAGGTATAAAGATGTTCAGAAAAGGCATATGAAGAGGTGCAATATCGATCCATCCAAGTGGGAGGGTTTGGCGGCGCAACGCTCGGAATGGCGCGGGTGTGTGAAGAGGCAAGTTCGTGTTTTCGAGGAGCAGCGTAAAACCAACCTCGATGAGCTGAAGGCCCGACAACCCGCGTGAATTTATTATAATTATGCTGATGGTAAGCTTACGTGCGTTCAGTGCGCACGCCAGTTTACTAAGAAGATCGGTTATGTTAGCCATCTTCGGGCGCACCAGCGCCGTGCCGACTAGGAGTCGAAGTGGTCGCCATGACCGAAATCGGTCGGACCAATCATCATCATATTTATGAAGTACTAGCTTTTACTTACTACTTAAGTACTAGCTACACGACTTGTGTTTATTCGTAATAAAAGCCAAATAAAAGGGATCATTTAATGAAGTGATTTTATAATATAATCAGGCCAAATACCGAAATGTTAGCAATGTCAGAATTCCATACTAACTTTCCACCATTATTTCACCCCTCTAGGAGAGGTTTTTCGAAAAATTCTAAAGCACGTAATTCTTTATTTTTATAAATTATTCATTTTTATAGTTATTACTTTAAAAATAACGATTTCCCTAAAATAACTTTCTTCCCTTTTTTAATCCTTTAAAAGAAAATAAACAAAATTCCTGAGACACGTCATTCTTTATTTCTATTCAAAAAGCCCCCTTTGGGTATGATTTTCGTAAAATCCTTTCTTAGCTGCTGATTATGTCACTCAATTAACCTACAGTCCAAATTTCATCTAATTAGCTTCAGCTGTTTCGGCTCGGCAATGATACATCAGTCAGGACAAGTCATTATATTATTTATGATGTATATAAATATTTCCAATCCATAATGTCCAAATTAAAATAAAATATTTGTCATATTTTAATTTGGACCTGTGAGAACTTACACATATTTTTAATGCATGTGACAAATTTACTCTCAATGTATTGTACAAAAATTTGACGAACTTACTTTGTCGCAAATGTACAATAACCTTTCCTACCTACCTATATGTATATATCTGTCTGTCTATACACTGAAGCATATAAGTATGTTGCAACCAAAAGCAGTATTAGCTAACAGCGATATATGATGATGATACCAACCTAAATTCCTAAGGCTTCCCCGCATTGCCAAAAGTGGAATGATGACGTCACCGCGACATTTTTATCGCCGCCCCCGTGGGCGTAGGCCCACGCTTGTTTTCATAAACAATCGACAAGCGACTTTTTGAATAACAAGTCTTAGTCTGCTCATACAATATCGTCTCAATAGTTTGTCGGTAGCTTGAATATGACTTGAGGATATGGGTAAATTGTAAAGGGCGCCTCTAAAGACTAGGATCTTGGCTCGGCATGATCAGGTCGTGGGGGTAGGGAACAGCGCCCAGGTTCATGTATGTAACTGGTATAGAGCGCGTGAACTGGGTGTTTGTTCACTTGTACTACGAGTACGGTATCTTGGGCCCATGTGAGTGTGTGTTTTGTGCATTTTGAGCATTGGGCAGGAACTTATTTATTTCTAGGAAGATTTACAGACAAATAACATCTATAGTTGAGGAATATAAATAGACATATGCTATTAACAAATCTTCGCAATTATATAAACAATAGTGTTCAGTTAACCAGCTGTGGAGACTACGTTTATTTTATTTTAAAATAGAAAAATATATTTTAAAATGCGATACATATTTATGTATTCATTCATTTGAATGAACTAGTGGTCGCCCTGTGGTCGAAATTCGACCGTAATTTTATTAAGGCTGCACGGATTGTATCCTAGGCATTGAAAAATTAAAAAGATAGAATGTGAGTTTGTATTGGCATTGACAGACGTCGGCTGCATTAAAGACAAACAATACGTGTGTGTCAAATGCATTATGCGTGTGTGTCAAATTCATGGTAGTGTGTGTAGTGTTGTTTTTGTTGATTTTATGTATTTTCTAGGCATAATTAAAAAAAAATATTAACATTCGGATAACCTTCTCTGTAAAAACTATAAGTGTGCGAAATTTCATACTCCTCGGTCCCGGGCAAGTTTCGTAAAAACGGGTACAGAGTTTTTGCTTCACGTATTAATATAATAATAAGAGAATTTACAGCTTACAGTAGGTTGTTGTTGTATATTTCACTTATACCTATAGATTTTTACGATATTCCTTAAACTATTTATTTTACTATATTTATTA
Organism: Eudonia mercurella; assembly: GCA_963082485.1. Classification (NCBI taxonomy): domain Eukaryota; kingdom Metazoa; phylum Arthropoda; class Insecta; order Lepidoptera; family Crambidae; genus Eudonia; species Eudonia mercurella. The sequence continues at coordinate 6,685,301 of OY720051.1, forward strand.
TATAATACTAATACTTTTTCACTATTGTACTATCTTTATTACATTGCTTGCTTATTGCTTGCAACTTATCAAAGTACATAGTCTTTCAGTTCTGTCAAAAAAAATTAGACAGCCTCCACTTAAATATATGTAACTTTATTCCGTAAGTGAGGTGAAATGTAATTTCGTCATTTTTACTTTCAAAAATAACGATAGTTGCACATCCTAAAATTAAATGTCCCCCAAAACTCTCCGTGAAAGGTAATAACTAAGCTGCTTGCTACAGTCGGCAGTCTAATAGCAGTAAAAAAGGAAATAAAACCAGAATACACCCGAGTCACGATAGAAATAGGCAAAAACGCACCTAAAAGCGGGGAGAGGCCGCCGCCGCGGCGTGATTACTATCAGGCCGCGTCCTCGACGTGTGCGGGGCGGGAGCGGTGGCGAGGCGTAGAGCGGAAATGCCTGTGATCGACCGCAGCAGGCGGGCACATCGCTCGGAATTACCGCATCGTCAAAAGAAGACTCGGTACATTCGAGTAACCCTCCGCTCGTGTATCCTCATCTCACCTGATGTTAAGTGATGATAAGGCCGAAGGTGACAGCGTACTTCACCCGAAATCCTCAATTACTGAGGCACTGGCTATCTTATCTCTAGTTTCCGGAACACAAAAATGCTACTCACATTGATGTTTGGATAATATGGTGGTAGCTAGCCAGGCGGACAAACAAGTCTTACCACCAACAAAACCAAAAATACAAACATGAACAGGACAGTAAGACAGTCCCTCGTCAATGTTTGCGTTAAGGTAAGTCCACATTAAGTAACATGTTTTCTTATAATCATCATCATCATCAGCTCATTTATGTTCCCACTGCTGGGGCACGAGCCTTCCCTATGGATGGATAGGGAGAACGGGCCATGAACCACCACGCGAGCCCAGTGCGGATTGGTGGTTGTCAACGACTGCTAATGCAGCCGGGAGCAACGGCTTTACGTGCCTTCCGAAGCACGGAGGAGCTCGAGATGATAAATTTTTGGTCACCCATCCGATGACCAGCCTTTGCGAAAGTTGCTTAACCTCACCTCAGCACTCGCAGACCGGGCGCGTTAACCACTGCGCCATCGAGCTCCTTATCCTTTTTTATAATACTATAAGTATAAGGTTGTTTTATTGATACTTATAGTCCACACTAATAAAACATGCTACATAATAGTCTGGACTCACCATATAAAGCGTCACCGCTTTCCGCTCCCGCCCTGCTCACCGCAGACGTTGAGGACGCGGCCTCACACGGGCATCCGTTAGGGGAATAAGGCGGTAAAAAGATTCCCGCCACTCGATTACAGATTAAGAAAGTCCGTGGTCGAACAGGTCAAGCCATGAGTAGGGGAGGTACATAGATCTCTATCAGCTGAATTCAAATGACGTTATAAAGACGTCCCATTAGCGTGGTATCAATTTTATATTGGTTTTTGAAGGGAAGCTATTAGTATTGTCTGTCTGATTTGTAAGATTCATTTCCCATCACTATGTACTCGGTACTTTGTTTACCAAAGGAGCCTTATTCAATGTCAACAACTACATACATACTAGTACATACATACAAGTCACGCCTGTCTCCCATCATAGGGGTAGGCAGAGAACACTTCTTGCTACGACCATAAGAATAAACAAACGGAAACTCCCGCTCTGGACGGGCTCAAGGTCGCGATATGAGAGTAACTGTTAAACAGAATGCTGTCGGGTCATCACGGCCAGCGCCGGCGCCGGCGCCGGCGCCGGCGTCACAGCACGAGCGTTTGCCTGTTTGTGCGTTCTGTACTTCATATTATATTTCCGTTTTCCGTATTTTATATTTGTAGGTAAGTAAGTAAGTAATACTTACTTAAATGGTTTCATTTGGTGTATGGTACTTACTATAACTTATTATTTATAAGTATTTGTAGTATAGGCAGCTACGTAACATAATAATTTATAAATGTCATATTTTGTAAAACTAGAATAAAATAATGATTTCAAAGTAAAGAAAAACTTATATTTTAGCGATATTATTTTTAGACGTAAGCAATATTCAACAGTAAGCAACCATGGCCACAGAATAAATAATAGTACAAGTCCATGGCAACGCGCTTGGACGACAGAGGGGCGTAACGACGTGAAGGGGGAAGATTCCGTTCGACTGTATTATTGTTTATTCTTATGCTACGACATCAATTTACGCAATTTGATTTGCGAAGAAATTCTTGATGCTCCTGTTGAAAAGGTTAAGGCGTATGGACATATACAGATAACTGCCTTCTCTTTTTATCTATATAGGTACATAATAATGACTTGTCCTGACTGACTAATTCATCATCGCCGAGCCGAAACCGCTGAAGCTAATTAGATGTTGAACTGTAGGTTGATGGAGTGACATAACCAGCCAATAAGAAAGATTTTTACGAAAATCATACCCTATGAGGGTCAAATAGGGGGTGAAAGTTTGTATGAAACACCGTCAGTTTTGAAGTAAAATACATGAAAATTGGTATAAGGCTTTATGAAAAGAAATAAACAATTACTTATCATTAAGGGGGTGCAGCGCGGAATTTGAAAATTTACGTGTTTTTAAGTTACTGGTGCTAGGCGCTGAATAGGTCTTATACATTAAAAGGACTAGTGTAGGTTAGCTTGATCCTTTCACAAGGTCATGGTTGTCTTGGAATTTGAAACAAATACCCAGAAACTGAATAAACAATACGTAAAATAATGATATCTAAAAACTTATTTCTTCAGAAACTTTGTAAATATAGAACAAATGAAACAATGATCCGACATCAAAATGTTTGTATTGATATTCCGGAGGGCACTGTTGTCTTATTTTTCAATTAAAAAACATGAATATGAAAATATTAAGACTTTTATAATTTTTTACCCAAACGCCTATGATTTTACGAAAGTAAACTTTGCTCTAATTAAATCACCAGCCTACTCTGTACAGATATTAGTGTGCGAGCGTATTCGTAGTCGTGCGCCGTTGTCACACCACTGCCACGCGCCGCTCGCTCGCTATCATAAAGAAACTTGAAACTCGCAGTTTTGCGTCCGCGCTGCACCCCCTTAATACTCTGCAATATTTCAACGCGAACCAGAAGAAGTTTCGATGCTCACTTCTTCGTAGTCATTGAACGAACAACGATATTCTCACATGTTTTCTTCTACGTATAACATAGAATATAGGTTCATTGAAAGGAGGTGTTAAGAGGCATCTAATTGGTGGACAATGTGTAGGCAGTCCGTATTGAGGCATGCCCACGCCATGCTACTAGCTGCCTGCACGTGTGGACTCCACTTTCCACTTAACAACAGGGGAAGCGGGGTCATCAATAAATAATAAATCAGACTAGACTAGACTTAGCTTCTACTACTTTTGCGATATCGATTCTTCGTTATGTCATTGAACTTTCTTACCGGTAGACGTTCCCTATTCCTTTATCCAGACGAATACAGGAATAGTTGACTGTTGTTGTTATTTGGTAAGTTTCATCGTCTCAGCCAAAAAGACGTCCACTGCTGGAAAAAAGGCCTCCCTCAAGGATTAATCATTTTGAGGGGAATTTGCCATTATCGCCACGCTTGGCAGGCGGGTTGGCGATCGCAGTAAGGTGAGAATAATCACAGAGAGACGCTGCTGCCCATCTTCTGGAATGGTCCCATAGTCGCCTTCTACGACACCCACGGGAAGAGATGGGGTGGTGCAATTCTTTACCCCCGGCACCACACGGGGGTAAAGAATTGCACTTTGGTAAGTTTATGGTAAATTAAACTTTCTTTTTGAAGTTTTCTAACTAAATAAATACAGGAACTATTTGGTCGGGCTCTACTTGAGCCTTAAAAAACGTTACGTACAATGGACTTTAATCTGCTTGCGGATTTCCGACCGATAATACCGTGGGTTGCACGTGTTCCAGACTAGTATAAGACTGAGGCGAATGGCATAAACACAGAGATGCTATGCCAGCAGTGGATCTAAAAAGAATAATAATGATGTATAAGGAGTTTAATTTGAGTGTCATGGTTTAAATTAATACTTGTGTTGCTATTCATCCTAACTAATATTATAAATGCGAAAGTGAGTTTGTTTGTTTGTAGTTTACGCTTTCACGAGTAAACTATTGAACCGATCATCATAAAAATTTGTACAAATATTCTTAAGAGTATAATTAAAGACGTAGGATACTCATTATTAAAAAAGTGAGTCTGTTTGTTTGTTTAATACGCTTTCACGCGTAAACTATTTAACGATTTGTTTTTGTTGTCATAGAACCTGATGTCAAAGCGGTACAAAGTCCGCCGGGCCAGCTAGTAGTTAAATAAATCTACCAAGCTAAAATAACATTGCCTTATTGACACAATCATGTACATCAATAAGAGGGATCTCAATGAAATATTTTACTATTGAACCTATTGCCTCCTACTAAATTTGCTTGCCTTTGGGTCTCTCCCAAATCTCTCGTACGATCTCCCAACAAACTCTTTTACACAAGACGAGATCGTCCCTCCAATGAAGTTTAGGAAAGTTAAAAATATATGATGTTATTAAAAAACATAAATAGCCAGAACAGGCCGCCGCCGGCCGGCAATGACGTTACGGCTCGCTTCGCTACGGTACCCTCGACCCTTGATGGGATTTCGTTACGCGCGCCGACGATGCGACGTGGACGTTCTAGGGAAGATGTTATACGCTCACGCGAGATCAGTTTACCATTCGCTTATTGCTTATTCGTATTACGTATATACTAGAAGAGGATTGAGGAGTGAGGAGCTGGATGGCGCAGTGGTTAACGCACCTGGTCTGCGAGAGCTGATGTTAAGCAACTCTCGCAAACGCCATTCATCGGATCAGTGACCAAAATTTTATCAACCCGAGCTCCTCCGTGTTTCGGAAGCCACGTAAAGCCGTTGGTCCCGGCTGCATTAGCAGTCGTTAACAACCACCAATCCGTACTGAGCCCACGTAGTGGTTTATGGCCCGTTCTCCCTATCCATCCACAGGGAAGGCTCGCGCTCCAGCAGTGGGGACGTTGATTAGCTGGTGATGATGTACTAGAGGAGAGAGTTGAACATAATGAATCGGACTAAATTCCACTGGAGAAATGCTAGGTAGCTAAGCGGGTATCAACACTAAGCTGTGTGTCTATTTCCACCAAAGTCATGTCTTGTAGCAGAGCAGGTTAAAATGGTAAAACGATATGATGTTTTTTGCATTTATTCTGGCATGTTCGATCAAAGCGATGCATCGCTATTCCCTACAATATTTGACCTCTTAATGTCACTACTCCATCGGTTAGTAAGTAAGTATACAAGGTAGGCCAGACATTAAACTGGAAAGAACTGACAACAATCTCAGTAATGGCATTTCTTTTCTCTCTTTTCATATCAGCGTCATATAATGGAAAATGCCCTCCCTATTTTGCTTACTATTCTGCGTGGGTTCCAGACAGATGACTGGCAGAAGGTGGCTCACACCGTGGTCCGAACAGCTCGTGGTATGAATCGCCCAACGACCCCCTAGGTGGAAGCTCTTATTATTGAGGCCTTGGCCTCTTTAGGTCTTGACTCACTTTAGGTTTCTGCGCTAACTTGGTTTAGTTAATTACTATTATATTAATTACTATCCTGGCGCTGTAGTCCCAAGTGAGTTTTAGCCTCTGATACGGTCAGCACCACTGGTACCGGATCTGAACCGCTTTTTGACAGTTGCCTATATAAGTATAGCCTCAGTGGTTGAGGACTCCGGGTGAAGTATGCTTCGTTGTCTTTCGGCAGCTAGAGATAAAATAGCCAGTGTCTCAGGATTCCGGTTGAAGTACGCTTTCACCTTCAGCCTTCGCATCACTTAAAATCAGGTGAGATAATGGCTCGTAAGTAATAAAAAATATATTATTCATAAAAATCATACAATCCTAGTCAGCCAGTTTAGCTCATCTCTAGAAGAGAACGCAGCCCCAGACATACGTTAAATCCCTGCCCAGCAATAGTCGGGCAGGTGTCAAAACAATATCAACCTTATCGATACTCCACAAAGCTCTTATTTAAATGCACCTAGCGTGTCAGGTGGCAAGCCTGTCTGTCGACGCTTTTACGAAAATAAGTAATATAAAATCTGCGCAACGGAGCATTGCATCGGATCGATGTGTGAATTCACTCAAAAAAAGATAGAAGGCTGAAGATATACATCATAAGTTTGTAAACGGCTCTTGAGACGTAGCACAAAATAAAGATTACCCAGAAGGTAAGGCTGTCGTAACTTTTTTTTTCAACGTCCTGTGATGAATTTTCTTTATTTACGGTAGCACATGCACATTTGTGATCAAATTATGTCGCAACATTGCTCAATTAAGCATTCTAAAAAAAATATTAAATTAAAAAGAGAAATCCTACCTCCTAAACTACAAAACTTTAGTTAGAAAAACTAAGCTACAATAGTTAGCAAATGACCTTCTCCATATGTGATTTTGCTGTGGCGCGTCTTGTACCAATCACCCTGTAAAAAATATTGTAAATGAGACCATCCCGTGTTAAATTACGTAAATCCCACCGCTCGCTGGCACGTAAGACGAGCCAAGTGAAAACTACCTATCGCGGTTTGCGGTGTGGAATGAAAGATCTATCTCGCATAAAGATGCGGGAAAGAGAGGGAAAGCCCTCTTGCAGGAAGTTGTTTTTAATTTAATTTTACCTTTGTAGTAACTATCCAGAGCCCGTAGCCAAAGTAACATTACAAAAACGATAGCGAAACGATAGCGAAGTTAGAAAAGAATAAATATATGGGATTGACATTACGTTGACCACGTGATTTAGCGCGGCTTATGTCAATCCCATACATTTTGTTCTCTTCGAACTTCGTTATCGTTTTGTAATGTTACTTTGGCTAAGGGCCCAGTCTATTTTATTACTACTTTATTGAAGTACGTGGAAGATACTAAATTTTCTATAATTTTTTAAACCTTTTATTTTACGCAAATATTGTTGCGAACAAATTACAAATTGAAAAAAGACAAAGTGTCGAAAAATTTCCACGAGCGGGATTCGAACGCGCACCCCATGAGTCCATGACATGCTGGGTTAGATGAGGAGCTCTATTCAATGTAATTTGTTCGCAACAATATTTGCGTAAAATTATATGTAAATATAAATATATCTTGCCTAATTTTTAACTGATCTTTCAATATTTGTAAAAAATATTAAGATCGGATGTTGATGACGTAATTGTCGACATTGAATAGGGCTCCTTTGGCTTACAAAGTAAAAGTAGTAAAAGTAGATTAATTTCGGCGAGTTGGATTGAGCCACGATAGCATAGTTGGTAGTGCACCTGACCCGGCATGTCATGGGTTCCAATCCCGATTGTGGAATTTTTCAACACTTTGTCTTTTTCAAATTAAATTAATGTTTATAATTTTGGTTATTGCAAATACAAAGATAGAAAGTTATGGCGGCAGGCTACCATAGAGCTTTTTAAATGGAAATAAATAACAGTAGTTCCCTTGCCAACATTAAAAGAAAGTGTGTCTTGTAAAAAAACAAAGCAGGTGGCTGACTTATCGGAAACCACTTCGGCTGCCCCATTTCAAAACCTAGTAAGGACCTAAAAGCAAATTTTACAGGAGAGCGTATAAACGTAAAATAGGTTAGCCTTCGAAAAATATTTATCTTGGGTAAGAAAAAAATCTTTCGGTTGTATAATATATAAAATACGAAACATGAAATGTTATTGATGTATTGATTTATGTGTATATTACATATTTTATTTTATATTATTTTTATTTTTTATTTTTTATTTTATATATTATATATATTTGCTTCAATATCTATGTTTATATCTTAGATATCAATGCTGGTGTTTTTGTGTTGTGTAGAGACTTACAATATTTGGAAGATTAATGCAAAAACCTCTTTTTACAAAAAATGTTCCTTACTAGGTTTTGAAATGGGGCAGCCGACTTCCCATCTGTTAAAATTACACCTGCCACTCTACTGTTCTTTGAACTTGTTTAACCCTTTTACGGGTAATACCGTTTTAGACTCTCATTGGTTTTCATCTAATTCCATGCGCACAAAGTTCAATATTTGGTGGCAACATAGCTGGCATTGCCCTCGAAAGGGTTGGCTAATTGCTTTTTTGTATAACTGAGTGGAAAATTCTACAAGTGTCGAAACAAAACGAAAAATGTAACATGAAATCGTACCTCTAAAAAAACAAAAATGTTTTTGAAAGAGATTTTGTTTTCCGCATAATATATTGAGGAGCTCGACGGCGCAGCGGTTAACACGCCCGGTCTGCGAGTGCTGAGGTTAAGCAACTTTCGTAAAGGCTGGTCATCGGATGGGTGACCAAAAATTTATCATCTCGAGCTCCTCCGTGCTTCGGAAGGCACGTAAAGCCGTTGCTCCCGGCTGCATTAGCAGTCGTTATCAACCACCAATCCGCACTGGGCCCGCGTGGTGGTTTATGGCCCGTTCTCCCTATTAAACCATAGGGAAGGCTCGTGCCTCAGCAGTGGGGACATACAAATGAGCTGATGATGATGATGATATTGCCTTTACATATGTAGTAATAAGAGAAATACAAGGTAAAGATTCTTCAAGCCGTGATGATCGTAACATCTGAGGTTTTCTAAAGGGCATAGCATAACGCAAGCGTGTAGAGTCCCCAAGGCATTCGGAGAACAGAATCGAGAACACTGAAATCATTAAAGGGTAAACGGCCCCTTGTAAACAACTTCGTAGGAACTGCAGTAAAATATTTTTGTATGAGTTTAATGAAATAGATTTTAGTTGAATGCGACTATCGAAATCAGTATACCATAACAAAAATATAGAAAACACCCAGACATTTCTGACGCCATTTTCTTATAACTTTTCAATATTCAAAAATAGATATTGCTTGACGATAACTTCAACAATATCTACTGTAACTATTTCCTTTCGCTTCCTTTAAGTTTCGCATAAAAATGTCGGAGGCTCAGGTCATCGCTCCTAAATAGCCACATCACTGCGAGCTAGCAGCTACAATTCTTATAAAAACCACTAAAACGTTAGCTAGATACGGCATTTCACTATCTGCTGTAATTTATAATGTCAGAGACTGCATTTAATTAGTATAAATACTTCGCATGTAATTATTTTTTACGATTATAAAATTAAACGAGTTGTTCGCCCACTCGGCCGAAAGACTTGGCAGGCAAATAATCCTTATTTTCTAAATATTAATACGAGAACACACTTCTGTGAGAGACAAAGATGTGAGAACACTGACTGAAAAGTGCCGTTGAACAGCTTTTTTTTCATTTAACAATAACACGTTTATATAAACACTTAACAATTTATAGACCACCATTTTTTCGATTAAATATTCGCCAAACTGCACTTCTCCGTTCGGAATCAAAAGAAAACATCTTTTTTTCATACCTAGTTCGGCAAATGACTCCGCTCCACCTGATGTTAAGTGGAAACGGAGTCCAGACGCAAGGACAACCGGTGCAGCGTGAAAAAAAAAAAACGCAGTATCAGTCACCTTCACCTCGCCGGCCCACAAGGTGCCTCTTCACGCGAAGGACCCTTGTCATAGAAAGGAGGGAAAACGGGAAAATCTATAGGTTGACTCAGCTTTTGAATGACTTTAAAACTCATTCTCTGTCAGTTGTTAAAAGTAGCTATCAAGCTAGACCATAATTTTGGGCCAGCGAATTCAGTGTTGAAGTGCAGCATTCCTAAATGGATAATAGAAATAACCCCCTCCCCCCCTCTTTCCGTACAACGAATTAAATCCCAGAGGGTCGGCACGCCAACTGAATGGAGGGTAATCAACGACAAAGAACCGGTCAAGCGCGAGACTCTCGATGCTGTTTCTTGTTTTTTTTAATACTCTATTATTTTTTTAAAGACAATATTAGCGCGCGCGTCATTTGCTACCCCGCCCGATCCTCTAAATGCCACGACACATGCACACTAGTTTAGGGCCAAGACACCGTACTCGTAGAACAAGGGTACGACGAGCCGGTTCACACTCGCTCTACACCAGGTACAGAAATGTACCTGGGCGCTTCTCTCCACCGCCACGGCACGGTTAACCCGAGCCGAGGTCCGAGCCTTTAGAGACGCCCTCGGGTAGTTACGCTCCCCGCTCCGATCCGAACCCCTAGAAAACCTCCGAAGGTAATTCGTTTCACACGGTTTGGGGAACCCTTTAAGTTTTTCGCCGCCCCCAAAAAAGCCCGGTGAAGCTGAAAGAGCCGTCTGAGGCAATCGGCAAACTCTCTCCAATAAAAAAAAAAGCGTAATTTGCTAGCTGCTGGGGGAGGGCTTTAATTTTCATTTGTTGTACACCTTACAATATGGCGATCAGAATAACGACTTCTTCGTTGTTCTTCACTCCAAGTCACTTGCTACTTTTAAGATTAAACTTATAAAATATACAGAGAGACGCAACGTTTTTCCGAAGGGCTAGTGCATCGAGCCGACCAGAGGTTACTACGTCGTCGACTACTCAAGCAGCTCTGCGTTTAATGTGTTCAAATGAGAGGAGTTGGTACTGGGGCGCTCCAGCCCAAAGATGGGAACAGTATTCCATATGAGGCCTGACCTGTGCTTTGTAAAGCTGTAAGCGATGGGTCGGCGTGACTTTTCTGCTCTATTGAGCACATCCAGCTTTTTCGAAACTAATTTAGCTTTACCTTCCAAATTACCATCGGCGAGCCATCGAGCTCCTCAACTAGCTATACCAGCTTCTTACTCAGTGTGTTGCCATAAAAACTATGTAAGATAATCAGTTCCTCAGTTGTGAATTCCAGGTAAAATACCCTTTCACCCTCGGCCTTACCATCACCATCAGATGAGACGAAGTTCCGTTAAGTTGTGATAAAAAAAATGGCCGACAAAATATATAACCCAATAAACGTAAGACCGATAACCTCAGTTATTATCAAGCAAGGCGCACTCCAAGTTTGTTATACTAAAACCCTGCCAATGTTGTAAAAAACCGATGATTCATCAGCATAATAACAGCATATTAAATATCGTACCGTTCCCGTACAATAGGGTTGCCTCTCTTAAATAATTTATGTGGTTGGCGCCACAAAAAGGGTATGTAAAGGTGTAATTCCATATCGCCGACACTACTGACACAAAATAAGGAGACTGAGAGAGATATGAGTATCTAGGTTTATTTATAATATAAGTACATATATCCAAATATATATTTTTCTAATTTATTAATTTTAGTTTGAAACGTCACCTCGCACAGGCCCTGCCAGAATACCAGCGCCGGCCGTTGCGATGTGACTTTCTCCCACCGTAGGGGCATATGCTGAGGTAGGGTCCTGATTAGCTCGTCACACTACTGTTGTGTTCTTTTATTTGTTATTTTTTGTTTCTTCTTCTTTTAAAAAGTCTTTTAAAAAAATTATTTATTCTATTTTTAAGCATGTTATGTGAGAGTCAATAAATGTTTTTTCTTTCCTTCTTTCTTTATAAAGAAATGAACGTGAATCAAAAACACTTTTCTTAAGTTTATTTAAATAAATAATGTTGACTTTGACTTTGACTTTGAAGACATACCGCGCTCTAGCAACGCTTACATAGACCCAAATATATCTAATTCAGAGTCCGTGAGCGGTTTTCTATGTGGGCGTTGCTCGAACGCGTCTTTTTCTGGAAGTCTTCTTATTTTGTGCTACTGGTTTCTATTCTACCTTCCGTAGTTGTAACTACCTATACCATTCTTAAAAGAACTTTCCATAAATGAGAAATATCACTTAACTTATTTTTTCAAGATTTGTTTTTGTAATTTGTTTCGCAACAAAATTTGCGTTAAAATTATATAAACAAAACAAAAACATCACTTAACTGTTCGAAATAAGTGTTCTCAGTTTATTGTTGCAGTTTAAAACAAACATATAGGGATGGTCGAACAAATAAGAAAAGTCTTAATATTTTCATATTCATGTTTTTTTATTGAAAAATAAGACAAATGTGACCTGCGGAATATCAATACAAACATTTTGATGTCGGATCATTGTTTCATTTGTGCTATATTTACAAAGTTTCTGAAGATATAGTAAGTTTTTAGATATCATTATTTTACGTATTGTTTATGCAGTTTCTGGGTATTTGTTTCAAATTCCAAGACAACCACGACCTTGTGATAGGATCAAGCTAACCTATACTAGTCCTTTTAATGTATAAGACCTATTCAGCGCCTAGCACCAGTGACTTAAAAACACGTAAATTTTCAAATTCCGCGCTGCACCCCCTTAATGGCACTTTAGCTTTCTTTCTTTATATGAATCTACGTAGGCAGTTTTTAGTAAAGTAGGCAAGGTACATGGGTCACTTTAGAGTCGTCACCTCTCTATGTTCTATTCATATACCAGTGTAAGCCAAGCCATCTGGGGCGAATCTGATAACAATAAAAGTTATAATAAAACTCGAGACTTAAATAATTATAGAGATTTTTTATGCAGTTGGCAAGTGGCATCCCTAATAGGACAAAGTGGAGTTGTTGAAAAATGACGGCCATTAGGACCCTTGTCAGTGAAAGGTCTATTCTATGGTAATCACAAACCACTCGTTTTAAGAAAACCCTTATCGCAATTAATACATAAAATTTAAATGTGCAGTATGGTTTGAACTTAATTTTAGGATTATGTATGAGCCCAAAAGGTTGATGAATGTGCATTGTTTAGACCTAATAGATAAACTTTTTACCAACTTGTTCTTTGGTGTATTGAAAAAATCTAAAAACTTTGTAATTTTGTAAAGTAAAAGTTTGTTATTTTTATTTAAATTTAAAGTAAAGCAACTCCATTTGATGTCTTTCTAAATAAAATAATCACTCTTAAAACCTACGTGTTGGAAGTATTCCAAAACTTTCATCTGTTCATAGTTGCAATGAAAATCAAACAACCTCGAATTACATAATAATCTTAAAAGAGTGTGAGTTAACTACGATATATATCATTAAGGCTGACTGTTAGTTCAGTCAGCCTTAGTGATATATAGATATGATAGCAATTCTTCAAGCGAAAACGGACCTTAAAGCTCATCCGCTTAAATTTCGCTCGTGAGCGTAAGGTAGACTTACCTATTTGGCAAACCGTATCTAATAGATCTTCGCAGTGGACTGGAGCCTTCCCATTTGCAAATATACACAGAAATTCCCGCTCAGACGTGGCAGCCAAGGCGAAATGACAAAATAGGGAGAGCCAGAAGGTAACCTAAGGATACCCGACGATATGTATGCGTAACTATCGTTCAAAAGCTCATCATCATCATCATACTAGTCCACTGCTGGACATAGGCTGAAAAGCTCGTACAAGTAGTATTTGGCGAATACCGGGTAAGCGTGAAACACCTGTTTTTTTTAAGAGAATAGGATAGAAAACTAAATATTTAATTATTTACTTGGTAGTTTTACGCACCAATCAGAACATAGCAATTGTTTTCTCTCATATAACCGGTCCAATGATCTGGGGGTCGACCGCCTAACTCTCTCGCTTTCGATCGCTTTGAAGGCGAGGCGAGGAGTAGGCGTCATCTTGTCATTTCGAAAGCAATATGAAAGCAATATCGAAACCTATAGGCTATAGCTTTCGATATTATTCGATATTATATTAGAAAGCGAGGCGAGGGTCTCGCTTTCAAAGCGATCGAAAGCGAGAGTGTTAGGCGGTTGGGGGGCTGATCGTTGAGCTACCGAGGGGGACCTCGGTACAAGAAAACTCGTTAAATTTTTCTAGTAGTTTGTGATTTACGCTGCAAGTCAGCAGTATAACGTCACTGTGAAGTTACTACCCTCACAGTCGAAAGAACACTTTTGCCAAGTATCTAACAATATTCTAGGGCCTTGGTAGCTCAGCGGTCAGAGCGTTGGACCGGATATGTAATAATGAAGTTATTTTCTAAAAGAACTACATAAATCAAAATTCAAAATCATTTATTCAGTTTAGGCTACAAATAGCTCTTATGAACGTCATTATGCCATCGGTTCGTTTGAATCATAAGATAAAAGCACTTACGCTGTTTTGCTTTATCCATATTTAAGAGAGTTTGTGCGAAATCCACCAATGCTACTTGAGCGGTTTTGAACTATCCCTGACGATATCGCGCTCTAACAACACACACATGAACAACCTCTCGCGGACACGGAATCTCGCAACAGCTGCACTCGGATTGTTCCTCCGCTTCTCCGAGATGCGTGTCCGGTGTTAGAACGCGTATGAATGAATCATACCTTCTGCAGTCTCCTTATTTTGTGGTGGAATGCAGATACATTTTGCGTTATGCGTTGCTCGCTTCGCGTCGGGTGTTCATCAATCTTTGAATTTGTTACAGACAGACACACTATTCTCTACGGTATCCTATGTTTTGCTAGTCGGTTGTATTTATTCTGAAGCAACATTGAGACCCATATTAACAACTCAAGTAGGTATACTAAATTATTATATCTTGGGCTCTATTCCCAGGTCGGGAAAGTGTGTTTAGAATTTTTCATTTGACTGATACAACTGAATATATTAACTTTGTTCTAGGTTTAATACAATTGATAAAGATTTAAATGATGGCGTCTATTTTGCAGACAGATATTTGGCCATTGCGTAGGAGGCTAACCAGAATCTTACGTATTCGGTTATGTAAAAGATGAAGTTCAAATATATATTATAATGAAGTTCAAAGAGATATATGTTTATAAAGTTCAAAGAGATATCTTTATAAACTTATAGTAGACTAGAGATATAACGTTAAATAGATATTATTACTAGAGATATAACGTAGTCGGTTGTGTAAATAGTTTTAAATGAAAAATCGAGAAACAACGTAGGTACTTGGTTGATTATGTAAATGTTTTTAAAATAAAAGGACCATTAGGGTCAGAATAATAAAGCAGCCAGTGAATATAGCGTGTTGCGTACCTGAAGAGCCCAAGAAGACTATTTGAGAATGCAAATCCATACCGAATCACAAAGCTCCACGGGCGACCAAGTCAACTGATAACATCAGGAACTTCCGAGAAATAGAAATGTCAACATTATTTTTAATATTATTCTGCCGTAGCCACATTAAGATAAAAGATATAATTTATCAATGCACCTTGCTTGATAAAGACTTTGCAGTAGGTATAGTTGCTTTTTGTAAAATGTGATGTAATAAAATAAGCAACACTTCCAAATTCCTGTACGTTTAACGGTTCTTTGGATGCCATTCCATAAATACATTTGGTACATGCTGTGGCTTCCTTCAAGTAAGATTTGTGCTTAGCTATAAGTTTTGATTGTTATTTTTTCTTATTTAATGTATTGATACAAGTTTTGTTGGAAGTCCTTAATAAAATAAATAAATAAATAAATACAACCAAATAAGAAATATCAAATCACAATTGAATTATCACTTCCCGAAGTAGATGCGTTGTATCCGTAGTCAAAGTAAAAGAGAAAGAGCTCTTGTTTCTTTTTTTCTAACGAGTAAGCACTTGTCTTTCATCTCATCTGTAAGTGATGATAAGGCCGAAGGTGGAAGCTCACTTTACCCGGTATCCTAAACTACTGTTGTTATTAAGCCCTATTAGCCCTATTAAATTCAATGCTGACAACTGGTGTCTTTTTCATAAGTACTGTTGTTATTTTATACAAAACTCTTGTCCCACATTTTCCCGCGTTAATGCCTGGTCACCGTGAGTTACTTACACAGTAATCCCAAAGCCGACTTAGCATAGAACAGTAGCACTAAATTACGGACTCCCTTCCCTTCGTTAACGTGTTCTTTAACCGAGCATTAAAAATCGTAATTTGCGTTGATTTTTAACACAATTTTTTTTAGCGTAATAAATTATCATGCAGTAGGTAACAACTGGTGATAGTTTTTTTTAATACAAGGAGAAATCCATCTTACGGATACAAGGGGCCTGGGGAAGCCTGCTGGTTATGTGGTGACTCTCCTCCCAATCCAGGTTCGAAGGCTTCGACAGGGATTTGGGAGTACGGGTGCCCCGCCCCTTCACCCACTAGTGGTACAACGAGTTTTACCCACTAAAACTTCTTGTAACATCCCATCACATATCGCGATAGTGGTTTTGGTACCACGGACAGCAGACTCCGAATAAGGGCATGTATCTTACTATACAACTACATAGTTTATTTTATTGAAAATACTTTAGTCGAGTCGGTATTTAAACAGATATATAAAATTTAGGTTGAGTGAGATAACTTCTTCTAGAAGCTTATACCAAGCAATGCGATTGCTTAACAAAATATTCATGAGAACTGTTACATAATATTTACAATTTACAAAGGCGTGACTTGTGGGTTTCCATGACCTTTTTCTGATAGATTCTCTGTTCACACAAGCCGAAGAACCAATAAAATATATATTAAGTACGTCACCTAAGGTGCCGTCGGTATAATATAGACCGGTCGAACAAAGGACTGGTTTCTATGATTAAAAATCGGTGAGATAACGCTGAATGGATGAGATCACGTGGCCGATAGTAAATAGGCTAATTGGCTGGATATTGTGGGTAATATTGAGCTGAGGCTGCGATTATGACAAGGCGATTTTGTGTCAATATGTTACTCGCTCAAGCAACACGTCGTTGGGTCTGTTCACATCTAAATGAAGTTCTCAAGTGAAGCGTACACTCGGTTAAGCATCCATTTCCTTTACTTAATTACTTAAGACAATCTATACTAATGAAAAGTTTGTTTGTTTGGTTCTCATCTAGGTTTTTAAACTATTTTACATTTAAACTTTTACTTAACTTCTAATTAGCAACTAATTATATCTATGTTATGTTACGATATTTTACCTTACTTGATATAATAGGAAACAAAGAAAAATACTGTACCTATAATACTACAACTTAAAGGGGTTGTATAACAATCATCATCATCATCATCAGCTCATTTTATGTCCCCACTGCTGGGGCACGAGCCTTTCCTATTGATGGATAGGGAGAACGGGCCATAAACCACCACGCGGGCCCATTGCGGATTGGTGGTTGTTAACGACTGCTAATGCAGCCGGGACTAACGGCTTTACGTGCCTTCCGAAGCACGGAGGAGCTCGAGATGATAATTTTTTTGGTCACCCATCCGATGACCGGCCTATGTAAAAGTTCCTGAGAGCTCCTCGTATAACAATAATTATATAATAATACTACTCAATACTTACTTAATACAACACACTACACCGCCTTTGTGGTCTAGTGGCTAAGACCACCGGTTTAGACCCAGAGGTGTGGTAGGGTTTGTTAGCCCGCCTGGCTAGCTACCACCATCTTATCTAAATATGTCGCCATAACATCAATGTTTGTAGCATTGTTGTGTTCCGGCAGTTAGAGATAAGATAGCCAGTGCCTCACTAGTTGAGGATCCTGGGTGAAGTGCGCTTCCAACATTGGCCTTATCATCACTTAACATCAGGTGAGATCAAGGCACTGTGCTTACCCGTTAATATATATTAAAAAAAACCACATTTATGCAGCTTTACAATGTCATGGGCACAGTGACAAGTAATGATTTTTTTCAAAATACACTTTAGGTGATTTTTGGAGATGACAACTCTAAGTAGTTCCAGTTACCTTCTCCAGGTTCCATAATATAGTGCTACTACCTAGCGCCGCCGCCGCCGGCCGGCCATAATATTCTCAATTTTGGATGTTACGCAACGATTCGGGGTCGTCGACCGCAGCTCGGGCCCCGCGTGGCTGATACAGCGGCCCGGGCCCGGGTTCACGGTTGCCATTACGTGTTTTTTTTTGCAAGTGCGCTTTGTTAGAGATAAGTTTTTGCTGATATGTCAGAGTAGGGCACGCCTGCGAGTCCGCTCGCTCTATCATGATAGAGAAGGACGTGTTATTATTTGCAAGTGGAGGAATCTCAAGTTCTTAATTTTAGAATTAAATCGAATAGAATAAAACACTTTATTGTACGCATAAAACAAAAATACACGGATTGAAAATAAAATTAACAGTTTACTGAGTCGTACAAAAGATAATCAGCAAAAAAAATTTATTTTAAAGTACTGAAACTTGGAGAAACTATAATACGCAAAATGGTTGGTATTTGGATGAGATGAATCGAAGATCGGACTTAGTGGCATGCATAAGGAGAGGTCTATGTCCATTTGTCCAGTAGGGGACTGACATAAGTTGACTAAAATGATGATGAGCTAATATATTCGCAGGTTTCAAAGTCAAAGTCAAATCATTTATTCAACACTAGCTGATCCGGCGGACTTCGTACCGCATTTTTTTCTTCTACTTTTTAAAATATAACCTATGTTACTCAGCTCTAGTGTAGCATTCTAATGGTGAAAGAATTTTTTTAAATCGGTCCAGTAGTTTTTAAGTTTATTTGTTGCAAACATACTGTTTTAATAATAATGTTTATTAATCATGTTTTAATTTAATTTAATTTATTTATTCCATTTTATTAAAATTAAAGTATAATTTGATTCAATTAATTTATAATGTATTTATTATTTTAATTTTTTTATAATTTAATTTTATTGAATTTGTTAATTTTACTAACATAGGCTAAGGTAATTATTGTAACTAACCCAAATGAGCCATGATGCTTGAAAAAATATAATATTATTATACATACATACAAAAATACAAAGGTTTCCTCTTTATAATATTATTATAGATATAGCCTATGTTATAGCATTTTAATGGTGAAAGAATTTTTTAAATCGGTCCAGTAGTTTTTGAGTTTATTCGTTGCAAACACATACATACAAAAATACAAAGGTTTCCTCTTTATAATATTAGTATAGATAAGCATTCACACTTATTGACGTCAAAACTATAAAAACCAAATAATAATAAAAAGTAAAAAAAAATCGTTTAAACTAAACTACTGATGACTCAAGTCCATAATTTATTATAGAATTCTTAGCCAAGCAATAGTCACCAAAATCTTTACTCAAGCAATCTAGCTGTCTCTGTGAAGGCTAGTAATGAGTAATATAGTACGTTACTTGTTTATAGAATTATATTTTCTTAGTGCCGTTTCTTAGAACAAGTAATGACTCAACAAAGTAATTACTAAGTAGCGAGTAATGGCTTTCGCAAAGGCCGGTCATTGGATGGTTGACCAAAAATTTATCATCTCCAGCTTCTCCGTGTTTCGGAAGGCACGTAAAGCCGTTGGTCCCGGCTGCATTAGCAGTCGTTAACAACCACTAATCCGCACTGGGCCCGCGTGGTGGTTTATGGCCCGTTCTCCCTATCCATCCATAGGGAAGGCTCGTGCCCCAGCAGTGGGGACATATAAAAACGAGCTGATGATGATGATGAGTAATGGCTTGTTTATAAATACGGCTGTTAGTATCTTAGAACAACCTCTCATGCACGCCCCGGTAGATTTCCAAAGCCGCGGCAGCGGCGTAGATTGTTTTTTACGTTTTGCCGTTTTAAAAATAGCCCCGATTGTAATGTAATAAACAATATTTATACTATTTCTGTTCGCGTTAATACATAAAAGAAACTAACAAACTAAACAACGTTACATATCGGACAGAGCTAATCTTCAAGATAGACTTGTAAACTTATAATCTATATATTAACAAGTGAAGCAAAAACTTTGTACACCTTTTTACAAAAATTGCGCGGAGGGAGGAGTATGACATTTCGCACTCTTATAAGTAGTTTATTATAGAGAAGGATTGCAGAATGTTAATATATTTTTTAAATTATACATAAAAAATACATTAAATCAATAAAAACAACATTACACACGCTACCATGTATTTGACACACACGCATAAATACTCTTTTCAAACATTTCAAAAATGGAAGAGGAGCGGCCGATATCTGTCAATGCCAATCCAAACTCACATTTTATCTTTTTTAATTTTTCATTGCTTAGGATACAATTCGCGACTGGGCGACCATTAGTAAATAAATAAATATAAGACAACATTTATATAAATACATTGTTCTGATCCCAAGGTTAGTAACTAAAGCACTGTGTTATGGAAATCAGGTACAACGACAGTACCACAACCACCCAGACCCGACACAATATCGAAAAGTTCGTTTTTCGACTTTGTCCTGACCGGGAATCGAACCTCGGCTACAGAGGTCGTCAAATTCTAATCAAGATAAAGTAATTGATCAATATATCAATTACAACAAGCGTTACAGGGTGTACAGTCACGTGCACAAATATGTCACTACTAGCGGCCGCTCGCAGTTTCAGCCGCGTGGTTCCCGTTCCCGAGGGAATATCGGAATAAATAGTATCCTATGTGTTAATCCAGGTTATAAACTAACTGTATACCGAATTTTATCTAAATCCATCCATCCGTTGCAGCGTGAAGAAGCAACAAATACACACACATACACACAGACTTTCGCATTTATAATATTAGTGTGAATGTCACTATATGAACGAACAAGTAGTCCTTACATTGTGTTTTCGCTTTAAGTTCTCACACATTATCGACGCTAGAATTATAAGTCGCCTAATTATCATATAGTTTAGCTGCAATCGTGTACAAAGAAATTATTGTGTACTGTTCGATGCAGATTTTGTCGACAATCAACTACAACAAGCGATATAAGTACATTCGCGAGCACAATGTTCATATTAACATGTTTAAATAATTTTTTAACGCAAATTTTGTTGCGAACAAATTGCGAACAAATTACAAAAGCACAAATGTTGAAAAAATTTCCACGAGCAGGAATTGGAAGAGCACCTGACCCGGAATGTCAGAAGGGTGCAGGTTCAAATCCTGCTCGTGGAAATTTTTTCAACATTTGTGTTTTTCATATTCACATGTTGTTTAGTTTCCGCTTCTAGTTGTCAAAGAGTTTCAACGCTAAAATTATATCAAAATTCTAAATCATTTATTTAGTATAGGTTACAAATTGGCTCTTATGAATGTCACTATGCCATCGGTCTGTAAGTTTACCACAGGTCTGTCAGTCGCCTTATCATCATATTATGTAGTTAAGTTGCATGCAATCGTGTAGACATAAATTATTAAATACTTTTGCAGATATTGCACTACTTATGTTAGTGATTGTACCTAATATTAAATAGAACAACGCATTCTCTCTACCGCCATTGAGTAAATACGAAGCGTAACATATTGGTATATTGCCGTAGTATTTGCGGGCCTTATCTAATCAAAGCGATACGAGTGTTTCAGCAATGAATCACCGGTGTTATCACGTTCAAAAAGAATGCGTGGAAAATAAACATACGGTCCGCGTGATGGAAAGCGGCCACTGAGTCCATGTTATCATTACCATCTGCTAGGGCACGAGCCTTCCTTCCCTATGTAGGGAGCATGGGCCACAAACCACCATGCGGGCCCTATCAGGATTAGTGGTTATTAACGACTGCTAATGTAGCTGGGACGGCTTAACGTGCCTTTCGAAGCACGGAAGAGCTCGAGATAATACATTTTTGGTCACCCATCCGGTGATCGGCCTTTGCGAAAGTTACTGAACAGCAGCAATCAGAAGAAGTGTGTAGTGTTGTTTTTGTTGATTTAAACTATTTTTTATGCATAATTTAAAAAATAAATTAACTTTCGGATAACCTTCTCTATAAAAACTATAAGTGTGCGAAATTTCATACTCCTCCGTCCCGCGCAAGTTTTTTAAAAACGGGTACAGAGTTTTTGCTTCACGTATTAATATATAGATTGAACTACGATTTCTCGCAATCAACCCCTGCATCTATCTGTTCGGCTACCAACGATGCGTTTTTATGTTCACTTGCTAAGGTTTTAAATGTGTAGATATAAATTCATGGCGTAAATTGAGAAAAGACAAACTTTTTTTTCAGTTTGTAATTTGTTCGCAACAAAATTTGCGTAAAATTATATGTAAGCGTAACTTCTTACTTACTAAGAAAACCTTTAAATTAAAATCTACAATAAATAACATTTTTCTTTATTGATGGCGTCATTACCATTTTTTTAACGAGCAGAATTCTCATCCAAACCGTCTCGAGTGGGTTGTCGGTGTGTGAGGTTGATCATAGGATGGAATGTGATGTAACCATGACGTCATTGCCATGACTTACTTTATTTTGGTCCTCCGCAACTTTACTTTTATCCTCAATTTCAAGAGTAACATTTTTCTTCATTGTTGACGTCATTTCCTGGCTTTCTATATTTATATCTCCTACACAGTTTTACTTTTGTCCTTAATTTCAAGACGAACTTACTTATTGCATTAGTTAAAGATTCTCCCCGCTTCCACCTTCAGCCTTACTGTCACTTGTTAATCCTACAATATGGGGGTCAAGAGCTTCACGATTAGTTTGCAAATGCCATTTAAAGGGAAGCCTCCAATCGATTTCAGAGGCGACAGATCACAAGCACTTTATTCTGCTCGTTTAATGTATTAACTTATCGCTTTAAATTTATATTTATTTAAAACTAGCTAAAAAAAACCCGGCGGACTTCGTACCGCTTGGACAGTTTTCATCATTGAGTTAAATATACATATATCAATGGTTTCCATGACAACAAAACAAACAAATCATTTTGTATTGGAAAATTAAATTGTTGTTTTTAGTATTTTATATATCAATATTCCGTGCTTCGGAAGGCACGTAAAGCCGTTGGTCCCGGCTGCATTAGCAGTCGTTAACAATCACCAATCCGCACTGGGCCCGCGTGGTGGTTTATGGCCCGTTCTCCCTATCCATCCATAGGGAAGGCTTGTGCCCCAGCAGTGGGGACATTAAATGAGCTGATGATGATGATGATATATTAATATTATTTTTAATATAGCCTATGTTACTCAGCGCTAATGTAGCATTCTAATGGTGAAAGAATTTTTTAAATCGGTGCAGTAGTTTTTTAGTTTATTCGTTGCAAACATACATACATACATACAAAAACACAAAGGTTTCCTCTTTATAATATTATTATTAGTACATATAGACAAAACCTAGAAAGGTCACGCCTGTGTATCCAGAGTTGGCAATATCGTGAGTGCTTTTGGCTTAAGCGTAAAAATACTATATTTTTATTTAACTTACAGGTAAGCTCTTAGCCTTTATCTCACCTGATGTTAAGTGTTGATACGGCCGATGATGGTGGAAGCGCACTTCACCCTGGATCCTCAACTACTGAGGCAACAATACTTCTTGAAATGTATTAGCATATCTGTACAATCGCCAATACGTTAAGCTTAATTCATTTCTTGTTTTTGTCATGGTTATTAAAATTGTTGTATGTTTTGATAAGTATCGAAAAAAAACCGGTCAAGTGCGTGTCGGGCCACGTGCAGTGTAGGGTTCTGTAGCCCATTTCAATAATGCGGACTCTGAGAAAAGGGCTTTTATGAACATTTATTTAACGATGGCTCATATACTTAAATGTAGATACTACCGGTTTCACACACCTGACAATGTTATTTAAGTAGTTCCCAATGAGGAATTTGTACTGCGCCAAGTACATTTTATAAGTTGGTCGACTGTTACTCGTAAACTTGTAAAGTCTACTTAGCTATGATAGTTTTCCTTTTAACTTCGTCATATATACACCCTTTCGGCCCATAAGGTCCTAACTACCGTGAATTTTTTCATGCATCCAAAAACAACCATTTGGCTGGCAGGGCCGCAGGGGGGGGACACACTTCACTCTAACAAAATTTTGCTTTTTAAAGCTTAATAGTTCACAACCGGATGCCTCAATCAAAAAACTGTTTCCACAAACCAGCAATATTTTTGACATTGCTATCCAACGACACCTCACACTATGGGGTAGACAAGAAAAAAAATTACATCCCCACTTCACGTGTAGGGGAGATAACCTAAAAAAAAAAATATTTTTCAAAATTTTACATCACTTTGTCGGCGTGATTAATATGTATCATTATCATCACCATCATCATCACCACCATCATCATCATCAACATCATCATCATCATCATCATCATCATCGGCCCATCTTAGTCCACTGCTGGATATAGGCCATGTATATCCATGCCAAATTACAGCTTTCTAGTACTAAGTCTATGAGCTAGGCAGGGGACGGACAGACAAACAAACAGACAGACAGACAGACAGACAGACATTGCGAAACTATAAGGGTTCCTTGCTGATTACAGAACCCTAAAAATGAGATCACCTTTCGCATGAAAGACAGACAGACATGGCGAAACTATAAGGGTTCCTTGTTGACTACGGAACCCTAAAAATGAGATCACTTTTCGCATGGAAGTTAAGTCAATAAGGTGTGTCAATAGCTGACGCTGAACGCTTATATAGCATTGTGTCAAGTCGCATTTCGTTCGAATTTCACATCACCAGCTCATTTTTATGTCCTCACTGCTGGGGCACGAGCCTTCCCTAGGGATGGATAGGAGGAACGGGCCATAAACCACTACGTGGGCCCGTTGGGGATTGATAGTTGTTAACGACTGCTAATGCAGCCGTAGCCGGTACCAACGAATTTACGTGCCTTCCGAAGCATTGAGGAACTCGAGATGACATTTTTTTATTACTTATCCGATGACCGGCCTTTGAACACTTTGTTTTATTGTAACAAATTAATAAAGAACGAATGGGCAATTAAACTTTATGTTCCGTTTTAGTGAAATGGAAAATATGCTAAACCGGGACACAATCCGATGGGTTAAGTGGGTAATTCCGAATGAAAAAGGTATTTAAGGGTGTTCATTAATATGGGTTCACATTAAACGAAACATTTAACACAGATTAACTTGCTATAGGAAATTTTTAAATATATATATATACCTTTTGGGTGTGTTAATATATATATATCTCGTTTGGGAGTGGTTAGAGCATTTCAAACCCAAGCTGTTCTGTCTTCTGTGCAATCAATCAGACACTTCAATAAGATTCTTAAAATTTTTTTGGTTAGGATAAAAATTTATTAATACATATGTATCTAGTAAGTGTTTTCTGAGTGGTAGAGCCACGCTGCGTTGCAGCACGAAATGGGCCGGCTCGCCCGGCGTAATACCGGGTGGAATCTAGTATAGTCTCACAGAATATCGGCGTGAAACAATGGCACTCGTTGCTGTTGTGTTTCGTCCGGTGAGTGAAAGTACCGGAAGCCCATCTCTCATCCTTCCCCCCTCCCAATTCCTACTCCCTCCTAAAGATCTAACTCCTTCCTCAAGGCCGGCAACGCATCTGCGATTACTTTGGTTTTACAGGTGTTCATGGGCGGCGGTGATTACTTTCCATCAGGTGATCCGCCTGCTCGTTTGCCTCCTTTTAACATTTAAAAAAAAAGTTTTTTACTCGCTTCGGTGACCGAAACCCGTAGGTCTCGCGTGCAATTCCCAGGTCGGGCAAAGTGTGTTTCGGATTTATATGCCCTCATATAAATCCGAAATGGATATATATATGGATTTATCACCTCCCTCCCTAAGGCCCTGTCAGAATACCAGCGCTGCTTCGTCACTCTGCCTAACTTTGAGGGACGCAGCAGCAATAGCTGAGACAGGGTCCTTGTTGGCTTCCACACTTACCACCTGTATTTTCATCTCATGTAAGCTTAACTTATTTGATATATATTCTTTTTTTTTAAGTTTGATTTTTAATTTTCTTTTTTATTATAAGTACACAATATTATTACTGTTCTAACTATAATGTGCTGTATTGTGTGAATTTGTGTGTGAGCGACAATAAAAAAATTCTTATTCTTATATGCATAGCCCGGGTTTGTGATCACTAACCCCCATTTGGCAAGCATGGTGATGAAGCCAGTACCCATCAATTGTAGTTATGACTTGATTTCGATGATGGAGGCCGTTGCCAAGCATTGGGACAGTTACAGGCTATTTGCTTAGTTTTTTACTAAGATTTTGAACTAAAACGTGCACACAGGTTGGTCCTAGCGAAACCAGAAACTACGCTTACAAGAGTTGTTGATAAAGTGTAATCATCACTCGTAGCCGTTCAAAATAACGTCAGACTTAAAGCTCTCAGCGGAGTTGTAATCATAAAGTTGTTCCGTCGGACGGTAAATAGGTTTTATGTACAATTTAGCGAGTTTATTGCGAGATACGGTGGGCAGTTGCGCTGTTTTATGAGTTACCGGATTTCACGAGCCGAAAGCTTCTGAATACTGAGTGTGCGCTGCGAACGGTCATTGTTGCATCGATAGCTCATCATCATCATCATCATCACCATCATCAGTGATAATAATAAGAACTATAGTTTGTTCATTATAGCTTGATACCTGTGACAGAAGTCATCAAAATAGAAGACGTGACTTTGTAAAAACGTATGCAATTATTTGACTATATTAAAATAACATTATTATTTATAATCCATCACTTAATATACTACATTTACTTTGTGATTCTGAAAATGAAAATTAAATGAAAATGAAAAATAAAAATGTTTTTATTGCAACAAACACCAATTTACAAATTACTTTTGCCCTTCTATTTTATATGTTAGATTAGATTTATCCCAATAAACTCCCGCAAAAAACACTTTTATCATAGTTTTAAAACATTAAAATAAAATAAACGTACTCCTTTACTAGGTCATTTCAATACAAATACATACTAGTGTTGGGATAGTACACCAAGTGAATTTCAATTGATATTCAATAACCAATCGATTAAATTTAACTTCATATTTTTCATCCTAGCTGTATTCATTAATTTGTTAGTCTTTATTTATTTTTCTTAAGTATATGACGTTTTTACAGAACTTCTAAAAATCAGAAAAGAAAACCAATTGGCACATTAGATAGGAACAGTACTTCATTAGGATAATGATATTCAATTGATAACTTCAATTATCATTTGATGCAATTACCTCAGTATTGTCTCACTTAACCCTAGGCATGCCAATTTGACATCTGTCACGGGTATCAAGCTATAATGAACAGACTATAGTTGTCGCTCAGTGGTCAAAATTCGACCGTTTTATAAATAATACATCATCATTAGGGACCAGATTATATGCATTTACATATTTGCATATGCATTTGCATATTTAAGCTGTAGCGGCATACAATGTAGAAATGTGTTGGTTCAGCGATCTGCTACCCGGCCGGCGTAGCGGGGGAGCCCGCCGGTCGTCTACAGAGCACCGCCTCGCTAGGTCATTTAATTAATTTAGTGTTTACATATATTATAGTCATTTTGACATCGTGTTACTGTACATCTTTCGTATTATTTCCTTCTGATGATATAGGGTAACCCTTCTAAAAAGCCATCCTCATCGGTAATAGCATATTTTACTTAAAATCTAATCTATGATGCATATTATTGATACATTTACAATATTTTTCGAGCGCAGCGCACTCAGCAGCCACGCGTCGTTTGTTATGGTACCTACACGTTTGGGTCAAATTGATAGTTTTATTAATGGGACGACAGAACTTTTGCCAAAAACTATAAGTGCTGACAAAGCACCAAAGTTCAAATTCAGCTCAGTTACCTCAGTGGATGTGAAGCGATTCTTTACCACTTATATATATAAGTGGTAAAGAATATATATATATATATATATTGAATGATCGACGACACAATCATACTACTGAACATTTGGAACAATACTTGATTGTTTTCGTTTACAAAAATATGAAAAATTGTAATGTAATATAATGTTATGTTACTTAACCTATTATCGTCTAAAACTTATCATTTAATTTTGCATATTTTACCTATTTTCATGCATATTTCATGCATATTTCAAGCATTTTTCATGCATATTTGCATGCATATAACAAGCTTTTTAAGTTGCATATAATCCGGTCCCTAATCATCATCATCATCATCATTTCAGTCGCAAGACGTCCACTACTGGAAAAATGCCGCCTCTCCCCTCCCTTTATAAACTTTACTTTACCAAATCTCACTCTCCTCCGTACGCACGTTGTGCTTAACACAGGGCACGAAGTTTTCGCTTCACGTATTGATCTATACATGATATCTATACTATTTAATAATAAAGAGGTAAAGTTTGTGACTTTGTTTGTTTGCGGAGGGTAATCTCTGGAACTGCTGATCCGATTTCAATAATTCTTTCACTAATAGAATGCTACATTCCTTGGGGGTAACATAGGCTATATTTTATTTTGATATAAAAGGAATTTTTCAAAATGTCATAGCCACACGCGGACGAAGTCGCGAGTGAAGTGCTCGTTATTAATAAAGAGGAAAAGTTTGTTTGTTTGTTTGTTTTTTTGTTTGTTTGCTTGCGGTGGGTAATCTCTGGAACTACTGGTCCAATTCCAAAAATTCTTTCACTGACAGAATATTACATTCCTTGCGGGTGGGTAACATAGGGTATATTTATTAATAAAAAAAGTTTATTTTTAAAATCTCACATATAAAGTGTTAGTATAAGATAAAATCGTTTATTACTTAAAAAATTACAACAACTAGGAATAATGTTAATAACGCCGAATTAATGACATGGGGGATACAATTCTGTGGAATATTGAAAACAACAATAATTAATTCCAAAACAGTAAACTTATACATGAAACCACGTCACGGTTCTTTAAAACATTAACCATTTTTTTATTGGACTCAAGTATGAATTTCGGTTACCTACCTAAAAAGTTATTATTATCAGACAACTGACGATGGAAAAAAATACTTAAGTCATAGTTTCCGTTACCATACAATTTCTTATGAAATATATAGTTTTTTTTATTTATTGAAGTGAAAACTTCTTTAGCGGCGTTGTGCACTTTTTTTGGAATGGTTAAAAAATGTTAAACTCGCGTCTGGACACGTGACCGTCAGGACACGTGACCTGATCGAAAATTCGTAAGACCGATGGAGAGTAGAGGAATGGGTAAAAAATGTTAAACTCGCGTCAGGACACGTGACCTGATCGAAAATTCGTAAGACGGATGGAGAGTAGACAGCTGGCGCGGCGTAATATAAATTTTTAATATACTTTTTAATGTAATATAAATTGTCATGTTTGTGTACGATAGCCCAATAAATAAATATTGTATTCTACCACATAAATGAGAGTACTTTTATACTGATAATTAAAGCAATTCGTGCAAAATTATTCCCTAACCATTCCAAAATATCAAAAATGCACAACGTTAATATTCAAGTTTTCACTTCTGCCGGCACTCCCAGAGTGCAACCCGTCGTTTTTATTTTTTTATTAATGATGATGATGATGAAATAGTTTTGACAGTTGTTATAAAGATTATCTATTGACTAACCAGTCGTTGTCCCAATTAAAGACAAAACTTGTATTTGTCCTATGTTGTTGTATTGACCTATTTGATGCTCACTGTACCTCCGCCGCTGGGTGGAAACCTAAGTGGGTAATCGGTGGCCTGGAAGACTAACGCATTTCACAAGCTTTCATCCCGTGAAATCCTTGTAACTTGTTACTTGTGCCATAAATATTTAAAGAAACAGGTACTGTCATACCATAATATATGTGACAAAAAAAAAACTTAACCCGGCGTAAATGAGGTGAAAAATTGTTACACCCGCTATGATGCCGGTATGAGCTACCTGAAACTTAGATGCCGAATTTAAATATTATAATTGTCTTAAATCATCTAATTATAAAAATAGAAAAAATTACTATAAAGTTTTATGTGATCCAGTAACACAGCACCAAAATGTCAAAATGCACAGGTCAACGTTTGCTATGCGAACAGTGTAATCGTAATTTCACAGCAGCGCACAGTGTCCGGCGTAGAACAAGCCAGGTGGACAAAAGTCATTATCAAATTACCGGAAATAGGTACTTTCTACCTGTAAACAACACCCCTAAATTCCTGATTCCAAGAATTGTTTACGTCTAACATTCCATACTGATGAGTCATCGCTTATCAAAGTAAGCTATAAAGGTAAGTGCAATTAAAGAAATGGGTCAGTTGCATTTTAGCGACACTTGCACTAACATCTCATGGTGGCAGTTCCTAATTTTGTGGAAAGTTTAGTGATGGATTTTACTTCTGAAGGTATGTATAATATATTTTTCTTATTACAATCTTTTAATGTGTCATAAATATTCATTAAGTAGACTATCTATGAATACACAAAAAAATACAATGTTTTTCTTTGTTTTCGAACTTATCGAGCTTGGAAAAGCCATGTATCCTCTTGTATCCAGGCTAAATTTTTGATATGCTTTAGCTGCATGGCTATTAATGATTATGACATATATTTTATGTAGCACACTTGAGTACAACCATTTTTTTTTTTTTTTGCAGAAAAGTGTTACTCGGTTAACAAAATAGAGTTTTTCGAAGAGTGGCTTAAGCACGAAAAAGACGTAAGAAATGAACGTCTATTTGAGTTTCTTTCGTCTAAATTTGATTTCTCTGACATCACTGAAGACTGTCAAAGGGAAATTAAGGTGAAATTGGCCAGCATTTCATCGAAAATTGCTACCAAATGGGTGTCCTCGGGAAAGTCGAAAGAGCGTTTCCTTGATAAGAATAAGTTGTGGCTGGAAGGCGAAGATATACAATTCTGCATACGATCGACTCAACCGCAACCTTCTACCTCATCCGCTGACTTTTCTCGACCCGGAAGACCTAAAAAAGTCTTCGAAGAATCGTCTTTTAAAACTAAGAAACGTAGAGTTGAAGATCTAGTTCAATCGCGGAGTGTTGGGGAATTAATGACTGCTGCAGAGGTAGCTGCACGGTCAACTGGGCATAAGAACGTTGCCAGAGTTATAAAAGACATTGCCGAAAATCCAGCTTCTGCAAATGCATGCATTAGCTTCCAACAAGCAAGTGCTGTGCAAAGTGATAGACCGCTAAGTAGTGACGAGGCATTAGCGTATTATATAGATTCAAAATCAACAACTCACACATACAAACAGACTAGGAAGTGGACTATGAAAGTTGGACATCACGTGTTTCCATCATATGAATGCGTTGTAAAATCAAAAAAAGCATGTTATCCATCCGAGGAGCATATTGTTGTGACACAATCTCGAGTAGAAATTGAGCTACAAGCTATTTTAAATAAAACAACAGAACGTTTAGTGGAAGCTCAGAGAGATGTTGTCACAAGTGTGCTACCCAATTCATCGTTTACTCTTGTAAGTAAATGGGGGTGTGATGGAAGTTCCGGCCATAGCACTTACAAACAGAGATTTGAGAATAGCGAAGACACTGATGAGTTCCTTTTTGTTTATTCGTTTGTTCCTCTTAGGTTAATCGACGAAGGTAATAACATTATCTGGCAAAATCCTCGACCATCATCGACGATGTTTTGCCGTCCAATTAAATTCATTTTTGCCAAAGAAACTACGGAGTTGACAAAAATCGAGACGAATAAGGTTTTGGAACAAATAAACAACTTGGAGCCTACATCTTGTGATCTTGGTGGTTCTGAAATTTCTGTTAAGCACAAGTTACTACTGACAATGACCGATGGAAAAGTATGCAATGCTTTGACAGAGACACATTCATCGCAGAAATGCTATATTTGTGGGGCTACTCCCAGAATGATGAATGATGAAGGAAGGCATGTTGATAGCAACCAGGATAATTTTGGCTTTGGTTTGTCAACATTACATGCTTGGATTCGTTCGTTTGAGTGCTTTTTACACATTAGTTATAAGTTAGATATTAAGAAATGGCAAGCTAGGTCTTCAGAGGAAAAAGAAAGTGTAAAACAACGATCAGACGAAATCAAACAACGATTCAAGAATCAAATGGGATTAATTGTGGACAAGCCAAAGCCAGGATTTGGTTCCACAAATGATGGAAACACAGCTCGACGTTTTTTCGGGAACCCCGAAGTGAGTGCTCAGATCACAGGATTGGATGTTACAATCATCAAAAACTTTGATACATTATTGAGGACATTGTCTTCTGGTTTCGAGATAAATCTTGTTGAATTCAACAAGCTTTGTCTCGAGACAAGAAGACTTTATTTAAGTCTTTACTCGTGGTACTACATGCCTGCTACTGTGCATAAATTGCTTGTTCATAGTACAGAGGTAATTAAGACAGCAATAGTTCCAATAGGGCAGCTTTCAGAGGAAGCGCAAGAAGCGAGAAACAAAGATTGCCGGAGGTTTAGAGAGCACAACACCAGAAAGTGCTCTCGTCTTGCCACGAATAGAGACTTGCTCAATATGTTGATTATAACTTCTGATCCTCTGATCAACAGCCTCCGGGAAGTACCAAAAAAAAAGTCGAATAAATTGAGCGCGGAGGTCTTAAAGCTCATCATAGCTCCCACTATAGAGCCTCGACTCCAACTCCAACCAAGACCTCCACAAGCTCGGGAAGACTATCTTCTATCGGAATCATCGGATTCTGCATCCGATGATTCTGATATTGAGAATTAGTTTAAATGTAAATAGATACCTACCTCTAGCGTTAGATTTATAATTTTTGTATATAATATATTAGTCTAAGGTTGTGTATATATAATTAGCGTCGATATTTGTAGCGATTAAGATAATTATTTTATTCTTATTTTTTTCCTGTACCTTTCATTTCTAATAGAAATCGTGTTTACATGAAATAAAATATTTGTATACAATTTCTTTGCATTTTATTTATAAAAATATATTATAGTACTTTATAATTAACTAATTCATAGATATAGTTCCAAAACCATGAAAATATATTTTTGTCCACCTGGCTTGTTCTACGCCGGACACTGTGCAGCGTCCGTAGAGTCATTTAATTTAGTGTTGTAGTAGCGCAATAGTCAACTATCGATAGTCTGATAAATGTTTAAATAATTTTTAACGCAAATTTTGTTGCGAACAAATTACAAAAACACAAATGTTGAAAAAATTTCCACGAGCAGGATTTGAACCTGCACCCTTCTGACATTCCGGGTCAGGTGCTCTTCCAATTGAGCTATCGTGGTTCTAATCAGCCCGCCGAAATTATTAATATATCGATAGTCTATCAGAAATCTAGCGTTTTGAAGTTGGCTCTGTCCGGATCGAAGGACCATAAAGATGTACGATATTTCCGTAAAAAAATAAATAAGTCCGAGCTATGCTCCTTAAGAGATCTGAGAACAGTTGTCTTCGCGTCTGGACTCTATCTCCACTTGACATCAGGTGGGTGGAGTCCAGTCATTTGCCAAGCTAGGTATATAAAAAATAATATTAAAAAAAACAACCTTGCTAAATTATCCAAATACCATTAGATAGAACTGGCTATTAGCAGACAACACTATTTCGGCTATCGACCGACACCCTCTAATACGCGTCCTGAACGATAAAATTATACCGGCCATTTGTAATTCTGAGCATGAGAGATGATACGTAATGCCGTAACAAGTCAGACAAGTTTTCCTAAACAGGATTTCTTATGGTGGATTAACAATGAAGAACCATAGACATTTTTCTACGTAGGCATACCTTTATGGAATGAGTTCCTAGGATAGCTGCAATCGTTAAGATTTGTCCGAAGCTTTTTTAAACGAAACCCTTTATAAATATCTTAAGATATAAATCAAGATTTACAATAAGAAATACCAAGATAATGACAGGTCAACAACTTGCCTAAAGCTTAAGTAGGTATACGCTATACCTTTATTAAGAAAACGTTAAATCACGTTTTCTTAATAAAGGATTTTCTCTCCCTAACTCTTCAGTAACCAAATCAACACCTCCGCTAGAAATCGAACCTTTGCGCTAAGACCGGATGTCTTACCTATAGATTTCAAAATAAAATGTTTACTGTAATATTTTGTTTGAGTTTGCATAACTACCGATGTTATAACAAAACCTTTTGTTTATAAGTTCAATTTAACGTACCAATACCAAGCAGATACTTCGTTTAAAGAAATGACTTACTACAGAAAACAATAATTGCGTGCCTCATAAAAATGAAATAAAGTAGCTCACTACAGTGGTGTGTTTAAATCTACGGCGCTCGATACCATCTTGGCTGTTTTATTGTACTCGTTAACGACTGCCTATTCCTTAGGGCACAGAAAAGAAAAGTTTACATGTAATATAGAATATAGATCTCCGAAAGGCTAAATTGTTTCTAACATTTTAAAATGTCACTTTAATTTAATTGGTTATTTTTGCATTCGCAATCTCAATACTATATAATATTATGAAAAGTTATACAATTTAAAGCGACTTCTGGTGGACTGGTGATCGTGTCTCACGACTCTCGGCTGTCTCTGGGCGGCTGCTCTTTAGAAGACACAACATTTTTTTACGCTATAAGCCAGAGTTTTTTATTAATCTTTTATATTTTAGGCTATCGCATTGAACATTTATAACAAAGAAAACAAAATGGCCTCTAAACATGGTGCTATTATACACAAAGGGTTTATATGAACTTCTGTTATTTTCGATAACCCAGATTAAATTAATTCTTGTCGTTGGTGTCTAGGTGTAATCTGACAGCTGATATGACTTCAAATCATCAAACACGTTGCAGACCTTCCAAGAAAACAGTCAGGCCCTACTGTTCACTAGCATTATAAACGGTAGAAAATAGTTAGTAGTCAGCTCACTAAATAAATATAGACTAGGCTAGAAGATTTCCGCCCGCAGAAATCTCACGTTGACACCTCGAAGAAATAAATTGAATTATCAAGTCAAAAAGTATTCTATGTAGTAAAGCAGCATACCAGACCTGTTTACCCAATTTCATCCAAGTCATGTAACCACGACAATAACAGGAGTTTCCAACAACAACTCTAGTACAAAACTGATTAAAACTAGATTTTGCTCTCTCGAGTGGAATTCCAGATAAGACTTAAAGTTCAAGGACATTATTCAAAATAACCCGATACGTAATTTTGTAGGAATCATCCTATATGAATAATAAACTAGCTTTGTCTGAGACTGAAAATCTCTAGGCGTGTCGTGTAGGTAGACTATATTAGAGTCAATAAGTAAACATTTATTCAACATAGACTTATGGAAAACACTTGTTGACAACTCAATATTGTCTGTTCCGTTTAATTATTCATATAATTAATATAATGTACATTTCTCTTCTATTTAATTATATTTATTCTTTAGCGTAGTAACATAAACAACAGTAATATATAACATGTTACTAGCTAAAAGTGGTAAATTGCAGCATTGTTAAAATTTCGACTGATATTGTTAATTTCAATTATTGAATGTTAGTGATATTTTTTTGCTATTCCCCGAGATCCACTCTTCTTCTGACTTCTGACTTTTTTGCTCGGATTATAAGGGTCAGATAGCCTATAGCTTTCAACAAAAATTGGGCTATCAAACGCAAAAATATTTTTTAAAATCCGACTGATAGTTATAAAGAAGCGCGTTCAAACAAAAAAAACTCCTCAGCTTTAATATATTAGTAAAAATATAGATTAGTTCTTTCAATGGTTAATAAATATATTTATCACCTCTAGTATGGAGGGACGAAATAGGTTATTAATAAATAAAAATATCAAAAAGTAACAAAAAAACACTTAGCGGATGACTACATCCTAATAGGAACCTACTGCCAAATCATATTAGCTAATCACGCTATGACTAATAGGAGTGGAGCAGCAATGAAAATGTTGCAAAAACGGGAAAATATTTTTTAAAGCGGGTGAAACCGCGGGGCACAGCCAGTATACTATTAGTTCATGAGATTGGAGCTGTTATTCATCCTGCAACTGATATTTCGCTTTTATATCTATTTAGACATAGCCAGATTACTTCGAATTGTTTCCACGAGACGTAACTTAATTAATTCCAATGAATAATACACTTCAGTTAATCAGATTTAACATTTATAGCGTTTAACTTAATTGAGTTCATGTTTGTAGGCGGCTTAGCTGAAACTGTTATCGAATAAGTTTTGATGAAATGTAGAGTATAGTATACAGTATATTATGTTTCTATTACCTCAAAATATGTAGTCCTTGAGGTTAGGTCCAAAGACGAAAATTATTTATTCAAATAAACTTTATTTGTCTTACAAATAAACAAAGAATACTGTTCGAATAGTTATTCCGTGTTTTGTCTCTTTTACTCTAATGCGTAATGACGTTAACGGAAATGTTTGTTAGAGAAAATTTATCCTGAATAATAATCCTATTGATTAGTATAATAAAACAGCGAGTGTTTGTTTTTTTTTTAATTTTAGTTGGTTCGAGTCCCGGGCGAGGCAAGTGAGTTTAAAAAATGTTTGAAAGCAGTTTTGTTTCTTTTTTAAAATAAAGGAATGTCTTCTATAAGTAAAATGAGCCAACTTAAGGATTTAATGTAATTTCCCTCCAGGGCCCGACTTATTTTTCCACCCTGTATATTACTAGGTAAGTATATTACATATTGCTAGGTATATATAAACATTTTTAGTGTGAACAATATAAACATTTTTAAAAGCAGATGGGACTCTCGTTCACGACCTTACACAAACAGGACGACGGATTTTCCTGTCAAATTCTTCGTGTTCATGCATACGCTTTTATGATTCAGCGTTTAATTACTGTTTAGTTAATATAACTTGAACCTCCGAAACATTTTACGTGTATAATGACACAATTTTTTTTACAAATATTTACAATTTAATAAATGTTTATGATTGTTTAAAATTAAAATGCTTTATAAATTGTTTTTAACAACTCTGCTCTCATGGCATTCACAATACTGTAACTTTACAAAAAGGAAGTATTGTGTATTGTTCGTAGTTTCGAACAACTGTATTGAAAATGTAATGTAAAAAATAAACTTATTCAAAAACTTTATTTTACAAAGTTTGATTTTGCTTGGATTCATGTTTCGTAAACTATTCACAGAACAAAAGGCATGGAAAGGTCATTATAGAAATAAATTCATCGCTACAACAAATGCTTTGTTTTTTGGAGTGTTTGCTGATGGCGTCATTCAGACGACCTTTCAGCGTCACGTCAGCAAATGGTCGAAGCACCGTCGGAGGATTTCTAGAGGGAAAAGCATCACGCAAGCGTGTTCCCTTTTCCCTACTAGATATTCCAAGGAACTCAGATCGGATTGGGAGCGGATCAACCCGAGGGCGCCTCTAAAGGGTTGGGGGGGCGGAAAGATGCGCTCAAATATATGTATGTATGTACCTGGTATAATATAAGCTAATTGTTGCAGAGTCTTTCAAAAACCTTTTTGATACTTTTTATGTTCTTATTTTTATACTTTTTTTGAATATTGACATTTTTATAGATTTTGGTTTTTGGCTTTGTTTCTTTGGCTGTCTTGTGCTGTGATTGGTATTGTGAGTGAAAAGTTAATAGAATATAGAAAAATCCCACTTATTTCCTGTTTTTAATCATTTTAGTCCATTAGTTCCTCCTATTAATAGTTGTCGTTTTCACTAATAATAATATATATGTTTTTAATTTGCCTATGCTGGTCTGGGACATGAAAAGAATGTATCGGCTGCCTAATTTGCCGAACATGTCGTAAGAGCCGACTAAGGGATAAGGCTTCCAAAATGCTCGCTCGCACATCAGGCGGTCGGCTGCAACCCATCACTGAAGTTATTTATTCACCACGAAGCCCTACTTATAATGCTAAATGTATCGTCGAAGTCACTAACGGCGTGTTTACTCAATATTGGTAATTTTGATGCTCTGTCTATTTCTACTCCTTTTTGGGGGAATGACGTGAGAGTATCTATACTATTAATAAAGAGGTAACGTTTGTGACTTTGTTTGTTTGTTTTTATGTCGGGGCTAATCTCTGGAACTAATGGCCCAATTCCAAAAAATATTTTACTGATTGAATGCTACATTCCTTGCGGGTAACATAGGATATAATTTTAATTAAAGAAGATGTTTAATTTTATGCCAGGACCCCCTGTACATTTACTAAAAAAAATGTAGAAAAGACATGTATTTAGTTAAAATAAGTAATACTTTAATACGCTTTATGGTTTTTATGTAAAAAGAAGCCGAAAGACACGTTGTTTTGACAGCTACTTGACATTGGCAGAATACCGCTGCCATCACGAAAATTGATTTATTTTCGTATTTCAGATAATTCTGACATGAAAACTATTCATTGATTTGAAGAAAATCATTTCGAATAAGCTTATTTCATAGGTATATTAGCTATTTTTCGGTATTGTGTACAAGGTGTTGGCATTTTCTCCATACAAAATCAAACAACTCCTTTAAAAAATATTTTTTAAATCTCAATCCACGCGGACGAAGACGGGCAAAGTGTTGGTGTTGTGTATGTATGTTTGTAATACGTTTCCTTAATAAGCTATTCGTTAAGAGGGGGTATAAAGGTAAATCACCAATCGTAGATTTGATTTTAACACTAGAAGATAAACCACGATTTACCCGAAAAAAATATCATAGATACTACAGCATACTTGAAAGGGACTGGCTTAAGCGAAAACATAATATATTAAAATTTTATCGATAAAATAAAATCACAAACTTACGTCTACTTTTCAACTAGAATCAATTTATTTTCAATTTGACGCATATTACTGAGCCAATATTTTAACACATAATATCAAATTATATTACCGAGCGACTGTATTAGCGATTTGAAAAAAAAATGTATATTTTACGAGTAAATAAACTAAAACTAATTCGGCGCTTACGACATTCTTATTCCGTGCAGAACGCTCCAGTCTGTCGCACCTGACCCGAGGTAACAGGCATGTTTTGTTTCATCGATTAGTCGCGATCACTCTGTTGAGACGAGAGGACTGTGTTTCTGTGCTCAGGGCGCCGAGAAAATATTTCGTTAAAATAAGATATTATTATCATAATATTGTTATTATTTCTTTTCATTGGTGATGAGTAGTCTCACCTTGAAATATCGACCCTTACGCATTAACTTTAGAGCTCACTATACAATGTATTAGAAGCGCTGAAGCAATGACGGCGACGCGGGTACCGGGTATAGTATATGCAAAACAGAACGATGCTTTTGACCACTCGTATTGGTGGCAGTATGTATAGTAATTTTTTTTCACAGTACATAATTAAGTTGAATTAGCTATTCTGGAAGTATTGTATCATACTTCGTATATTACCGTACAAACTTGTGATTTACAATTATTTTGTATTTCAGAACTGCTGCAGCTCGTAAATGTCGTAATATCTCACAAGCCGATGAATGCTATCCGGTCAAACTCGTACGCAAAAATCTCTCATCAACTCTGTTAGTTCGTTACAGTTGTTTAATTTAAAGCTATTCGTATATTTATTTTTATAAAAACCATAGAATGTAAACATAATATTGATTTTTTTATATGTTAACACATGAAAAGTCTGTCGTTGCTGACTGTACAATCCAGCTCGAAGATCTCGTAGATCTCGAAGAGCTCGCAGATGAAATGCCTCGCGATACCTGAAA
The DNA here is from genome assembly GCA_963082485.1 of Eudonia mercurella. Lineage (NCBI taxonomy): Eukaryota > Metazoa > Arthropoda > Insecta > Lepidoptera > Crambidae > Eudonia > Eudonia mercurella. The sequence continues at coordinate 6,724,554 of OY720051.1, forward strand.
AATGAATGTAAAAGCTTATTTCTATAAAAATGAACTTGAATTTGGTCCAGAATTATCTTTTCAAATATTTTACTAAATGTGGGTAGCACAGAAATTGGTCTAAAGTTAGTGGGGTCAGATGTGCTACCTGATTTGTATAATGGAATTACTTTACTGTGCTTCATTAGGTCAGGAAAAACACCACAGTCAATACATTCGTTAAATATGCAAGCTAAAACTGGAGCTATTGTCTCAATAACGGATTTAGTGACGTCAACGGAATTACCCCACAAATCAGCAGTCTTTTTTTTATTAAGAGTGTTAAAAGTTTTAATTATATCTCTAAAATCAATTTTTTGAAAACTAAAATGGTTTTCACTAGGTTTGACATTTTCCTTTAGAACCGCTTCAGCTACAGTGGGGGACGAGTCCAAAGTCTTTGTAGTTGAAACTGGAATATCAGTAAAAAACTTCTCAAATGCCGCAGCAACATCAGCATCAGAAGTTAAGATTTGATTTTCGAAGCTCAATTTGTACTCATTGTTACGACTTTTGACATTTCCAGTTTCACTATTTATAATATTCCATGTCATTTTTATTTTGTTATCACTTAGCTTAATCTTTGAACTCAGGAATTTTGCCTTTGCTAATCGACATACTGTTTTAAATAACTTAGAATATTTTTTGACATACAATTTGAAATCTTCACTGGTGTTATAGTTGCGTTCATCATATAGCTCATAAAGTCGCTTTCTACTTTTGTGGATACCAATTGTAACCCATTCACTAAAAGTAACAGTACCACTAACCGAGATCATCTTTGGAATAAAAGTTTTATTAAATTCTAAACAATATTTATAAAAGAAATCATTATAAAATTTATTTGGGTTATCATTATATTCTACATAACATATATTATCATAGAGATTGTTTTGAAGCGTTCCAGACGACCTGCAGTTTTTGATACAACAGTGATAATCTGTTTCTTCACTTGCTGACACTGATGTGGAAAGCTGACCATTTGGCCACAATGATCAGAGTCTAGTTTATTAATAATGAGTTTAGACAGAGGTACTAGATCAGTGTATATATTATCGATACAAGTGGCCGAAGTGGCAGTTATTCTAGTCGGCTCCAAAAATAAATTATTCAAATTATATGATTGAAATAAATTTTTAATTTTGATAGAACCTGTAGACTTTTCTAACAAATTAATATTAAAATCACCGCAAACAACTATCTTTTTACCTACATTGCGGATTTTATATAATGCTATATCCATTACTTTTTCAAAATAATCATACAATGCTGACGGAGGCCTGTATAACTTAATACAACAAGTCGCTCCAGCTCCACACAAGCTATTTCTATTGTTTGCTCAACCGAGAGGCTCATTATGTCTTTTCTTTCCTTTAATTTTAACTTCTTATCAACTATAATTAAGGAGCCACCATGAATTGAATTTACTCGACTGAACGAACTACCTACCAAATGATTATTAAAATTGAACATGAACTGATGATCTTTAAGCCAGTGTTCAGTAATACACAGAATATCAACTTTATTATCGTTCATGAACAATTCAATCTCTGGATCTTTGCCCATCATTCCTTGAATGTTCTGGTGAACCATACTGATTGACTGAACATTTTTAATAATTGTAGGTTGAGACGGGCTTTTCTTAGAATTAATTACACATTTATTTAAAATATTACCAAACATTTTGCAAGAGAATTCCTCTTTTGTCTTATGATTTAATTTAAAATCGTCATTAAAGAAAAGCTTTGTAAAAAAGCTTATTATAAAGTGTCTGATTACATTCAAGACAAAACAGCATGGGTTAAAAATGCTTCAATCACCCCAACAGGTATTTATAATTTAAAATATTTTTAAGTAATTTTAAACTTGTATAAGTTGATAACGGCATATAATTTTGTAAATGTCGTTACTTATATTAAAACTGTGGAGTTTCTTGCGCCCATTCTTCTCCACAACTAAAAAATAGACGTCCTGAATGGGTAGTAGGTAAAAAAAATGTTTGGACGATTCAAAAGTTCTTTTCTAAAGTTTATTTGAATACAAAATATTTGACACTTTGACTTTGACTTTGATTACAGAAAGTCTGTTTATCTTAAGTGTAAACAATATTTTAGTTTTTTTTACCATTAAAAAAACAATAAATTTTTTCATTAAATTTCAATAGTAAGTCCTATAAAGATTGTTACATTTTAAGACAAGTTAGAATGAACAGACCTTAAATACATAATTTAATGCAAAAATGTTTTTAACTTACCTTCTTTCTGTCTGTTCTTTGCAGTACAGGTACAAGCCAGGGAACGAATTCTGAAAAAAAAAATGTAAACCTATGAATCTATGTAAATAAAGCGATATTTTTGTAATAAAATTAGACTTCTTTTTTTTACATTGTCGACACTCTTTGAAGAAGAGATATAACAGTAAGAGCACTTACACACGAGCAGCACTTTGGTATCAATAGAGGTAACTGTAGCGTCGGATGGTAGGCCTTTGACCTTTAACGTGTCGACAGCAACCGCTGACTGTTGCAGTTACTTCTGTCGATAGCAAAGTGCGACTGAAAGGGATAATATAATCTACATGATACAAAAAGTAATCTACATAATACAAAAATGCTTAAAGATTTCATGGCACCTACGCCTTTATAAAATAAAACAATATTAAATATTTAAAGTAGCAATATATAATAAAAATATATGATATCATTACTTACCTTTGCGTATTATTTACCACCAGCAAAGAGTATTTTAGTGTTTCGAAGTACAGCTAGGTGATCCGACTCGCACTTAGCCGGTTTTTATCTGATTATTTTCGGTATACTGTGCGCGATCGCACTAAACACGAGTACACACGAGGGAGCGACCTGCCAATCTGTTGCGTTGGCCGCCACGCCGTACGCACGGACGAAAGCGGGGCGTGAAAGGGGCGCGGGTGGAATCTGTTTTTTTTCTAGGTTTATACGCCCTCTTAACAGGCATGAGTTTTCCAAATACGACGAAAATACGCCCGGCCCGGCATGCATCATTCAAGAGCGGTTGCGATGTAAACTTTGACGTAATGAGACGAGGCGAATAATCTGAACCTTATGACAATACGCTTAAAGGTCACAGCATGGTCGCAGCAAAATTGCTGGGAAACGGTAATGTTGATGCAAAACAGACGCCTGGATAATTCTGTCTTAATTTTTGCATGATATTCTTAAAGGAAACGATGTTTTTATATACGTGCGTGGAATATTACAATATGAAGGAGCAAATGAATGTTCTTCAAACTATTAAAAATTGTCATATCGTATATTGTTTTCTAAAGTGTAAGCGAACACTACACATTCTCCCTGGGGAGTCTCCCTGTGACCACGGACCCTGCAAAGGGTTCGAAACGTAAGGATAAACATTAAAAAGTAATGTGTAAAAAAAACGCGAGTAGATCCGTAAAAGTTGTTTCATTTAAATTGTCATATCGTCTTAAACTTATTTAACCGCTTTTATTTGAGACATATAAATACGAGTATAATGTAATTGTAAATAGCCAAGTAATGTTAAGTAGTTAATAGCCTATATACTGAACGTAGTAAGTTCAACTCAATTCCCGGGCCAGGCAAATAGTGTTTTGGATTTTTCTATACATTCTTTAATTTCATTTCATTTTTCTATTGCTCGGGTTTATGATGATCACCTACCCGCATTTGGCAAGCGTGTGATTAAGTTGTACCCAGCTTTTGTAGCGAAAACTTAAGATAACAGCATTATTATTATATATAATGAACTACTGCAAATTACGCTTCTATCTTTTAAAATTATGCACTACTATACGCAGAGCAAACAATAAAAACCAATTATCTCAAACAGAAAAGGCGAAAGATTGTAAGCGTCGCGTTTCTATGAAACCTTATTAATGCCCCGACATGTTGGCATTGAATCATAAAATTAATATGGCGTGCGGTACGTTTATTGGAACAGACGTAGAGAGCGTTATGAAACAAAGCTAACGTTCGTCGGCGTTCGTCGCTCGAGTCGACTAGTGAGGTGAAGAGATTTCTATGGATAAAAACGGATCTATGGAAATAGCTTGCTAAGAAGTAGATGGCGCAATGGTAAACGCGAAGTTAAGCAACTTTTACAAAGACCCGTCGTCCTCCGATGTGGTACATTATCAGTTGTTAACAACCATCGATCCATCCATCCATAGGGAAGGCTCGTGCCCCAGCAGTAAGGGCTTACATTGAGATGGTGATGACGAAACAAGCTCACTTCAAATCATTATTATTTCATCACCTTACAGCTGTTTCTGTAAAGGCTACTTTTAGTACATGACAATGAGCTCGTTTGCATGCCAAGAGTGTAAATTATGGGATAACCCTTTCATGCCCAACCAAAAAAGGCGTCATGTATTGTTAAAACTTAAAAAGTCTTTTTTTAATGATCCTTTAACGAAACCTCGCTTTTTTGCTCTCTTTCATTCTTTAATTACATTCGTTTCATTCATTCAAAAACGAAAAGTACAAATATAAAGTGTGAGTATAATTTGAACACTACAATCTATCGATTACGAATCTGTTTTAGAATCGATCCCACGCCCAACACTAGTATTGTAGCGTTAGCCAACAAAGTGTGTATGTTGTAAACGCCCTATATCGCGGTTATTTCTGTTTATGATACAGCCATGTGCATACTTCGAGCTTAATTCGCCGATATGAAAGCCAAGAATGGGCGAATAGAAATACTGGTTTAGCAAATCCCCTCTTGGGGAAACCACAACAAGTGAACATTGTGGTTTTTGCAATAACTTAGAATTCTCAAGTACATATGTACGTAACATTGTTTTGTGTAAGAACCGTTTGGAGATATCATTTAAGCATTTAAGCCGATTTTATTTTAGTAAAAGCTGTCACACGATTAGATGACAGATAAAAAAAATTGTGAGATAACAGTTGCCGTAATGGGTTATTTTTTAGCAATTTGATAAGGATTTGACCACAATCTCTACTGATGTTAAATAAACCTGCAGGTTGACATAAGTAGACGTCTAAAACTATGTAAATTAAAGGATAGCGTCATCACAAAAAAGAATAAACGCTAGGTAAAAGAAGACGAAGAAAATTATTGACACAGGGACAGCTTTCAAATTAAATATGTACCTTTATAACAGGTGATAACACGAACAACTGGTGTTGTTAATTTACAGTGATTGAATTAATATGAATATATTAAAAAGCAACTCGCATACACAATGACGACCTCCTTGGTCGAGTGGCTTGCACACCGGTTTTCATGGTGTCGCCATCTCTGAGGTCCCGGGTTCGATCCCCGATCGGATCAATTTAGAAATACCTGTTTTTCTATATTGTTTCGGGTCTGGGTGTTTCCTATGTATAATAAGTATGTATTTAAGTATATTAAGTATGTTTATCCGTTGTCTAGTTAACCATATAACAAGTTTCTTAAGGAAGCTTTTCTTGGGGCTAGATAATTGGTGTGAGTGTGGGAAACATTTATTATACACATTTACATAAGCCCCTGAAAACATAACACTTTAAGGCAGTTTAAAAAAGCAGCTCTAGCCAACTTATTTGCGACTTTCTCACAGTAAAAACAAAGAATTTGCTACCGATATTTCGGCGGATTTAAATGCACCATGATCACACACTTACAAGGTGACAAGTTATGCCATAAATATGTCCACAAACCACCCTAAACTTTGCTACTCCTATGTAAATGCGTTTGTGGTGAAAGCGGGTTCACCCACCAGTAGTCTATGGCTTTAGGGATTGAAACACGACTTACTCATTGAACCCGGGTATATCCCTGTACGCTATAAAATACGTTTTATTATATCCTTAGTTTAAGCTTTTAGTTATTGGAGTTATATTTTAAACATTATTTTTGCAATAACTGTTTTTATGTTTATAAAATATTATTATCGTCAGTATTGCCAGTTAAGCAATCTTGGGCATTAGTCTAATTCTAATGTAATGTGACCCAGCAATCCACATAAAAATATATCACCTCCACTACTTACCTCCACTTTTGATGTTCACCCTATAGTGAACGGGATATATTTTCACACACATACATACATATTTTACATTAGTTAATAAGATTGATTTGGATAATACTTTCAGTTTGTATTAGCTGTAGAAGAGCGAAGTCACTTGTTACAGACATTTTTATGCTTACTAGGCGACTTCAATCACTGAACTTAAAATCTAATAGGTAAGTTTTTGTAATAAATTTCATTTCATTTCAATTTCAATTTATAAACCACCACGCGGGCCTAGTGCAGATTGTAGGTTAAAAATATATAAAACATGTTAACATTTACAGCTTAGTAAACACCTCGATACGGCAGGTATTTGACCGTTTGATAACTATCGGCCTCATTCCTTTTAGTGACGACGTCATCAAATTACCTATTAATCACAGTAATATATCTCCTTCCATTATTATATGGCTTCTTATGTCGGCTGTACATTCTCGGGCGAGACTGTAGTACCTACAACGATGCTTATACCATTTGCTTTTACGCTTATATTCTCTCAACGACACGGTCAACACGGACCGAGGTCCTAGCCTTGAGGCGCTTCGGGTTTTTTTTTTATTCGAAACCGATTCGAACGCTTCAGAGTATCTAGTAGAGGACGGGGACACGCTTGCGTGGTGACATCCCCTCTACAAACCCTTTGAGGATGTTCGATCACTACGGCTTGAGGAACCTTAAGTTTCTCGTCGCCCTAAAAACATCATCATCATCAGCAGCTCATTTTATGTCCCCACTGCTGGGGCACGAGCCTTCCTTATGGATGGATAGGGAGAACGGGCCATAAACCACCATGCGGGTTGGTGGTTGTTAGCGACTGCTAATGCAGCTGGGACCAACGGCTAAACATGCCTTCCAAAGCTCGGAGGAGCTCGAGATGATACATTTTGGTCACACATCCGATGACCGTTCTTTGCGAAAGTTGCTTAACCTCAGCACTCGAAAATCGGGCGCGTTAACCACTGCACCATCGAGCTCCTCTAATCCCCTAAAATTATCAGCTCATTTTATATCTCTACCGCTGTGGCACGAACCTTCCCTGTGGATGAAAACACCATGGGGAACCTCTGAGGACGTTCGATCACTACGGTTCGAAGAACCTCATGTTTCCTGTCGCCCCTAAAATCATCAGCTCATTTTATATCTCTACCGCTGGGGCACGAACCTTCCCTGTATAAAACACTACAGGGTAACTGCTAAAGCAGCCGTGACAAACGGCTTTACGTGCCTTCCGAAGCACAGACGAGCTAAGATGATACAATTTTGGTCACTCATCCGATGACCGGCATTTGCGATAATTGTAGAACGTCGTAACTTACCTGTAACAAAGAAATAAAATTTATTATTATTTAATAAAAATGTGTAGTCGATTGACGAAAAACAATTCACAGTTCACATCATCATTTATGTCCCCGCTGCTGCGGACAGTCCATCTAGCTCCTCAACAGCAAACTAGGACTGTTATTGAAATCGTCATTGTACACTGAACTCGCCTTGTCTGAAGAGTGAACAATACAACCAGCAATACATATTAGCTACCTACAAGAACTAAGCCATCCGAACAGTGCTTACGTAAAACGAGCTTCTAAATCACCTAGGGATCATACCCTTGCCCCAACAACCGTACCACTAACGAATTAGAGTTTATAATTGGTTGAGAATGGTACTCGCTGTAATTTGGCTGAACGTGTGTCGTGTCGTCCTTGTTCTGTCTAAGATATAAGACAGAGAGACAACGGAGGGTGGTGTGCCGGGCTCCGTAGCCCCTATTACAACTCCCAAATAAATTTGTTTTGCAGTAAAACACTAAGCTCGTTCGTGATTAAGTTGTGAGTTGAACGGTGTATTTCACACTTCCGTTTTGAAAAAGGAGGTGTTAGTGTTTTTTTTAAAGTTTTCACATATTTTTAACCGACTTCAAAAAAGGAGGAGGTTCTCAATTCGACTGTATGTTTTTTTTTGTTCGTTTGTTACACGATAATTTCGCCAATTATGAATTGATTTTGATGATTCTTTTTTTGTTTGGTAGGTTACTAGCCGATCGCCTGGTGGTTTACTCTTAAAACACAATTGCAATAATCAATTTCCAATCCCAAATCTAAAAAATTCAAATGGTAATCTTAAAAGCGATAATAGCGCTACATTGGAATTAAATTGCGTGGATATTGAATGAACAAATTATTATCGATTGGGGCGTTCCGAAATTGCGAAACTTATCCCAATATCGATACATATTAATCGCATTGGAATTGTATTGAGATTGAATTTGCGTCAAGAGTAGCCAACCTGATGTGCGAGCATCTTATTAGAACCCTTGTTCCTTAGTTGGCTCTTACGACATGCACGGGAAGTTAGGCAGCTGATATATTATTTTCACGTCCCAGACCAGTATGAGATGATATATGATATATGAGATGATGTTGCAATCACCTTTGGATAGATGGCACTAATGTCGCTCTAAAGCATTTCAAAAATCAAAAAGCAGTGGAAAAATTCAGCGCTTACGTCAGCCTTCCCGGTAGCATAACGGTCAGTGCAGCCGCGGAAGACCCAGTTTCGATTCCTGGCTGGGTCGGGTGGGCGTTTAATTTTTTCACTGTATTTTATTTATATAAATATTTAATTCAGCTTAAGTGTAGCAAATAACACTTAAAATAAAAAGTAAAAATGAGATGATAGATATTGATTTTAGAAACACTTTATTGCCAAAGTAATCTCCATCAATTGGCAATAAAGTGGTTTTTTTTATATAAGTAGATAGCTCGGCAAATGACTCCATCCCACCTGATGTTAAGCGGAAATGGAGTTCAGACACGAAGATAATTGGTGCAGCGTGAAAACAAACGTAGCAACAGTTAACCTCACTCTGCCGGCTCACAAGGTGCTACTTCACGCCTCTTTTGAAGGACCCCATATTATAGGAAGGAGGGAAAACGTGTGTGGTAGACATCTTTTGGAGGTGCGACAAAGAAACGAGTCACCAATATTATTTGTGCGCGATGGGATATTTGTTATTATCTATCTATCTAATAATGATTAGCTGATAGTCACTCCCACTAAGCCAACCAACAAGATACCTATTCAAATGTTTATAATTTTTAACGCAAATTTTGTTGCGAAACAAATTACAAAAACACATAATGACGGTAGTTGTTGACATTGAATGAGCGCCTTTGGCTTTCAAAGTAAAAAGTAAATAGTGTTGAATAATTTCGGCGGGCTGGTTACCACGATAGCTCAATTGGAAGAGCACCTGACCCGGTATGTCAGAAGGGTGCAGGTTCAAATCCTGCTCGTGGAATTTTTTTCAACATTTGTGTTTTGTAATACCTTTTCAAGTCACACCTTGACCTCGACTCTGTAGGAGGAAAAAACATATTTCCAAAAATTTGTGATACCGCGCGACACGACAAAGAAATGTGATTGGATTTCTTAGTATGCAAGGCATTTCGTTACTTTGATACGTAGCGATTCTTAATGGAGTTATTTTGTCTGATACATATACTTATTGGACGTGATATTTATAAAAGTCTACCTGTGTCGTATGTTCGTTAATCTCATAGGGCTAAACACTTAATACAGCTTTGTCGAGGTATTAGGTTCGCAACTTTTTTAAATTCATGTCTGCAGTTGCGCCTCCCTCTCTTACTGGTTCCACAGAATATCAGCGCCTTGGCACGTCAATGTCATGGCATAGGCTGATTGGTTAGCATTTCGATTGCATATATTGTGTTCATTATGAACCCTTAATAAAACGCTTGGATCTATAGTTCCCACCTCTCAGATTGAAGAAAAACGTATTTTATTTTTGTATGGTAAAAACCTAATGCAATGAATATTTCTGAACGCACCTATGACAATCAGAGTCTTTGTAATGTAAAAATTTTTCAATGAAGTGTCACTTGTCATTGTAAAGACACGTCAAAGTTAGCTGACGTTATTTTGCGAGCAAAAACTACTGTTTTTTGATTGATTTTGGTGTAGTGATAAAAAAATCAGATAAGCAGATTTTAGTCATAGATATATATGTAAAGTACTATTTGCGGTTGTGTGAACCGTATAATAATAATAATAATAGTAATAGCTATAATTCCCACTTATAAGATTTTGGAAGGGACAGTAACAGATGACGGCATATATACTTTCCATCAAAAAAAGGGGTACTTCTCCCCCCCATCGAACCCCCCCCCCCCCCCTTCCTGTTTATTTTTGAAATCTACGACCCAAAATTACCTAGGAATCGGATCTAACTTTTTGTTTACGCCTACACACAGGGCTCACGTTTGAATAAGGGTTAAGTTGCCATAGGTGCTCCGAATAAACATTTTTTATGATTATGGTTAAGTATTTATAATTTTACGCAAATTTTGTTGCGAACAAATTACTTCTTTTCAAATTAATTTTCCTTTGGCTTATAGATAAGAGTAGATATTGTTGATTAATTTCGGTGAGTTGGATTGAGCCACGATAGCATAGTTGGTAGTGCACCTGACCCGGCATGTCATGGGGTAAGGGTTCGATACCGCTCGTTGATATTTTTTTAACACTTTGTCTTTTTCAAATATTTTTTATTTCATTTCAATTTAAACTCTTTTGCTTTCGTATAAGGTCGCGAACAAATATAGAGATAGTTATCTTAACTCCGATTTCGATTTAGGTTTTCAACAACAGATTAGGATTTGAATAGCCCGCTCACCCGCTGTGCTGTTAGGAGTTTGGACCGCATCCAGAATTTGTTGTAGCGAATATTAAAAGATAGGAAACGCCTCGGAGACGGTTCCAATTTTGTGATATATGTTGCAACTGATATACTACAGCTTGTTTTATATGTTCATTCATTATATTTTAATCTCATGAGCTATATATTTGTGTGCGTGATTGTGTTCTTTCTTTGTGACATTTCTCCAATTCTCGCACACTAGATATATAGGTATGCAGCGTTATTAAATAAATGTATTGATATAAGCATTATTTGTAATTCCGGGCTCTTAAAAGTTTTTGTAAATGTCGTTACTTCTATTAAATCTGTGCAGTTTCTTGCGCCCATTCATCTCCACAGCTAAAAAATAGATATCCTGTATGATTTGATTAACAGCAGTGACCTTATTATATGAAGTTTTCAACATGAAACCTTTTATAAATAGCTAGGTGGCTTCCTCTCACTATATCACTGGCGAGTAATTCCGTCTCCCGCAAGACATTTTCACGTGCCCCCGGGAACATTGGTTTTGACCGGGATATAAATCATTAATCTTTTTTTTTTCTCTTTATAAAATGGTCTCTCCCGGGCCCTCTAACTAGTACACACTAACTGTCTTATCTTAATTGTTTTCGAGCTTATAGTTGTCAAACTATTACTGTAACTTACAGACTTGTACTATTATGTATTCTGTGCTTCTAGTAGCGGACTTTCTAAACAAAGTTGGTACTTTATTTAGAAAGTCCACTATAAAAAATACCAAAAATGAGATAGTAGGACAGTTAGTTTGACGAGCGACGATTTATGAAAAAAAAAAAACGTTGATGAGATTCTCCGTTGTAATATATACAGAGTGATTTTTATTAGGTTATTTTGTGTTAGACACTTTTTATGCAAAAATGAAAATGAAAATCTTAATGTTGAAATGACGTGACATGTTTAGTTGTCTAACCCTTTTAACTTATACCCTAATGATATTTACCTTTAATAAGTTTGGCTTTTATTACCCACGTGAGCAAAGCCGCGAACAAAATCTATACAGGTCGACTTTTTCATCACCATCCAAACCTTCTGAGATGACTCCCGTGATACAAACGAACAACTCTTTCTATTGGACCAACTTTCTAACTCGAAAAAAAAATCAGCTGTTCCATACATTTTGGTCGAATGAATATTGATGTTTTGTATGGAACAGCTGATTTTCGAGTTAGGAAGTTGGTCCCTCCCTCTCTCTCGTTTTCGTTTTCATTAACGCTTTTTTTTGTTGTTGATGATTGCCTCAGGCTGCACCACATTTACAGCCCTACCAGACTTTTTTGGAGGTGGCGAGAAACTTAAAGGGTTCCTCATAGGGCATGAATCTCCGAATCTCGGAACGCGATTTCCGTTATTACAATTACCATACTGAGTGATCCAATATCGTAATCAGACAAAAAATCTTATTTGAGTTATAAATAAAGCTTTTGAGCGCTCCACATTTGTCACAGGTTACGGTCAAGCCATAAACTTAAGTACAAAAGGTACCTAGTCTCATTTTGAATAATTGTTGATGATTTTGCTTGCATCATCATCAAAATCATCATCAGCCTAGATAGATTTTGCTTGCATATTTTGAAATAAATAAGAAGTATTAATCATGTTGATATTGAGTTAGTTTGAATTGTAATAAATAAGTATAGGATAATAATGAGAAATCTGTGACTTAATCTTAATAATACCGATACTGCAACTGAAATTGGTACCAAATTAAAGAATTTGATTTAAAGCAACGTGTTTTTATTATTGTATCCAATCCAACATTACGACCAATGTATGTAATTTATAACGAATATTTGCAATTCCGATATTGAGGTCCAATATCGAAATTCAGTATCGGAATTGAAAACCCCTCCGATATTACATTAGTTCCTCAAGCCGTGTGAAATGATACACCATCAGAGGTTTTCTAGAGTGAAGCATCACGCACTGGTGCGTGTCCCCGATCCATACTTGACTCTCCGAGGGGTTCGCATCGGGTTTTTCGTTAACATGATCGAATAGCGAATTAAACTCGTAAAGGCACTTTGAAGGAGAGCCTTACAAACACTTCTGCATTCACCATCATCACAATCACTAGTAAAGATTCCTAAGTCGGCTTCTTTCAAGTGGCACTTCGAACCCATCATCAAATCAAGCTCGTGATTAATAAACGAATAACTCCAAAGTCTCAAGTGATTCGGCTGAACTTGAGTGGTAATTAAAATAAAGCTCTCAAAATTCAGTATATAATATATATTCGTAAAGTATTGTGCTGTCAAGATTCTTGAACACAGCGAGCGGTTCTTGGAATGCAAGACGGAATCTTTTATATAATCTGTTTTGTGCCCTTATGTAGTCTCTCTCTTAGAATATATATGTATTAAGAGACTATCGTGTCTCTCTAGTCAAAGTGAATTATTATGAGTTCGGAAAGTAATAAATCAGAAAGAGCTCTGCTCTTAAACTTGAGCAATGTGTTCAAATAAAATAAAAATTGTATGTCGTCGTATGTATTAGAGAATTGGCTTTCATGCGTCTTATGTAATCATTTGATGTAGTACCTTATGTATAACGCCCTACCGACGAAGTCGTAGTACACTTACAGCGTTTGTTTTTGGATCAGTGCTGTTCTTACATAGCCAATATCACAGTTACAGAATGATAGTGTAAAATATAATTTTCATCATACTAATATTATAAAGCTGTAGAGTTTGTTTGTTTGGTTGAACGCGCTAATCTCAGGAACGACTACTTTGAATGGAAAAATTATTTATGTGTTGAATAGTCCATTTATTGAGGAATGCTATAGGCTATATTAAAAAAAAATATTAAAAATAAAAGTACACCCGTGCGAAGCCGGGGCGGGCCGCTAGTTGTTTAATAATCTTCAATTCATTACTTCTCCGTACTTCGAAAAACATACTTCATAGCCGCGAACCTATTTGAATCGCACTGTACTAGTAAGTAAAAATGTAAGTACTGACTATATAACTTGTTTTATTAATCTGTGCGGAACTCGAAATAAATGGCATATTTTTTTTTATAAAAATTAAATGAAAAGTGCAAATATTCTCATCACTTTATTTACCAGAAGTTTATCTGTTCGACTATCTACACTTCAGAACATTTTAAAGACTCACCGCCCGAAGCTAGCAAATAACTAAAAAAAAGAACCTAATTTCCTTTGCACAAGCATAAAGAGTATTTAATTGACGAGCGTATTCCACAGAGCACAAAGGACCACTCCTCCCCATTCAATTGTTTACGCAGACATTAGAACCTACAACAAACAGATCTCTTTCTTTTCATGACACCGAACGGTAACAATCCCCTCTCATCGCCTTTGACAAACAAATGCCTCCTACAGTTACAGTTGTTTAAAGTACACGCTTAAATAAACGTCCTCTTACAATCTGCGATGGGGTTTGGATATTAATTAAGCGCACTAACAGTTAATCTACTTCTCTGGGATTCCTTTTACAGCGGGAGGTATTAATATCATCATCTCGGTCAAAAGACGTCCACTGCTGGACAAAGGATGTCCACAATGACCGGTTGTGTGCTGCACGCATCTAGCGGCTACCGGCGACCTCCACCAGATCGTCGGACCACCTTGTTGGAGGCCTGCCTTGCGTGAGGTATACAGTGTACTGTCTGTATACTGTCAGATCCGTAAAGGTTTTTGTACCGAAATTACTCAAATTACCCCCAAAATTATCATAATTTTATAAATGTGACCACACTTTCCATCAATGGCGACGGCGCCAAAGCTCCTACCTACCGAAGTGCCGACAAAAGTATAGCCATGAAAGTATTGTCATTTGAAAAAAAATTATCGGGGTTAAAGTTTTTCACTTATTATTACTTTAAAATAATTACGTAAAATAGAACTGAATCTCGATACCTAATAACGCTTTTACGGATCGGACAGGGTTTTTGTTACATATTGTATAGTTGTAGGTACTCTATTTGGTTACCTGGATAGCTACCACCATTTTAGCTACGTATGTCGCCAAAATAATAATGTTGTTATTAACATTGTTGTTCCGACAGCTCCGAAAGAAGTTCACCAATAATTAAGGATTTCGGGTGCTCCGAAAGAAGTTCACCAATAATTAAGGATTTCGGGTGAAGTGAACTTCCACTTTGGGCCTTATCATCGCTTACCATAGGCTAGATAAAAGCAAAGCATTGCCTCATTGTAGAATATAAAACTAAACAAATATATTAGAGTTTCCTACATACACATATCTAGTAAAAATCTTTCTGACAAAGACAACCAATAAAATCTACTATCCACTAACAACCAGTTCGTATTCTCTGCACAAAATAACAAACTAAAACTATTCATATACTCTTCCATGTAGATTATAACAGAGGGTGGTATACGAAAAATTCCAATATCAATCAACCCTCTCTCTCTCTACGAGTATATAAATGTCCGGCGGCAATCTCTGCAATTAATTTACCTTTTGAAGTTCCGTTAATCCGACTAACTGGCAGGGCAGACATCCCCGCCCACTGCTATATGAAGCACCCCCCATTGGCTGTTATGGCAACAGACTCGCAGTGAATCTGAGCATGCGAATTCATTTTAGGTTCGTGTACACACTAGCTGCGTTATGATTATGCAAATAAAAACAATTGATGATAATTTTTATTCTTTCTACACAACGTAAAATTGCCAATTATTATACTCGTAGTAATTGCATGCTAGATGGAACTTGGGTGAAGTTTTTTTTTTATTAGAAGGCTTTGCTTCCTTCTAACAAAAAAAAAAATCAGAGCAGGCGGGTCACCTGATGGGAAGAAATCACCGCCGCCCATGGACACCTGCAAAATTATATGAATCGCAGATGCGTTGCCGGCCTTTAAGGAAGGAATAGGCTCGTTTTTTGAAGATCCCTAAGTCGTAATGGTCCGGAAATACCGCCGCTGAGAGCTGGTTCCACAGGTGGTAAAAATTTACGTGAGAAACACACAGTAGTAGACCGCCATCCATCAAGATGGTGTAGATGGAAAGACAGTCGATTGCGTGTAGTGTGGTGAAGGAAATCAGCGGCAAGGATCAAACCGAACAATTCCTCGGAGCACTCCCCATGATAAAGGCGATAAAATATACAGAGAGACGCATAGTCTCCTCAATTATATTATTTTAAATCGTCTACAATCTGTTATCAGCGATCTGATTTTTACAACTTTCCCATAATTTCAATGTCAAGGATCAAGCCAACATTTTTGTTAACAATTTTAGTATTTTTTCGGTACAAACGTTTTCCGGTTGATAGATTTCACTTACAGTGATAGCTTGAACTTATTTTAGCAGACTTCCTAAACAAAGTAAACATATACAACTATGTTAGTTAGACAGTTAGTGATGAATTGAGACGTTACTGAATTATCTGACTTGATGCCGTAATGGCACATGAGTTAATACCCGAACAGAGTTCAATCTTCCTTAGAGTGCGCTGTCACAGGAACAAATTCGCAATTTATTTGAAAACTTCAGCTAATAAACTGGTTATTTTACTTCCCAAATGTTAGAATACTATAATACTGTTAACATAATGTTGGCAGATAGCTTGTCGAAACTAAGAACGGACCATAATAAGTCTCCCCGCTGGGAATCGTACCCTGGGCCTGAGTTCGGTTATCTAACTTAACTGGCTGCAGGCAAATCGAAGGGGCGAAGCGGAGCGAGGGGGGAAGTAGGCAGGCACTTGTCTTTGCAGCTTCCGTGTACGCACGAAAGAAGTAAACCACAACAATAAACATACGAGGTTCCAGTTATATGCTTATAACTTTAGTCTTAAGGTGGGTGATGGGCAGGATAAGTTGCTAGGTAGGACGACGGAGGTGGTGATGATCCAGATAGGCAAGACGGCTTCAAGACAGACCACTTGCCGTATGTTAAAGAGGTGCTTATTATACTCACTCTTATTTTAAATGAAAGTTTAGTCTTTTCAACTTAACCCGATCAGAACAATACATAAAGAGCTTTATTTTTCTGTACAATGATAAAATAATGTTTACATACACGCAAACTGTGAAGAGCCTAGGACCTTTATTAACGAACAATGGAAACGGTCGTCACTCGAAAGCATTTCTCGTACGCTGAAGGACGCTTTCAAACACGTATTCACTGTTCACATATATCTATATATGAGAATTCCATCTCAAAAATATTGTTCACACAGTGTGAACGCACCCCTAAGGGGTAGGGAAGGGTATCAAATTCATTCAATATAGTTACGCGTCGGCGAATAGACACATTCTCGTGAAAAATAACGATTTTGCTAGCGTAAATATCCCATGTGGCGCTGTGAGGCTTGCCATTCATTCCTTTTTTATGGGATACGAAAGCAAAACTAGAAATAAAGGAAAATTCATATTCTCTAAATTATTTAATTAAATATTAATTATGTAAGAGTATGAAACATAGAAAGTCACTCGTCACATATGTTATGTGACGAGTGACGTTATATTTTATCTATATGAAAATATGTGTAGATAATGTACTTTATGCAGTATTTGTCAGATATAATTAAGTTCGTAGTCAAATATAACAATATATTACTAGCCAATATGTATTCGTTTAGTAGTAAGTTTTTAATCTTTTTGACTAGCTACGAACAATGTTGCTAAGACCTAAGACGTTAAAATAGTATGAGGATTAAGACAAAGTACGCATACATTTTCAGCCTTTTGTTTTATTAATAAATGAGATGAAGGGCAACGCTTATGAAGTATTTACTAATAGCGGGAAAAAGCGCGCTACAGTAGCACAAAGCGTGTAAAGCGTCATATAAAATACTCGTAGTCACATACATCCTCCGAGGGTGACATAATCAATGTAATTAAAACATGAAAAAAAAAACAAATATAAATTGTGACCTTATTGTTTTTGTACCACATACACTTGAGTTAACTAGACGGTACAAACCACTGTTTGTAACTTTAACAAGTAATAACTTGACCTTTACACACACCTGTTATAAGGTTTAGTATGTATTACAAAACCACAAATAATCCGTTTGTCAAGTCGAAAGTCAAACCTTCAAATTATTACGGCCATCCTATAGTGTTGAGTCTACCCGAAAATTATCGCTGATCTGATCCGAACCCCTCGGAGAATCTAGTAGAGAACGGGGACACGCGTGACGCCATTCCCTCTAGAGACTTTTCAATACAAGGCTTGAGGAACCCTTTAAGTTTCTCACTGCTCCTGTATGTTTGGTGACGCTGTAAACACTTGAAGTCGCAAACTCTAAAAAAAAACTTCAAGATTGTATAACGATTACACGCTAAACACGTCAGTACATACTTGGCACTACGCGTTAGTTAAAAAAAGCTAGTGAGGAGTTAAAAAAATATTCCTAGTCTACTGCCAGCGTTGCTGAATTCCGATGTGAAGGGAATAAGAGATCCAGCGAAATCACTAATGGCATAGAAGCGTGAGAAGTCTCTGGGGTCAATAACGCAAAAGTTATTCCCATGATGGTGTTGTAAAAGCGTCAGTTCAGTGAGGCGGGTCGGTTGTATCCTGGTTTGCCCGCTCTGTAAATTCTAACTAACATCATAGATATAATAAAGGTAGATACGTTATATGGAGATACATTTTCACCGTCTGTGGTCTAGTTAAGACCCAGAGGACCCGGGTTCGATTCCCAGCGGGGGGTACATGTTTGTGTACTCGGTTTGGTTGGTGGAAGGGCTTGTTTGTCCGCTTGGCTAGCTACCACCAGATGGTGGTAGCTATCTAAATATGTCGCCATAACATCAATGTTTGTAGCATTGTTGTGTTCCGGCAGCTAGAGATAAGAAAGCCAGTACCGCACTAGTTGAGGGTCCCGGGTGAAGTGCGCTTCCATCATTGGCTTTATCATCACTTAACATCAGGTGAGATCAAGGCACTGTGCTTACCCGTAAATATAAAAAAAAAAAAAAAAAAAAAAAACACTTGCCAAATGCGGATTGGTGATCAGTGATCACTGACCGAGCTCGTTGAAAAAAAACGAAAATCATTTTCCTCAACTTTTTAATTCAATTCCTGAATCCCGAAACTCCGAAAATTGAGCCGAGCGCTTCACCACTCAGCCGGCGAGTCGTTAAAAGAGTAGCGAAACTAAAAACGCGAGAGGCCAAGTCGTTGAAAGCAACCGCCTACAAAATGACCTATAAAGTAAATAAACAATTTTCCCTATACCCCGTTTCCCGTGTAAAGTTAACAAAACAGTGCCACCCTACGGTACGAAAACATGGAAACCCTACGCAGACGGATGGGGTCGCTACCCCCCTCACCCGCACCATTCAACGTGGCTAGAGCTACGTACGGCAGCGCGGCGGCGGGCGGCGGGGCGCGCGCGGGTCTGCTCCCAAATCGTCCCCATTACGGTACCTCTACCCTATTGAGTTGCTTTTTTGTCTGTAGCCAAAAAGCAGTGTACACGGGACCTGCACATCTACCTACCTCAAACTGTCAAATTTCCACAATACGCTTTGAACTCTATGCCTTAAAAATATGGTTGAAAATGTATTGAAGAAATGATGAAATTGTAACGCGTGCAATATGTTGTGTGAAATACGCGAGGGGAGTGTATCAAATCATATTGATTATGAAAGGGTTCTCGATGAGGGCTAACAAATTATGCGCCACTTGTTCGGGTATCATTCAAATTCGAGAACTAGTATTCTAGTGGTATTATTACGACCTAAAACCTGTCTAGGTGTTATAAACCCATTATTTAGATTTTGCATGAATTAAAGTACAATTTAAAATAGAACACTTTTTAAAAATCTTCAAAATAAGGGGAAGGTTCCAAATTTATTTTTATTTTTTTACGAATGTTCCACGTGCCACGTACCCTTCACAGGGTCCGTGATCTTATCAAACCCTTTTTACGGTACTTGGGGTGTTGGTCGTCTCGTAATTAATTTGTTACTAGCATACCGTCAATTTTTTTTTTGTGTTGTCGGAGCTATGATTTAAAAGGCGACGCTCTGACCAAATGGTTAATTCCATCAATCTTCGTTATAGTGCTTTGAATATTTTTCTAATATCAGTAGCACCGCGTATCATTCTGGGAATCTTCAATTCAATTCAATTCAATCATTTATTGCTCTCCATAAGTATACATGAGTTGTTACAATATTAGTTGTAATATCTTCTTGGTCCTATGTTACGTGGGGTCGCGGTCAGCGCATAATGTCCGTTTCTTCTAGTCTCCTCTATCAGTCGTCACCTGTAGAGTCACTCCTTTCACATTCATATCATCAGTCACACAATCCATTCATCTTTTCTTTGTTCTCTCTCCCCCTCCATTCATCAACACTTATATTCATCACTCTCTTAGTTACATGCGTTTCATTCGTTCTCATCACATGCCCATATCAAGACAAATGATTTCCCCTTAATTTTTCGGTCATTGGCGCCACCTTCAAACTTCCTCTGATATACAAATTTTTACTTAATATCCATTCTTGTTACTCCACACATCCATCTCAAGATTCTCATTTCCGCTACATGCAATCTTTTCTCATCTTTCTTCTTTAAAGCCCAGCATTCCGACCCATACAGGGAATATAACGTAAAAAATTAAACGCGTGGAGGTATGCAAATTTTTAACATCACATGTTTTGTTTGATATATACGTCAACTGGCGTTAATGGTTTAATTGGTGTCCTCACACTAGAGCCTAACGGCGAACGATCCCTGGCGATTCATAAAAAGGTTATGATATGACACATTATGACCGTACCACAAAATTAGGAGAATACAGATATAAGCTTCATACAAACGCACTCGAGCAACAAACTCTCACGAACACGGAATCTCTCAACATCTCCACGACTTTAGACTGCGTAGGTAGGTATATTATATAGTACAGAGATACTGGTACTTAAGATCAGAGCAACTGCAAACTAAACAATCCTTATTATCATGAGCATAGGGACTGAAGCTCAACGAGTATGCTTCAGTTCTTAGGCAATAAAATTCAAGTACATTGATTGCGATGAAAAAGTATACGGTACCTACGTTCTGCATCATATTGATTGAAACACCCTAGCTATCGATGAGTAACCACCCGGTAAAAACCCGGGTTATCACCCACTTGTGTGAGTGAAAATTAATTTCTTTTTATTTAGGATTAAAGACGTAGAATGCAAGTAAACAACGTAGATTGCAACGAAGATTAAACATAACTTTTGAAAGTGTGTCGTTATTGCTATTACACGTGGTTTTCTGTGAACGTAGAGTCAAATGCACGGAAACGGGACATGGACGATGAACAGGCGAACCTCCCTATGGTAGGTTGCGACTGTTTTTCTAATTTAAGTGATGATGATTAAAAGGATTTATCGCTTATTGTGTAATGAGGGGCGTATAAACGTTCTGCAACCATTTTTGTACCTTTAAATTACTTATTTATTATCATTACATAATACTTAGCATTTTCACCCACTTAAATAGGTGAAAATGGGGTTATCACCCAAATCACCCAGTTATAACCCAAATGGGAAGAATGGGTTCTTACCCATAACCCATCTCTAGCTATCATCACATGTCGGTAACATGCACGTTTAGAGGCTATATTTGCTTGAACAAATATGTAGTTTGTCAAAAACATACTCTGCTCTGATCACGGCTTATTTCACTTAAATGCTTAGATGTGTTTGAACGACGACGACGACCTGCACATTAACCTATTCAAAACTGTCAATTTTTTTTTAATAAATGTTCAACCATATTCGGTATTGAAAAAGTTCGAAATCTATTGAGGAAAAAATGATTCGTCAAGTTGGCCGGCATATCCAATAACAACCACTTGCCCATGAAATGAATCCTTATATCATAAGCTTCAATTTTTATTATGGGCAGAACACGTTAAACTACCGGAGAAAAAAGATATCACACCTGACATCACAGGACTGCCTATGGACTTAAACCAAAGAAGTTTGTAGAGAAGACAGATTACCTGACCTTCAAGTCTGTAATATCTTTTTAAGCAATATGTGGTTACTTCGTGGACTAATTCAGTCCAGACATGTTAGAGCACGAACTTATTATTCATATGTGCTCATAGACCGTCAACAGGGGATGCTTTAATGCATCATTATACATGTCTGACAGGGCGTCGCACAATTGGTGCGTGTGCCCATATTATTTCAATAATATAGTATTTAGGCGTTGGCCGCCATGATCAGGGCTTGGAATATCGGTATTTTCAGATACCGGTAATACAGATCTTGATATAGTACCGGTACTTTACAGATACCGATTCCAATTAACTAGATACAGTACCGATACTCGAGTTGGTACCGGTATCGATTATACAGGTATTGACCATTTGATCGGTATAATGTGGATGTTTTAATACTGAGAGCAAATAGGCGTTTCAAGTGCGAGCGAAAGAGCATAGTATTCGAGTCCGGGGTGGCACCAGGGCTTGATACCGGTAAATACCGGTATTTACCGTTATTTACCGGTATTTTTGGTACCGGTATCACGAAGCAAAGACTTTGCACACCTTTTTACGAAAATTGCGCGGACGGAGGAGTATGACATTTCGCACACTTATAGTTTATATAGAGAAGGATGGCAGAATGTTTTTTTTTAAATTATGCATAAAAAATACATTAAATCAATAAAACAAACATTACACACACTACCATGTATTTGACACACACGCATATAATATTATAATACCTACTCTTTTCGAAAATTTTGAAAACAGTAGAGGAGCGGCCGAAATCTGTCAATGCCAATCCAAACTCACATTCTATGTTTTTAATTTTTCATTGCTTAAGATACAATCCGTGCAGCCTTAATAAAATTACGGTCGAATTTCGACTACTGGGCGACAACTAGTAAACACACAAAATTGGCATAAATGTTCCAACCGTTCCACTTCTTCTTTGTCCAACCCATGCTCCCAGTTTATCTGGGGTCGGGTCTCCCTGTACATTTGCGCCAGAGAACTCTGTTCTGAGTAGTGAGGTTGTCCCGGTCCATCTCTTTCTAACGTTGTTCCACCAAGTGGCGTGTGGCCTGCCTCTTCCCCTGGTCGGGTTTGGTATGTTAAGTGCTTTTTTAACCACGTAGTCGTCTTCGCGTCTTTGAATATGGCCATACCAACGTAAGCGACTTTCCCTTACGTTCCAACCGTTCCACATTCGTAATAAAATAGGGAAATGTTTTGGGTCGCTGAAATACCTTTACAAATTACGTCCGCTTCTAAAAAAGGAAATTAGAATTTTGCTTTTGTAACTGTCTGGTTACGTCTCATCTCAAATATTGTGACCACAGAGCAATCTGTGATTGTGACATAGTATATCAGTCATACTGTATATTTAAGAAAACCGCTCAAAGTATGCAGAGGGTGTAGAAAATGCTTGTATGCGATTCTGTTTCAATATTTCAAGGAGAGATCACATTACACCTCATTTAGTCTAAAGTAACACTTTAAATATTCATAACGCCGTTACTCTCAAATATGCATGCTTTCTGCACCCTTTGCATCACACTAAAATGCCTTTTATTTATATTGTAAAATTAATAATAAGAAAAAAACTTAATATTCATTGAGAGATAGAATTAACAAAATTTCATTACCGATGTCAAAACTGGCGCAGTGGTTAACGCGCCAGGTCTGCGAGTGCTGAGGTTAAGCAACTTTCGCAAAGGCCGGTCATCGGATAGGTGACCAAAAAATTATCATCTCGAGCTTCTCCGTGCTTCGGAAGGCACGTTAAGCCGTTGGTCCCGGCTGCATTAGCAGTCGTTAACAACAATCCGCACTGGGCTCGCGTGGTGGTTTTTAGCCCGTTCTCCCTATCCATCCATAGGGAAGGCTCGTGCCCCTGGAGTGGGGACAAAAAATGAGCTGATGATGATGATGAATTTTATTTCTACAAAGTCAATAATCTGAAAATTTTTCATCGAATACTTATCATGTCAGGTCAAAACCAAACTACAATATAGTAACATATTACAACTGGTGTAAATTTAAATAAACGAATAACCTAATTAGAAAACATGACACGTTCAAAAACACTAAAAATATTAAAACACCTTCGTTATTTAACTGTACAAACAATATTCGTTTTGATTAATTAAAACAGCCCTAAAGGTGAGTGAACTCGAATATTCGCTTGTATTGTCGACCACTAGAACTAAATCTTAATAGGGTTGTTGCTTTTAAGTTGTATCATGCATTTTTAAAGGTATAGTTAATTTACCTAAATTAAAAGTGTATTTTTTGTTTCTTATATTTATATTTATATTCGTTGTCACTCTTGGTAGAGTGGTCGTGATAATCGATAAGGATTTAAGGATCGGTGGCATGTTTCACAATCTGCCGACATTTCTCTCTGCGCTGCCTGTCTAGTACACTTCATCTGATGTTAGGCAAAAGCGGAGTCTAAGTCTCCAGGTTTAGTCTAGGCGGCAGCTAGTGGAGATGGTTTGTCTTCATCTTGCCGACCCGCAAGTTGCTTCTTCACACCTCATTTAATAGACCCCATATAGTAAGAAAATGTCACCTAAAATATGTCTACATGGAACTACAAGAGGTTTTGTATACTAATCTCCAAACTTCAGTATGACGACGGCACCAAATGTTGATGACGTAGTACGTACGTAGTAGGAAGGAGGGAAATATCGTTCCTTCTAAATAAAAAAAAGGAAAAAAAACCGTGGGATGCCGCAGTGGGTAACCCTAGCCAACGTGAGCCACCAGACTGGCGGACGGCCAGAAATCTCAGTCATTTTTGACATCACGCTTTATAATTTCAGGATTTTAGTCCAATCTACAAATTAATTAACGTCGAATCGCTTTCAGAGCATTTATACCTTTAGGTCTGTCATATATACATAAATACTTCAAAGTTCAACTATACTTTCAAGTAAATTTTAAAGAAACTTTCTAAACTTAATGATCTAAATTGTTAGTAAAAACTTTAAGAATAATATTTATGCGTTTATTTATACCCATCAATTGTAGCGATGACTGGATTTCAGTGATGCAGGCCTTCGCGCAGTAGTGAGACAGTATATATATAAGCTATCTAGTAGCTACTTTACATAATATCGTCTTACTGTACACCATTTCTACACCTCTGTAGCAGGAGCTCGATGGCGCAGTGGTTAACGCGCCCGGTCTGCGAGTGCTGAGGTTAAGCAACTTTCGCAAAAGGTCGGTCATCGGGTGGGTGACCAATAATGTATCATCTCGAGCTCCTCCGTGCTTCGGTAGGCACGTAAAGCCGTGGGTCTCGGCTGTATTAGCAGTCGTTAACAACCTCCAACGCGCACTGGGCCCGCGTGGTGGTTTATGGCCCGTTCTCCCTATCCATCCATAGGGAAGGCTCGTGCCCCAGCAGTGAGGACAAAAATGAGCTGATAATGATGATGATGATGATTTCTACGCCATCTTTGAGTTTCATATAAATCTTTCCATCCTACGCTGCCAGGCTACTCTCGTTAGATAACGTTCGTTTTACATAATTAGAACATCTAAAATCGTTTTTATATGAACGAGTCTGTATCCTTATTAATATTATAAATGTGAATGTGAGTTTGTTTGTTACGCTTTCACGCAGAAACTACTCAACCGATCATCATGAAACTTTGTACACATATTCTCAAAGGTTACCTTTAAGGAAGGGATATAAAATACTTTTTATCAAAAATATATAAACAAAAAACAAAAAACGACAATTTAATTTTCCAATACAAAATGATTTGTTTGTTTTGTTGTCATGGAAACTGTCAAAACGGTAAGAAGTCCGCCGGGTCAGCTAACTTTGTATAAATGAAGAAAATTAGCTAGAAAGCACATAAGCTTTCTAGATGGGTTTGTTTGTATTTTAGCGCAATAATAATAATAATAATATAGTTTAAATAAAATCTTTTAGAAAAAATTAGCATCAAGTACATATTCTTAATTGAATTAGTTTCTATTTTCCTCTAATCAGCCGCACGCCCCGATAACCCCAGAACTATCGCGGCACCGCTCGCACAAAACACCACACCAGCCACGCCACACAGCGCGTGACAGCTGAGTCATCGCTCCATTCACCGATTAATGTCAGCTGTCGCAACAACGACGAACGGTGTGGCTGAAGATTGTACGGTTGTTATTCGAAATTGACCTTTAAACGCTGACAAGAAGAGCTACTTTTACATAAAGACTGCGAGTGCAAATTACTTAAGGTGTAGTGACAGATATCACAAAATAAAGAGGACCCAGAATGTAAACTTAATAGTCATACCTACTTAATACACATAGACCTAGGGTTGCCATCTTTTTTTGTGTAAATGTGTACCTATTTTACATTGATTATTAAAAGGTAGAAAAAAAGTACATTGTGTCAAAATAAAGTACGATTATTGATGTGTAACAACTTTCCGCTCGCCTTTTATATATACAATTTGTGGGAGTGATTTCGTAGAAAAGGGACGGAAGTACGTAACAGTTTGATCCGTAACAGCCACCAGTGATAGACACTTTAAGCCCACGTCCGTTGTAGGTAGTAATATTTGTGGGAGTGATTTCGTAGAAATGTGATCGTAACAGTATGATACTGCCGCACAATTTATGATTAGAGGTTAATTATTAGAGGTACAATTACCCGAAATAACGTTCTACTTTTCAGTCATACTTCGACACAAGCAATTACATGGACCATAATCAATATAATATAGTTCGTAAAAACAAAAAGATCCCTGGATTATTTAAAGATGAGATGGGAGGACAGCTCATTGTTGAATTCGTGAGCCTAAGATCTAAGTTACATTATATTACAATACTTTATAATAAAGTACGGGTGGCAACCCTACATAGACCCCTTGCACGGACACGGATCTCGGAACAGTCCGAGCGCAGCTGTCGCGAGATTCCGTGTCCGTGTGAAGTTGTCTATGCCTGCGTTGCTCGAGCGTGTTTGTATGAAGCTTACTTTCTACAGTCTCCTTATTTTGTGCTAGCACGCTCTTCAACTGTTCACATTTACTTGCAATGAGCATGCTAGATTTCCCTTTTTTTTTACAGAATAGTAGGTAAATGACTCAACTGATCAAGATTTTGCTTTACCTCTTTCAAAACGAGCTGATACAATCGTGCGCTTCGACAACGATAAAATTTGACACTTAACGCCGATTGTTGCGCCTGTTTCAGGCGATCGTGTTAGACCGTATTTTTTAAAATTCGCTTTCAACGCTTCAAGTTATTACCGTAATCGGTGCCGTCGAAACGAACGAAGCGGCAGCAGCGACGACAGCTGGAAGCCGAGGGCGTTCAGAAGAAATAACGAAATAAATATCGACGATGATCATTAAGGCGAAATTTCCGTCCGAGGGAGACGTCGCGAGCTCGGTCTCACCTTGCCGACTCGCAAGTTGCTTTTTCACACCTAGCAGTTTAAGGGAAATTCTTCGTACAAACTCGTACTCAACAAACCCCCATCTACCTCCTCATCAGGTAGCACGCTCAAAATAACAAAACTACAGTTTATATTTAGAGTATACTAGCAACGCTTATTTTATTAAAGGCTTCTAAGCAGAGCCCGCGTGGTGGTTTATGGCCCGTTCCTCCTATCCATATCATAGGGAAGGCTCGTGCCTCAGCGTGGGGACATAAAATCAGCTGGTGATGAAGAACCAATTGCTCAATAATGCCATGCTTTCGTGCTATAAACGAACATGTCTGTCCGTAGCTGTACTATATTCAGGGAACATTTTGCTGTTGGCCGCTTACAGCTTTGACAGCGTAAACAGGATTTTATTGGCGGCGAGAAAGTTTTAAGTACTTTAAACCAGCGAGCATGGATGAAGAAATCAATGAGAGTAGATGAAGCGAAAGAAGTATTAAGAATCGTAGCAAGTGGAAAGAAGTGAGTGGCACAAAATAAGAAGCGCTTAAAACGCATTTAAGCAACGCACGCATAGACAACCTTTCACGGACACAGAATCTTGCAACGGCTGCGTATGGACTGTTCCGACACAAAAACGAGATAGGTATTGTAAGGAGTTTATATGCAGCTCATAGTAAAAGTTAGTTTATTGCATTTGTATGTAAGCCTCTTTAGTCTGGATGAATATTTAAATCATCGAACATGTAAAATTAAAAAGGTTTGCAACGGTTTGACACAGTCGATAGACAGCCCGGCTCAAAGCCGAGGTGCTCTGGAGACCAAACCTTTTTAATTTTACATGTTCAATGATTCAAATATTCATCTAAACTAAAGAGGCTTACATACAAATGCAATAAACTAACTTTTACTATGAGCTGCATATAACCTCCTTACAGTACCTACAGAGCTGTTCCGAGATTCGTGTTCCTGAGAGGGTATACTATGTCTGGGTTGCTCGAACGCGGTATGTTTTAAGCTTACCTTTTTTAGGTCTCCTTATTTCGTGGAAGTGGTCTCTGCCTGCCCCTTATGGAAGACAGGTGTGAATGTATAACATGTCATCAAACCGTATTGATCGATCAATTCTTTGTAGGTTTTTAGAAGGCCTGGCATCATGCTTAGAAGTCACCGTACCCTACTAGATTCTTCCGAGGCGTTTATAGTTCGAATCGGTTAAGAGTGAAAAACCTGAGGGCACCTCTAAAGGACCTCTGCTCGGGTTAACCGGGTCATGAGACCGAAGCAAATTGACTTACGTTATTACCATCTGCGTCTATTATCCCTCAGCTGGGCCAAAACCTTGGACTCACTAGGGAATATCGGGTATTACGTAAACAAATGGCTGATTGCACAAACAGAGTTAAGCTAACAATTTGATTGTAAAAATATAACACTACGAAATAGGTTACTTTGAACAATAACAGCACATTTTAGTCTAGATTCAGTCTAACCTAATTATTCTCTTTAATAAAGACTATGTTGTCTGTCGCAACCTGTGCGGTGTCGCGCCGACCGGACCGAACCACCTACGTCCAGCTACACCTACGACGCTGCTATACGTGTCCAGGCCACTACTCTACGAAGGCAAAGAAAATCGTAGAGTATGTGCGGATTAAAACGAAATTCACTCTGAGGGTCGAACGGTTGGAGTCCCGCCACAATGTGAATTTTAATTCATTGAGTGTGTGATTGAGTGAGAGTACCGACTGAACTTCTATCGACTTTCTTAAAAGAAGAGTTTTGGCCGAAGGGTGTCATGTTCCGGCGGTTCCGAGACCAGCTACCGGACACCACGCTGCGTCGCACGACGCCGTCCTTACATAGTTTTAGTTTTACATATAAATTGTATGTATGTTAGTCTGTAAGGTATTTATAATGTGGGCATCTATGTAACTTACCATCTGTACATAATTTGTTGCCTGAATTAAATGATTTCTATTCTATTCTATATCTGACGGCGCATTATCCATGAAAATACGCAGTTAATGCGTTACGTAAGCAAAATTTAATAACGGCAACACCAAGGGATTTCATAGAATCGATAATGCCAATTTGCAATTCCGATGACACTCTTTGTGCTTTAATTTTCAAGCATATTATCCAATACAAAATGAATTAACACACGATCGTTTTTTGTTTCGACCAGATAAGATTTTAATCAAAAACTTGGATGTAAAATTAAGGTAGCACAACAGAACACAATTCGCTAAATCATCATCAGCTTATTTAGTCCACAGCTGGACATAGGCGTCTTCGCGTGCTCGCCACTGAGCATGATCCGCGGCTACTCATATCCATTTCTTGCCAGCCAACTTGCAAAGATCATCGCTCACCTTGTTTTGTTTTTTTTTTTACTTAAGGCGAAGGGTAAGGCACACTAGCGCCACCATTTACAATTTGACAATTACTAACGGACCGGATCTTTTTTAAACATTGCGTACCGTCCGATAACAGGAAAGCATCCATAGTATTTATTTAATAATTGTGCACTACTTTTTGTTGCGTGGTTTATTCACAAAACGGGCTATCGCATTTATTGACAAACAATGGCCACTTTTGATGTTAGCGAATGAATACAAAAACAAACCTAAAAGTAGCGCACAATTATTAAATAATAGATGTTTGCCTAGTGTCGGAAGGTCCGCAATGTTTGAAAAAATATCCAGTTTAGCACTTATCAAATTAATTCCATTAGCGGCGCTAGTGTGCCTTACCCTTCGCCTTAACTGGTAAGCACAGTGCCTTCATCTCACCTGATGTTAAGTGATGATAATGGTCAATGGTGGAAGCGCACTTCACCCTGGATCCTTAACTACTGAAGCACTAGCTATCTTATCTCTAGATGCCGGAACACAACAATGCTGCTAATATATAAGTTATGGCGACATATTCAGATAAGATGGCGGACAAACAGTACCACCAACCAAACCGAGCATCGAACCCGGGACCTCTGGGTCTAAAACGATGGTCTTAACCACTAGACCACAGTCGGTTAAAATCGAGTTGTCGGTTGTCGGTTGTCTGAGGGCGTTTATCAAAATTTGTATTATTTAAATGATAATATTGATAGATAAACGAAATGCGACACTTAATACTGATTTGGGTAGGGATTGGCTTTTATTTCATATTTTAAACCTTTGGTTACTTGGCTAAAAACCTTAGTGAAAACGGACCCCACTTCAATGTGTAGTTTTCGCATACAATTTGTACTACAATCTGATTGGTAGGTAGGTAAATAACCTATATATTGTTCCACTAGGTACTGTAGTAACCGAGACTCCTTGCTCGGGCATACATGCTGGCAGCCGCCGTGGCCTGAATTCAAACGGTGTAGAATAAAAGGAGATGGAAGAAAAAAGAAGAAGATCGCGGACTCGATTGACGGGCCGCGAGGTCGATTGATCGTTAATGTTGTTAACATTGAAAGTAATATAATATCTTGAGCTTTGGAAGCCTTTTTATTGAATAAACCCCCGGTACCTTAAGTAACGACCCAGTGGGATGTTACAGTACTGCTAAAAGTCATTCATATCAAGGATGGGCAAGTTTAAGCACCAGGTTTGCCAAATGCAGGTTGGTGATCACCAACCCTGGCTGTCTACTGTTTGCCTGATGCATGGCATTGGACTCAGGACCTCCTAGCAACGCGCTAAGTGCTTAACCACTCAGCCAACGTTGCGTATAACTTAATAAATTAAAATAAAAAAACCACTTTTAATTAACCTATTAATCAAGTAGTAGGGGCCACAGATAAACATCTTCAAAACGATTCGATCCCGACTTACGATATATAGTATTCAAGCAAAACACGACGCCCGCCAATGGTTGATAACGAAACCATATCGCGAGAATGCTTCACGCCGCGCACCGCTGCGCTGACGTCACACGGCCAATGCGATTAATTAATTAATCATAGACACGGGTTGCGCGACCCCTGCCGAAGGCAAATGGCCACAAATAAGGAGAACAGAAGGCAAGCTTTATATTTTTTTTGGAGAAGGTTTGCTGATTGCCTAGATAGCATTATCAGCTTCACCGGGCTATTTTGGGGGCAGCGAGAAACAGACCTTTATCTTGCAAGTCTATAGGAATAATACTTCCCTTTACAATCCCGTTGTACGCATGTGCCATACTTACAATGAGCTGTCGCAGGTTGGCGGTGACCTGGACATTTTGTGCCGACCCTCGCCATGTTTTACCGTACTGTCAGAGATACTGTCTGAAATTGTATAAATCTTATTCTGTTGTTAAAATGTTTTGTTTCACTGTATGTTTTTTGGAATCCAATTTTATTAAATTAATTGTAACTTTATTTAATTCATTGTAATTTAATTTATTGTGATTTAATGTAATTTAATTTATTGTAATTTGATTTATTTATATAGTTTTTAATAGCCTTTAATTTTAATTTGAGTCAGTAGATTGCTTGTTTTTATTAATTTTTAATTCTGTCGTGGTGATAAATAGGTATGTTTGCGTTAAAATTTTATATAATGCTGTGTGTACACGTTTTTGGGTCTCGATCTAGTTTTAAACTATTGTAATTCCTGTCTTCTACTTTTATTTGATTGTTACCAGTTGTGTATGCCAATATATAAACAAACAAATAAAATAAAAAATAAAAAAAACTTAATAGGTTTCTCAAGCCGTGTGAAAAGAATCACCTTCGGATGTTTTCTAGAGGGAACGGCATCACGCACTAGTGCGTGCGAGAGGTTCGGATCGGATCGAGGAGCGGAACAACCCGAGGACGCCTCTAAAGGCTCGAACCTCGGCTCGGGTTTACCGGGCCGTAGTGGTAGGGAGGAGCGCCCAGGTACAGGTCTGTACCTGGTATAGAGCGCGTGTGAACCGGGTTGTCGTACCCTGGTTCTACGAGTACGGCGTCTTGGGCCTAAACTAGTGTGCATGTTTAGTTAGTGTATAACTGTAATGTGTAATGACATTTAGAGGATCGGTGATCGGGCGGGGCAAGCTTAATACATACCGCGCCCGTGCAACGCACACAGACCATGGAACAAGCAATTGCGTGATTCTGCGTCTGTGGGTGTAAGGTTGCCAGGTCGCCAAACCTAATAGCCGGACAGATCAGCCAGTTTGGCCGGACATTTGGGTAAAAAGGCCGGACGCCCTGCATTATTGAGGATTTTGTGTCTCAGTACTAATAAGTATGACAAAAAAATTTTATGTAAAATCAAGCTTTCTTTTGATTATTACCATAAATGTTAAATTCTAATGAAATGTAAATAAAATCGAATGCTAAATCAAAGTCATCAGTCAAAAAAAGTAAAAATTTAAAAAGCTGTGGCAGCGCCACCTACCGCATACGCCGCACATTACTCGACACGTAGAAACACCTTCTCAACCGTGTCAACAGATGGCGCCACAAACGCATACCCACGACGTCGCCCATACTACGACAACAAAATAGTATGGGAAGCCTGCATCGCGGTAGCGAAGTTTCACCATCTCCTTCGCTATATATAGCACCTCCAACTAACATCCATTGGACCTCGGTCCCCGAGCTATACCACCCAGCTCGGAGGAAGATCTTCCCTTTGCCCTTCCTCAATGTGGCATTCTACCTACCACAGGCTTCCCTACAATGGTGATCCCGACGTGATTTACCACAAGCTTCGCTACAGTGGTGACCCCGACGTTCGCTTCGCTACAAAGCCGGACACCGTTTATTTTGGCCGAACACGCAATCAAAAAGCTTAACTTATCCGGACGCCTGGCAACGCTAGGGAGGCAATGCGTGCGTTGCTTTGCTTGTCGTTGAGCGCGTTTATATGAAGCTTACCTTACTTTCTGTAATCTCCTTATTTTGTGGTATGGCGTAGTTGGATAACGTCAGACGTGCCACACGTAAAGTAACTTTTATTTTAAGAGCCATTTTCGCCTCGTGGCAAAGCGGTCGACCTGATACCCGACGGTCGCGGGTTCAATTTCCAGGTCGGGTAAAGTTTGTTTAGGAATTTTGATTGCATAGATCGGGTTTGTGATCACAACCCGCGTGGTGATTAAGCCATTACCCATCAATTGTAATGATGTCTTGATTTCTATGATTCTTTGCCCTACAGCCATAGGCATAAATTACATGGCGAACACGACTGACGCTTTCTCTACCAGTCAACCATAGGGTGATACAGAGATGACATGGTAGGTGCAATTGCACTTACCATACTTTACATGAACACCGGAGACGTGGCAAGTCAAATCGGAGATGGGGGGGGGGACCTGACCACTTTTTCTCGTATGAGGTGGTATGAGGTGGCCCAGGATAGCGACAAGTGGAGACGCAAAGGGTAGGCCTTTTCCCAGCAGTGGGAGACAATAAAGGCTACATTAAAAAACCTCATTCGAAGGTCCGTTCGTCATCGGGCCAACTTCACTATTAGCACGGTATACCTAATGGTACGTTTCCGAGACAGACCGCAGACCGCGGACCTGCTGACCGTGGCCTGCTGACGCGATTAATTTGTATCGCATTTTATTTAATGTTAAGTGCGTTAATTTAAAGTTCAACCTAACCTGTATATTGTCTTTGCATTTTGTTGATGTTAGTGTAGATGTTGAGCTCAACTTATTTGTAGCATACCGGACAAATCTCAGTGATTTATGGTTTGCATTATTGTTTAATCTCATTATAATATTTTTAAATAAATTTTTAAAAAAAAGTGTCCCTAAACGTATGAACAGTCACGAGCGATAACATGTACACTTTTGACTAGTTTTTACTCTTATTTCATTGTGTTAAGAGTTACTTTAGTGTTAAGTGTTAATGCTCGTGACTGTACACACTTTGTAACAAATTATGTTACAAAATACGTTTAATTAAATTGGACATATTTGTTAAAAGTATCAGATGAAGTGTTAGTATTGTTTTGAATCATTAGTTTAAAAAGTACATTATCATTATCAGTCTCGGTTCGTAGAAAAATAAATACAAGCTTTTTTAAAGCAGCGAACATAGTGCATTATCGTCGTTTAATACAAAAGAAACGTCTTGAAGAGTTCCATAAGGATACCTGCCGTAGTCAGGCAGCGAGCCTTCATAAATCTTACAAAGAATAATGGAAATCAATTATGATGAGTGATGACGTAACTCTCACAACCTCAGAATAGACATTGGAAATGTCAAGCGTTTTCAATACGAATAGTCTTTATTGTATATACCTTATGTATCATAATACTACGAACACAGACGTTTCAATATCCGTCACCGATCATTACTGGGAACTAAAATACAGGAATATTATATTCCGCAGGCACGTAGATTAATCGCAATTATGCCCATTGCAGGTTGCCTATTGCGAGCTTTATTTGACTTTCGATCACGTTAACGAAATAGAGAACTTTTGCCATAAGCCTCGTTTTTGTTAACGTGATCAAATCTATACTAATATTAAAAGGAGGAAAGCTTTGTGTTTTTGTATGTATGTATGTATGTTTGCAATGAATAAACTCAAAAACTACAGGACCGATTTAAAAAATTCTTGCACCATTAGAATGCTACATTAGCGCTGAGTAACATAGGCTATATTAAAAAAGAAAAGAAAAAAAAAAGAAATGCGGTACGAAGTCCGCCGGGTCAGCTAGTCACACTAATATTATAAATGCGAAAGTTTGTGTGTGTGTGTGTATGTATATTTGTTGCTTCTCCACGCTGCAGCGGATGGATGGATTTGGATGAAATTCGGCATACAGATACTTTATAACCTGGATTAACACACGTAGGATACTTTTTATCCCGATATTCCCACGGGAACGGGAACCACACGGGTGAAACTGCGGGCGGCTGCTAGTCGTTAATAAAACTGGCAATGAGATCGGATTGTGTCCCGTCAATAAAGTGTTAATTTATAACTTTTTGGGCTACAGAAATGATTAGGTCAAAAAAAAATAGGTGAATATTTTTAAAGAACTGTAACGTGATTGCATTATACGTTTAATGTTCTAGAATTAATGATTTTTGTTATCAACATCCCTATTATGAGTTAAGATAGCTACCTCTAGTTATACAATAGAATTTAAGAATATAGTATATAATTCGCTGAACGGGTGGTAGTACGAGTAGGTCAAAAATGTTTAAACGATTCAAAAGTACTTATTTTTAAGTACCTATATTTGTTCTTTTTATTCGCTTCCTTGCAAAGAAAAATAAACGGCAAATAATGTCCATCACTTAACCACGTATACATACGTAATCGTATGTCGAACAAGTTTAGAACAAAGAAAAAATATGTCATAAAGGTACGTCATAGAAATGTTTAATGCCGTCCGTCTGCATATTCAAAATACACAAGAATTCGATGGAAATAAACACGGAGTTTTCCGACCGTTCGTCGACTAGGCGAGCCATCCGTTTAGTCTCTCCCTGGACCTATAAGTAAATACGTATTTAGCGTATTATTTACAGCTACTATGTTTTTGAGGAGCTCGATGGCGCAGTGGTTAACGCGCTATGCCTGCTATTTTGCTAAGGTTAAGTAACTTTCGCAGAGGCTGGTTATCGGATGGATGACCAAAAATGTATCATCTCGAGCTCCTTGCTTCGGAAGGCACATAAAGCCGTTGGTCCCGGTTGCATTACCAGTCCTTAACAACCACCGCACCGCACGATGCCCGCGTGGTGGTTTATGGCCCTTTCTCCCTATCTATCCCTAGGGAAGGCTCGTGCCGCAGCAGTGGGGACAAAATGAGCTGGGATGATAATGATGACTATGGTTTACTTATTAAACAAGTAAATACTTTATTAACTAAAAAGATAGGATAAACAAGTACTGATGGGGACCTATGGTCAGTAATAAGAATCACACAAATATTATAAATGCGAAAGTTTGTGTGTATGTGTGTATATTTGTTGCTTCTTCACGCTGCAGCGGATGGATGTGTTTGGATGAAATTCGGCAAACAGATAGTTTATAAGCTGGATTAACACATAGGATACTTTTTATCCCGGGATAAACGGGAACGGGAACCACGCGGGTGAAACTGCGGGCGGCCGCTAGTAACATATAATATGTTGCTTAAATATTTATCATCAGGGCAAAAAAGAAGCGCACCTCACCCGGAATCCTCAACGACTTTAGAACTGGCTATTTATACATCTGTCGGAACACAACAACGTTAATAACATAGATGTTGAGATCAAATGAAATTCGTTAAATATTTAAATTTTAGAAGCAAATTAAAAATTGATGACTATACTGAATCATGTCAAAAGTACAGCCTCATAACTCTGGCTGACAGACGTGAGATGCAAGACATGGCTGTATTTCATGATATATGTTCTGGAAAACTAGACTGTATTAAACTATCAAATAGAATACTTAACTTGAACGCCCCTAGTAAGAGAACTCGTCACACCCATCTTTTTCATATACCGTTCGCGCGCACAAACTACGGCGCTAATGACATGTCTATTAGAATACCAAAAACGTACAATAAGTTTTATTCAGATATTGATATATTTACAACATCCAAAACTATGTTCAAAACAGCAGTTCATAAGCTTAAGTTAAGTTAAAACAATGTTTTAATTAAATCTTTAAAATATTTTAATATATTCTACAATTAATAACCAACGGTCATCATCAATTCGAGCATCCATGTAAACCAACCACAATATTACACTCACACGCACTTATACACATCGACACAACACGATCAGATTCACACCTATTCTGTAAGTTATCATTCGACAAAATTTCATCTACTTACCTATTTTTATTTTTAGACTACCTACCTGCGTTCATTAATTATGTCAACATTTTCTAGTAGCATAATATGTTTCTATAATTGGCTTATGTTTAAGTAACATCATCTGTACCTTGTGTTTAGTTAAATGCTGTTGAAACATTGTTGAATAAATAAATAAATAAATAAATAAATAAAGATGGTGGGTAGCTAGTCAGGCAGCTAACTTACTGCAAACTTTAATACCAACGTAACTGAGTACCAACACGTATGTACCCTCCGCTTGAAATCGAAGACGGGACCCGGGCGGGGTTAGAAATCGGTGGTATAACACTAAACAAAAGAGGCAGTTTACTGTTTCTTCGAACGATTCTCAGCGAGGGCGAAGTTTCTTTATCTTTAAGACACTAACACCCGTTTGCACTAAACTTAAGTCTTTGCCTAACTACTAACCGGTCAAGTTAACTCGGCACCCGAGTGTAAGCGACGTTTTCGAGCC
The DNA here is from genome assembly GCA_963082485.1 of Eudonia mercurella. Lineage (NCBI taxonomy): Eukaryota > Metazoa > Arthropoda > Insecta > Lepidoptera > Crambidae > Eudonia > Eudonia mercurella. The sequence goes on from OY720051.1 coordinate 6,761,936, forward strand.
AGGTGCCGAGTTAACTTGACCGGGTAGTATTTAAGCCAAGACTTAGGCGATTCATATAATAAGTTTAGTGCAAACGGGTGTAAGTGGTTTTTAATTCCTGGACAAAGAGATTCCCATCTTCATAATATATGTTTTTTTTTTTAAGTTTGCTAATTGCCTCAGGCGACATATTCAGCGGCACGAGACATATTTAGGGATGACAAGAAACTTGAAGCGTTCCTGAAGCCGTGTGAAGACGAATCAGAGGTTCTCTATAGGGAATGGCATCACGCACTAGTGCGTGCGTCGTGCGTAGTGCGCACCTACTAGATTCTCCGAGGGGTTCGGTCTCATAATGTGCACAGAACAGCAACAATCATGGCGCCCCTAACGCACATGTGTTTGGCAACATCACCAGGGTAACTGATCAAATAGGAACACCCGCGGCGCATCGTCTGCTATTGCCCGCTCAATGAAACATAGGGCTTGCTATAAATAGCGCGATGGGAACGTGGTGATCTTACGCTTTGTTTCTTACAATGTATAGTACATTAGCACGTGTTACTATTAGGCATTTTATTGCGAAATAGAAAAACATTAATTATCGTTTTTACAACCGCGCTTTTATATATTATATTAATACTTTATTGTACACAGAAAATAGATATAAAAACAAACCACATTACATAACTTGTTTAAAATTACTTTTAACTAAAACACTGTATCTATCTAATGCTGCATGTTGATAATGTACTTAATTTTTTATTCTAATGCCGTGTACAATATCTAGGTTAACGAATTTACAAAGAACTCAAAATGTAAATGTGATATTGACAAATTGAATGTTACAGTTTGTTATCTGTTTTTGTACCTATCTAATAAATAAATAAATAAGACGAAGGTGAGTTTATTTCTAGCTCATAGAACATCATTATCACCGGTTCATTTACGCTTCTATAGATGGGGAAACACCACATGGAAAACGGGCCATAAACCACCACGCGGGATTTGTGGTTTACGACTGCTAATGCAGTATAAGTCATTCCGAAGCACGGAGAATATCGAGATAACCTTATTCAGTCACCCATCCAATGACCGGCCTTTGCGAAAGTTCCTTAATTACATAATTGTAGATGAGTATATGCTGATGGTTCGTCGTTTTCATAAATGGTGTATAAAACCAGTACTTATCAGCACTCTTAAGAGCTGGATGGGGCAGGGCATCTGCTTGGCAAAAAAATACTGGGGAAATTTATATATACTAGTGGTCGCCCAGTGGTCGAAATTCGACGGTAATTTTATTAAGGCTGCACGGATTGTATCCTAAGCAATGAAAAAATTATAAAAGATAGAATGTGAGTTTGGATTGGCATTGACAGATGTCGGCCGCATTAAAGACAAACAAACAATACGTGTGTGTCAAATACATGGTAGTGTGTGTAATGTTGTTTTTGTTGATATAATGTATTTTTTATGCATAATTTAAAAAAAATTAAAATTCGGATAACCTTCGTTATATAAACTATAAGTGTGCGAAATTTCATACTCCTCCGTCCGCGCAATTTTCGTAAAAACGGGTACAAAGTATTTGCTTCACGTATTAATATATAAATTTTCATTATTTGTTAAATTAGCGGCAATCCGCGTGTGGTAATGCCCTACTGATGCTATTATGCTATTTTGTTTGAAGCTCTCTGCATAAATTCATCATAAATCGACTTAACCTACATCTTGTACAGAATTTCGTAATATGAGGTAACATAATACAGACGTATGAATGAACGAATGGTGAAATTCTACACTGACGCGAAGTCAGCGATAAGATAAAGAAATTACCTACTAACGTTCATTGTAAAGCACTTTATGAAACTTAAGATAAGAACAGTTTTTACAAATCTACTCGCATTTAATTTGAAGTGCGCTTCCACCATATGGCCTTATCATCACTTAACATCAGGCGAGATGAAAGCACTGTGCTTACCCGTGACGTAAGATATCTATAGTGTTAAATTATACGTTTCGAGCCCTATACATTTAGACAAAGATATTGGTCGTCTCATAATAAATTTGTAACTTGCCTTACATAACCTATTACTTAAACCTTGCCTATAATACGAAGTTCATATGGAATTTTACTACCGATGGGGGCAACACAAAATTATAGTTGTTACTTCGGGCTATGTCAGTTACCTTTGTTCTTCTGCGGATCTCCTCATTTCTGATTCGATCTCGCAGAGAAACCCCGAGCATAGCCCTCTCCATTGCTCTTTGAGTGACCTTGAGCCTTCTGATAAGGCCCATAGTGAGCGACCACGTCTCAGTCCCGTATGTCATCACTGGCAACAAACACAGGTCAGACTTTCGTCTTGAGACACTGCGGTCACAACTGACTAACAATGGTCACTTGCAATAGAGTAATTATTCACGGGATCCTTACCATGTTTAATATTTATGCAACTGTGCCAAGAATCCCGTTAATAATTACTCTAAGGGAGCAATTGAATCTTAACTAAAAATAACTGCATGCATGTGTTTATTTTTAGTTAAGATTCAAGTATTAATCATATCTTGTTTGTTCTTTTTTGTTAAATCTATTTTTAGTACTTTTTAATGTTGTGCATAATTTTTTTAGATTAATTGACTTGCCAAATCTAGAATGTAAATCTTTTTATAATACGTAACAACCGTCAGTTAATTGTTATTATGCCTGTACCAATAAAAATAAAAAAATAAAAAAAACTTTTTTTTTTAACCGCCTCTGTGGTCTAGTGTCTAGTAGTGGCTAAGACCACAGTTTAGACCCAGAGGTCCCAGGTTCGATTCCGATGTTTGTGTACTCGGTTTGGTTGGTGGTAGGGCTTGTTGTCCGCCTGGCTAGCTACCACCATTTTATCTAAATATGTCGCCATAACATCAATGTTTGTAGCATTGTTGTGTTCCGGCAGCTAGAGATGAGATAGCCAGTGCCTCACTAGTTGAGGTTCACGGGTAAAGTGCGCTTCCATCATTGGGCTATCATCACTTTACATCAGGTGAGATCAAGGCACTGTGCTTACCCGTAAAAATAAAAATAAAATCAATTACTGAACCATACAGGGTTCTTTAAGGCTGAACGCTTATGGTATTTTTCGTGAAATAAACATTTTGATAGGTAGGTATACATTTGCTGAACCACACACGCACTAAAATGTTTGTTTGATGGTCGCGGGCCGGACTTAAATCATTCACGGGCCGCAGATGGCCCGTGGGCCGTAGTTTGCCCATCCCTGATCTAGAATAAACCGTAAGAAACTCAAGCAAGGGCAATGTTTTTCTTCTATTGAATTCTTTATCAGAGAGATCATAAAATTTTACATTCGCTTATTATATTACCCACTAGCTGTGCCCCGCGGTTTCACATGCGTAAATATTTTCCCGTTTTTGCAATATTTTTCATTGCTGCTCCACTCTTATTAGTCATAGCGTGATGTAATATAGCCTATAGCCTTCCTCAATAAATGGACTATTCAACACAAAAAACAAATTCAATTCGAACCAGTAGTTCCTGAGATTAGCGTGTTCAACCAACCAAACATACAAACAAACAAACTCTTCAGCTTCATAATATTAGTATGATACCAACAAATAACTATAATGACCTCATCATGCACTTTAGACAATGTGATTTACGTTGAATACTTTAAATAAGAAAAAACTTGCTAGATAAATGGATGAATCAGATAGACTATTTAAAACTTAAGGCTTGGCTAAACGTTTTTAGCACTTCTGGATGCCTATTGCGAGTTTCATTCGCCATTCGATCACGTTAACGAAAACGACAATTTGTATGGCAAAATCTTAACTCTTCTCTTATGTCGCCAGGAGGCGCTGCTTCAACGCCATACTAATTTTCGTTTTCGTAAACGTAATCGAATGAATACGGATAGTAAATAAAACTCACACAAAGCACCCAGGATATTAAGCATTGGATCACGTTTCCGTAAACGTGATTTGGTTTAAAAACATTTTAACTCTCCCCTTTTTCACCAGGAGGCGCTGCTTCATCATCATCATCACAGCCAAAAGACGGCCACTACTAGACAAAGGCCTCAGGCCTCGGCGGGCTCCACTAAGATAAGATAAGACAAAGGCCTCCCTCGCGGATCTCCACAACAACCGGTTTTTGTGCTGCTCGCATCCAGCGGCTACTTACGACCTTCACCAGATCGTCAGTGTCATATAAATTATCATTTTCGTTAAGAAATAGAATAGCAAATAAAACTCGCACGTAGGCACTATACCTAAGTAACTATGTCGTCAGTCGTTGATAAAGCAATGCAGCATTTAAAAATATTTGAAATCTCTATATAGATATTTTATTTTATTACTAGCTGACCCGGCGGACTTCGTACCGCATTTCTTTTCTTTTTTTATATAGCTTATGTTACTCAGCGCTAATGTAGCATTCTAACGGTGAAAGAATTTTTTAAATAGGTCCAGTAGTTTTTGAGTTTATTCGGTGCAAACATACAAAAATACAAAGCTTTCCTCTTTATAATATTAGTATATATATATATAGATAAACACGGTATACTATGCCAGTATCAAAGACCAAAAATGATTATGTGGCCGATTCTTAAGAATTAACTTTCAAGGTAAGAGTTTATTAAGTTAATAATTGTAAAATTAAAATTCGACATCTTTGATAACAAAAAACATTTTTAATGAGCCACCTTCCTGTTTGACACGTGATACGAGGTATAATTATGATGTTTCTAAAGGCGAGTAATACAATATGGTCCAGCCGAACTGCGTAAAGGCGAAATTTTCTCTTACAATTTCTTTGTTACCTGAGCGGCAATCATTTTTTTCTTATGAAAGAAGATTTAAAAGTGCTGTTAGCAATAACACAATACTCCCCTTTCGTCAGGTAAACTTTTTTTTTTACCTTACGTTAAGGCTCCGAGGCAGGAAACATAATACTTTATTTTGCCATTAGCTTTTTAAACAAGTTGTTTCAATAAATTTGATGTTTTTTCAATAGCCTATAAACGTTCCACAGCTGGGCAGTCTTTCCACATAAACAAAGCATAAGGGAAAGATAATAAATAAATAAATAATAAATAAATAAATAATAAATTTTATTTTTAACAACATCATATAAACAGTACAGAAGTCGGAACAGTATACATAATTTATACTAATATTATAAAGCTGAAGAGTTTGTTTGTTTGGTTGAACGCGCTAATCTCAGGAACTACTAGTTCGAATTGAAAAAATATTTTTGTGTTGAATAGTCCATTTATTAAAGAAGGATATACTTTAAGCTATATTTAAAAAAAAAAATTTAAAAATGAAAGTACACCCTTGCGAAGCCGGGGCGGGCCGCTAGTATATATATATATAAAAACAAGTGGTTAAAGTATTACTGTGCCTCCTACATAAGAAAGACCTGTATTCTAGGAGACAGATCCTTCCCTTTCTTGATGTTTAAAAATAAAATAGCATACTGTGTTTATTAAATGTATTGGAATACCGTGAAAGAACATGACAATTCTATACTTGGTTTGACTTTTTGTTTGGTGCGTTCCAGGGTCCTTATACCAGGCAGCGATAACTACCTGCACGCACCCTACCTGCCTACATTCCGGAGGCAGTTTCCTGCGGCGAATCCACCTCCACCACCCAAGATCAAGACCTCACCGGCGCAGTCGACGGCACGTGTCTAGGCTAACCTAGACGCCGAACTGCGCGCGCGTTTCCGTCCCCGCTTGAAACTAAGTCCTCCCTTGACAATCGCGCGACATCACAGCACTATGCGATCGACGAACTCACCCTGATCGTAATAAATTTGGTTTGGTTGAGCCAGATTTCATCTTTTATTTCTCTTCTCTTTCTGGAACTGATGGTGGTGCCTAACACCCCAGCGTTTCAGTGGCTATACTGTTTGAAATCTAATATGTTCGTGACGTACCTACTTGTAATACATTACGTGAAGAGATAACTTAGTGCCCTTGTAAGATTTGGTCAAGTTAATGTTTATATGGAAGAGAAGTTATGAAAAAAAAAATGTATTTAATAGTATGTGTTCCATCGATTACATTGTATAATTTGTGACATACGGTCGAATTTTAACTGGGTGGGAGACCACGAGTCCTGATCACCTGTCATGTCCGTCTGTGTTTTTGCATGACATATAACGAGGAAGCGCTTGGTCTATACTCACCCTATCTAGGACTAAGGAATGTGACGAAAATGCCGAAGGTAGAAGCTTATTTACCCAGATTCAATCATTGAGCCAACTGCTGGAACACAAGGCTACTAACCGATCCGATCCGAACCCTTCGGAGAATCTAGTAGGGCACGGGGACGCGCACAAGTGCGCGATGCCGTTCCCTCTAGAAAACCTACGAAGGTGATTCGTTTCACACGGCTTGAGGGCCCTTTACGTTTCTCGCCGCCCCCAAACAAGCCTGGTGAAGCTGAAAATGCCGTCTGAGGCAATCAGCAATCTCTCTAAAAAAAAATTTGGCATACAGGGTGCTTGGTGTAAGTTTTTTTGAAGAAATTTGAATTAGCGCCGCGCCTCCTGGCGACATACGAAAAGAGTTAAAATTATGCCAAAAAAATTCTCGTTTTCGTTAACGTGATCGAATGTTGAATGTAACTCGGACTAGGCACCCAGATATCAAGCATTGAGTAAAGACTAAAGAAGGGGGGTAAAGAAAAAGGGTAGGGTTGCACAAAAAATACCGATGGGTCGAAGTGCTACTGGAAGAGGGTAACCTCAGCATGCCCCACTAAGATAAAATAAGGTAATAAATAACTAATAAATAAATAGGCTATGACACTATAGGCTCTATCTGCACCTAATGACGGTCTACCAATATACGTTTCTTGCAAAACTTCCTATCACGATCAACAGTTCTGCGTAACCAGCTAACAAAAACGGTACTCCCTGACCGTTACGACTTAGAGACCATCAAGAAACGAGCCTACTCATCACTCAAACGCCGGCATCGCACATGCTATTCCTCTGGACATAAAAAACATTTACACTCGCATTAATAGCGGTATACTTAGGAGTTCACAAACATACTCTATTTAATCTGCTGCTGCTGCTAATAACATTAGCTTCCTTATACAAATATAGCTTTCCTGTGAATACACAAGAGTGAATCAAGGATATCCTTGTTTGAATGTATTTGTAACATTAATTAAATATTTAACAACTCTATTTTAGGAAAAAGGTTGGAAAAACATGCATAAACTAGTAACCACGTAGTATGATACTGATATGGTCAGCGCATGACACAAACATTTTTTTTAAAACTAAATTTTGAATTAACTTAGCGTATTGGAAACAGGCTTCTCTCTTTACCTACACCCCATCCCCATGACCCCTTATTGTCTAATTTCAACCTCTATCACGATACCTTCCAAAGGTATATTTACGCTTGTCATTTTGCAAAGACGATTCCAAATAACTGTCAAATTGACGATGTCCTTCATTCAACATCATTCAAGAACGCATCGCGATCATGAAGCTGTCGCGATTAGGGGATCCAATCCCGCAACTTTTTTGCGGGATTACTCTTGAGGGATCCCGCACGTTTGCGGGATTAAAAAAATATATATATTTAAGAAAAACGGGCTCAGGCGACGTTCTTACTTTCCTCCAGCACAGCCACATTAATAAGTGATTTAACAACTTTCCCATAGAACTCGCGACTTTTCTTTTCTATAGAATTTGTATGGAAAATAATTTTCTTGTAAATTTTTAATTTACAGTTAAATAAATTTTTAATTTCTATTTCGTGTTAAGTGAATTGTATCGCAAATTTGAGTTATACCGGTCTGATCCTCAAAACCGATCCACTGCCAATTATTGTTATTTTTTATATTCCGGTCTGATCCACTGTAAATATTACCATTGCGGTCCGATACCCTTCCTTTTTTAATGGATAAGTACAGTCAATTGAAAAAAGTTATTAGTGTGAAAATATTTTTTTATTTCTATTAAGATATTATCATCACAGATTATTATTACGTTTGGTCCTATAAAACAAACAGTAAACTACTGAATAATACACCTTATCACAAAATGATTTCCTTATTATGAATAAGAAACGAACACTTCACTTTCACTTCAGTCGGTTAAGTCGTCAAGTCAGTGCAGAATTAACAAAAAGACTAATAACGACTCATTGAATCGTTTGACAACATCCCTCCCGCTTCCCCGCTCTCCTTTCCCGTTCACCCCCTGGTCACGTGACGTCATCGACTCAAGCTCAATCCTCGGCCGAGTTGTACACGTCACGAACCTTTTTTGCAGGTAAAAAAATGTTACAAAAGCTTCATACAGATTTGCCGAAACGATAACAACTGTTCTATTGTATTATATATTGCATGGCACGTGCCCCCTTTTTTACACAGGATAAAAATATTTAAAAAGATACTACTGTTGAGTTAGATAAAACTATAAAAAAAAATTGTAAATCTAAATTACTGAATGTTTCTTAAATACTACCAAACAGATTTAATTTAAAAAAACCTGTACACATATTTTATTGCTGACTATCCCAAAAATGTGTAAATAGGCAGTCGGGGAATCAGAACGGAATATAAAATAATTTAAAATAAATCTGATCCCCTATATCCGTTCTAGGGGATCCGAACGGAATAAAAAAAATAATTAAAATATATCTGATCCACCAGGTTATCAGTTCCTGCGGATCCGAACGGAATAACTCGCAAACTTCATTGTCAAAGAAGGTTATTGCGTCATTTGTATCATATCATTGTACTTACGTACGATACAAAATATTTTTGTTATTAAAGTTTTCATAGCAAATTAAACAAGTGGAAAATTACTCAATTAGTCAATTTGCTATATAAAGAGTTTAAAAGCTCGAGTGGAAGTGTGGAAACATTAATAATAAAGTACCTACCTAAATTTATTTATCTATATTGCATTTTTTTAAATCTACTTAAAATAAAATAAAAGTTCAAAAAATTTCAATCCCGTGGGATCCGCGGGATCTCGAGCTCCATAATCCCGCGGTCCGCATCAAAATCGCAATTCCGCAAGACTGCGAGATTGATCCCGCAGTTTTGCGGAATGGCGATTTTGATGCGGGATTGGATTCCCTAGTCGCGATCGCAATCACTGACACTTGTGAATTACTCGTAGTTTGAATAGCTTTCAAATGTCAAATTTAGAGGTATCATGATAGATATTAGAGTTAGGCAATAAGAGGGCCGTTCAACCTAAATCGAGGACCTAGCCTTTACAGTCGCTATCGGGTTGACCTGCTCCCGATTCGAACCGAACCGAACCCCTCAGAAACTCTAGTAGGGAACGGGGACACGCTTGCGTGATGACATTCCCTCTTAAAACCTTCTGACAGTGTTTCGATCATCACGGCTTGAAAAACCCCTAAAGTTTTCGCCGCCCTCATTAATCAAAATAGTCCGATGACGCTGTAAAGTCGTTTGAGGGCAACAGTAAACTAAAGGCATTATGTACCTATATATCTTATATTATTTTATTAAGTATAATATAAAGTAAACAGATCTTAATTTTTAAATTTACTAGTTGCCGGTACACTACCTCTTGTTGTCTCCTTATCTGTCCTACAACGCCACAAAGGTTATCCGGTACAGATCGCTTTAAGCGATAAGACCGCCTTTGCTTACTTTTATTTTTAAACTTTCTGTTATTTGTATTGTGTATTATATAGTGTAAGCAATAAAGTGTTTATCTATGTATCTATCTATTTAAACTATAAATAATTTGCCTACTATACTACAAAGAACCCCCTAGTATTCTAGCAGCACCTAGGTACTTACAATTTGAAGTTTAAGCATAAGAATAAATAACTTATGGTATAAGCTTCTGAAAATGGCATATATAGACATAGCGTTATTTTGTGTGTTTGGCCGTATAGGAAAAAGGTTTTTCTCCTTACCAAACTAAGAAAGATAATACACGCTTGAATAAGCACAGTATATACGAGATCCATGGCTCACAGCCCATCCAATGGCCAAAGATAATACAGCACTTCCCTTGAAATGCCTCCTAAATCGACCTTTTATATCGCTAACGCAATGCACTGAGCGGGCCGAAATAGTTCCGAGCAAGTCGTTCACGATACGCTATTATGTGGAATCCATAGATATGTACGTCCAACTCGAACATATATCGTAGCTAATATATGCATATACTACATACATGTATGATAGTTTTATTTATTTTTACTTACATCTAATAAAAAAACAATATAATTTGTAAAATGATATAATAATAATTATTAATATTATTTCATACATACATAAAAAGTAACATTAAATTCAAAAATAATATATCCAATACGTCTTCAACGATTTCTCAAAAAATCTAATAAAACAATTAATAAAAGTCTGTTAGTCAGCATCAGTAGTATCAAACACACCCACAGAATATGGTTTGTAGATGTTTGAGTTAAATATGAAAATTCTTAATTAAATAGCTTTTACTTACCAATGCTATGCAAAGGCCTCCGTCATTGCTCAAGTTATGGCTACCACTGATTGGTATTGTCTACACGCTTGCCATCACAAACCTGGGCTATGCATCGAAAATCAGAAACACAATTTGTCCGACCTGGGAATTGAACCCAGGACGTGCGTCGACCGACACGACGGGCCGATTGCTTTACCCATTCGTTTACGATAATTCTCGAATGAAGAAAAAAAAAGAAATGCGGTACGAAGTCAGCCGGGTCAGCTAGTATAAGATAATATTCTTAATAATAAATTATAATACTGATTACCTTAATATAAGTATATTAAATATACTAAGGTAATCAGTAATAATATTAACTGTTGCCTTCAAGTGCCTATTATCATACTTATAATATGCAAATAGTTAATAAATTAGTCTAAGTTGTGGAATTCTGTAATTGGCTTTAGTGTTTTAAAATAAGTTAGTAACACCTACCCAAATGCGTTTGCGAAAAAGCTGTAGAATTTCCTAAAATAAAATAATAAAAGACAAAGTTAGCCGGATGGAGACATTTGCATTTATTTATTGGGCAGTCAATAAAAACATGTACCATTATGTCAGTAAGTAGTAAGTAAATAGCCTATTTGTCCCACTGCTTGGCAAAGAATCATTGAAATCAAGTCATCGCTACAATTGATGGTTAATGGCTTTATCACCACGCTTGCCAAATGCTGCCCCCCAACCGCCTAACGCTCTCGCTTTCGATCGCTTTGAAAGTCAGGCCCTCGGCTCGCTTTCTAATATAATATCGAAATATAATATCAAATAATATCGAAAGCTATAGCCTATAGCTTTCGATATTGCTGTCAAATTGCTTTCGAAATGACAAGATGACGCCTCCTCCTCGCCTCGCCTTCAAAGCGATCGAAAGCGAGAGAGTTAGGCGGTCGACCCCCCGGGCTATGCATCGAAAAATCCGAAATACATTTTGCCCGATTTTGCTTCGGGTATCGGGCCGAGCGCTCTGCCACTCGGTCACAGAAGCGTTAAAAACGTACTTAAGATATTTATAAAAGGAACTTTATTTTTCAAAAGAATAACATAAAACAATCACTTACTTGATTGCTTTACATATCACGCCCCCGTTTTATTCAGATTCAGCTATCGAGCGAGACACGTTGATCTACGAGCAACTTATTCCGATTTCATCTCGGATTTTCCCTATTGAGGCAACCTTGTTGGCATTGCGAATCGATTAGATGTACTACTTTGAATAACATATATATACCTATTGCCAAAGAAGCGTCGGTAGCAGAACGGATAGATTTTAATATTGAATGCGAGAAATAGGTTCAGTGTGTCGCATTGAAAAAATGCACCACCATTGGTCGAATAGTATAAGATTATAATATGAGTAACGAATCTGAAATGTTGGTACTTATAGGTAAATTCATGTCTTTATCTTGAATTTGCTAGCTCAAATACACGATTGTATAATTTTGACTTGATCATAATTATATTCAAAAACACCACAAAAAAATCACTATTGTTGAAACTACAACAAAATTATTTAATTTATTAGCTGCATATTTTGATAACTAAATCCAATATATATTTTTTATATTCTGTTAATTTGCGGTCTCGATTGTCGCAGGGCGCTACGTATTTTCGACCTTACGTCAGCGCCAGTAAGGATCAGCCTTTTTGAATGTTAACAAACCGAGGTGTCTTAATCCCAAATAAAAGCTCCGATCAACACTGGTTTGGTGTCGTGTGTTGAGTCTCGTGATGCATTTTACGAGTATTCCTTAGACATACTCAGATAAACAATTATATTTTAGCTTTAGTGTTTCAAGATGTAGTAGTTTAAGATTTGAGAAACGGTTAATGACGTGGCAAGATGCTCAAGATCTATAAATACACATAAATATAGACGACGACGAGGGTTTCATTCGGTTTATACTCGTCGTACCACTTAACACTAAAAATCCTAACCCAGACATACTTAAAGCGAGTTTTTCTTTCTACCTATTTATTATGAAATCATCTTGGAGCCGAATGACATTCAAGTTTTGAGAACAATAGCTTTTGAGTGGAGTGGAGTATAAGCCTTTCTTCATTAACCACTTAAGTGCACAGTGTAAAAGTGTATAGTAACCTTTTTAAGGTTCCTTAGTCAACAAGGAACCCTTATAGTTTCTCCATGTCTGTCTGTCTGTCCGTCCCCAGCCTAGCTCAAAGACTCTTAGTACTAGAAAGCTGTAATTTGGTATGGATATACATATTAATCACGTCGACAAAGTGGTGAAGTAAAATATTGAAAAATATTTTTTTTAGGTTACCTCTCCTACACGTGAAGTGGGGAAGTAATTTTTTTTCTTGTCTACCCCAAAAATATTGCGGGTATGTAGAAACAGTTTTTTGATTGAGGCATCCGTTTGTGAACTACCTATTGAGTGCCGCCCCTGCCAGCCAGATGGTTGTTTTTGGATACGTGAAAAAATTCACGGTAGTTGTTATGACGAAGTTAAAAAGAAAACTATCACAGCTAAGTAGGCTTTACAAGTTTACGAGTAACAGTCGACCAACTTATAAAATGTACTTGGCGCAGTACAAATTCCTCATTGGGAACTACTTAAACAACGTTGTCAGGTGTGTGAAACCGGTAGTATCTACATTTAAGTATATGAGCCATCATCGTTAAATAAATGTTCATAAAAGCAATCTTCTTAGAGTCCGCATTATTGAGATGGGCTACGGAACCTACACTGCGCGTGGCCCGACACGCACTTGGCCGGTTTTTTTATATAGAAGAGGGTTTGCAAATGACTCCGCTCTGCCTGGTGTTAAAACGACTCCTCGCTTTGTGAACATTCAGAAAGGCTGATCCTTACTGGCGCTGTCATGAGTAGGGCATAAATCTCGGAATTTCGGAATCTCGGAACGCGATTTCCGATATTATAATTGCGATACTGAGTGATCCAATATCGTAATATCGGAATCAGACAAAAATTCTTATTTGAGTTATAAATAAAGCTTTTGACGCGCCACGTTTGTCACAAGTTACGGTCAAGACATAAACTTAAATAAAAACGTACCTACACACTAGCCTCATTTTAAATAATTGTTGTTGATTTTGCTTGCATATTTTGAAATTATATGAAGTATTATTAATGTTGATTCTGAGTTAGTTTAAATAGTTATAAGTATTGAGAACATACCAAAAATGTATCATCTCGAGCTCCTCCGTGCTTCGGAAGGCACGTAAAGCCGTTGGTCCCGGCTGCATTAGCAGTCGTTAACAATCACTAATCCACACTGGCTGGTGGTTTATGGCCCGTTCTCCCTATCCATCCATAGGGAATGCTCGTGCCCCAGCAGTGCGGACATTAAATGAGCTGATGATGATGATTGAGAACATAATTATTACAAAAAAAGGGCGTTTAAAAAATAAACATATGTACCTAGTTTTACTTTGAATAATTGTTGTTGATTTTGAGTTAGTTTAAATTGTAATAAGAAATAAGAAATAAGATAATAATGAGAAATCTGTGATTAAATCTTAATAATACCGATACTGCAACTAAGATTAGTACCAAATTAAAGAATTTGATTTAAAACATTTTTTTATTTTATCCAATCCAACGTTACGACCAATGTATGTTATTTATAACGAATATTTGCAATTCCGATATTGAGATCCAATATCGAAATTCAGTATCGGAATTGAAAACCCTCCGATATTACGCCCTAGTCATGAGGTCGAAAGTACGTAGCGCCTGCGACTCTTGACCGCAGAATAATATACACTTGACACAGCAAATTAAAAAATAAACAAAAAATATAAAAAAAATCTTTTAAAATATGCAGCAATTAAACGAATATTAATGTTATCAATATATTTAACTGGTTTCCAAGCATATCAATTAAGTAATTCTGTCGTAATTTGAACAATAGTGTTTTTTTGTGGTGTTTTCGAAAATAATTACAGATCGAATCAAAATTATACAATCGTGTATTTAAAGCTAGCAAATTCAAGATAAAGACATGAATTTACCAATATCAACATTTCAGATTCGTCAGTCATATTACAGTCTTAAACTATTCGCCGAAAGTTGGTGCGTTTTTTTCAGTGTGTCGCCATAAGCAGAAGCAGGGTCCAGATGATCCACACCTAGAGTAGCAGGGCCTCACTAGCCGTCCCGTCCTCACCTTGCCGTCCCGCAAATTGTTTCTTCACAACTCGTTTAAGTGAGCCGTTGGGGTTTTGGTGGAAACTGGAGTAAGCTGGTATTCATGAGGTGTTTATTTTTTTATTCCGATTGAACCGGGAAACCATTCTTATGTTAAGAGCTCACCGCAACCCACACTGATACTACCTCATTCAATTAGAGTATAACTCGAGCGTTGCTGGCATTGAGGAATTATGTATGATGTCTGTATGTAGAGTAATTTAACAAATTTATGTATTCGGAAAAATATAAAAAAATTTTGAAAAATGATGATTCTCAATCGGAAAATCGGGGAACAATAGGGAAGTGTTTTGCATGTTTTTTGTTTTGATATGAAGATCTCACTCAATTGATGATAAGTAACAATAAGACGGAAAACAAGCGCACTCCATCTTACGCCGGCGCCGTCTCCACACTTGGGCGACAGGACGAGGACGCAGTACATCGATGCTTATCGATTGCTTCTACACCTAGATTCCTGTATGTATTGCGCCTTGCGCCCTCGTCCCGTCTCGCTCGAGTGTGAAGCCGGCGTTATATTTAACTGTCAGTACACAACAATACTACATCACATTGTTACTATGACGACAAACTTAGATAAGGTGGTGGTAGCTAGCAGGGCGGACTTAAAACAAGTCCTACTGCTTACAAAACCGACTACCACAGCATGTATTCCTGCTGTTGCTTAACTTGTATGATCAATCCGAAAGAGTAAGCCACTGCGCCAACGATTTCAACCTGATGCGAATTTGTAAACTGTTTTTTTAGACGAACCGCGGATCGGGCTCAGTGGCGTGCACTTGGAGAGGCCTATGTTCAGCAGTGGACGTGTGTCGGCTGATGGTGATGATGTTTTCTTTTCAAAACGGATGTACTCCTCTTGCAAATCAGTGTTATAATCATCGCTATTTAAAAATGCTCCTGATAAAAACTTATTTAGTAGCAAAAGTCTCTCATAAACAAAACAAAATATATTATGGCATGGGCAACATCTGTTTTGTATTGCTATCTATGTGTGGGTTGGTATCAAGTCTAACGATGACGCATGAAAACAAGGGTTTTACGCCTTTTAATTCCACTAACAACACACTCAAACATTCAGTTCAAACTTCAAACCATTCTCAATTTCCTTTAAACTTCGTATTAACACACAAGCCTGCCCCAATTAAGTAGGTTGCATTTGCCTCCCCAGACGATCCATCAAACGGATTTCGCTATATCATTCATCAACACGCCAGCAGCGTTCGCTCACAATGCAATGAATCACGCGTCAAAAACTTATTAAACCACTGTACCTACTGTTACGATAATAATCAATTTCATTATCTAACTAATTAATTAGCGGCGGTGTAGTTACTGCTGTCAAGCTATTAGGTTCGATTCTGGTGGCGACAACAAGATACTCTACTCCGTATACCTATCAAATTGTTGATCATCGACAGCTGTCATCAACATACAATACGACGACGCATGTATGTTATTATTAGAAATGATTAATAGATAGCGCTCTGCTATGTACAACAAGATGGTCAGCGATATTTTTTTTGAACAGCTCTATGGCGCAGTGTTCAACGCGCTTGTTTTACAATGTTAAAGAAATTTTCGCAAAAACAGGTCATCGGATGGGTGACCAAAAATTTCGAGCATTTCGAGTTCCTCCATGCTTCGGGAGGAACGTTAGGCCGTTGGTCCCGGCTGCATTAGATGCGTCAACAGGAAGGCTCTTGCCCCAGCAGTGGGGACATAAAGTGAGCTGGTGATGGCAATAATGATGGAATTAAACATTCGATTTGTAGAGTAGACCTACAGTTCAATGCTCAAAACATTATTGCATTCTACCATGTTTTAAGATGGTAGGTAAATTTAAATATTTTATTTAATTATAGACAATTATAGTAAACCCAGTGTAGGGCATAGCAATTTGGAGAGATATCTGAAATACTTAGTTAAGTAAATAAAATTCAGAAGGGAAAAAAAGACCCAATTACATTCATTTCCCCCACTCTTACGTCAATATTACTCTGAAGTATAATTGTTTGTGCCAAATAATTGATAACAAAAAGTTAACTCTGAAGTATAATTGTTTGTGTCAAATAATTGATAACAAAAAGTTACCTATTTAATAAGAAAATCAACAGGATCACCTAACACCTTGAGCGTCGAGCAACCAGCAGGTGGCCGATAACAATTGAAATTCTATTGTGTCTGGTATTTGACGCTTGAGCTCCTAAATAAAAATTTTGATAGATTTATTTATTTTATTAGCTACACAAAACGGAATTACAGCGTTTACAGTCATTTTCAGCTTGTAGAAACATTGATAGACATTACTTCCGAGGTATGTGCACATCAAATGTCAGAACTAAGAGACAACAAACATACCAAGGTTACCTCATAGTTAAATTTAATTATTAAACCAATCAGTAACTGGCTCTAGATGTCAGACAACCAGAAAAACCAAATTATTAAACTAACCATGTACCATATTAGCCATCACACTAAGAAATAGTCATGTGACTTCATGAGGTCTAAGACTCTAAGATCTGTGCAATTGTGTTCTAACTATATTGTAGCTCCTATTTTTGTTTACTGCCTTAATATAGAAAACTTAGGAAACCTAAAAATCCTTGAATATTAGATACTCAAAGGCAAAAATGAAAATCTTACCTAATAATCACAAGCTTTTCTACCAGCGCAGTCTGTTAGCAGTCAAATATATGTCATCTTGTTTTTTAGACCACAAGCGAGATGTGCAAAGCTTGCAATCTCCATTACATCCATTACCAGGGCTTGTAGATAAATGCAAGAGATGGAAAATCATCATCATCATCATCATCATCATCAGCCTACAATAGTCCACTGCTGGACATAGACCTCTCCAAGTGCACGCAACTCACTTCAATTGGAATCTTCAAGCACTGAGAAACATACATCTAATAAGCCATTCGTCCTGGCTGCTTTAGCAGGCGCTAACTACCACCAATCCACACTGGGTCAGCGTGGTGGTTTGTGGCAAAAACTACTATATAATACGTTTGTATGTTACACTTATTCACCCTTTGGTGTTACCATCCTTAAGGCCCAGTAGTGGGGCAGACGTAAGTTTGTCTAAACACAAAATTGATGAAAAAATTAAAAGGTAAAGGTAAAAGAGAAAATGACAGAGGCACATGCCCACTAGACTCACAAATATGTAATATTAAGCGGTACATTGACTTGTAAACCATATTGCACATAACAATAATTGGTAAATGTTTTTTGGATAGTGAAGCGAGTCCATTCAAACTTAAATCATTATAGTCAAAAAAAAATTATAAATCTCTTGCTGTAGCAGTATTTATAGTATTATTTTTTAATTTATATTATTAGTGACAATTATAGTATACTTGTTTAATTTATTTATTTAAATAACAAGTTTAACTGTATGCTTTACTTTGAGTTGTTTGTAATAATGAAAATAATAGTTACAATAACTCAATATCTATAAAGAAAAATGATAGTAAAAATAATTTGATATGTTTTATAAACTCCGAATTATTTGTTCTAAATATGTGTTGAGTATGACACTCAGGAATAATAAGATAACAATAACTCTAATCAATAATATATCAATACAATAATCGTCTTCTGCGTACCGGCATACGAATTGTTAGTAAACAAATAACACATGATCGACCAGCCGGCTTAGCGTAATTTTTATACAGCAGTTAAAACATGTATCTGGCTTGCAGATATAAAAATCTCTTTAATTTTCGTCGTAAAACTCTGGAGATATCCTCAATTATATCAAAACCGACTTCGAAACACTACGCTAAAACACCATGTGGCACAAACGCGCCAATTTTTGACGTTTATGTTTTCTTACGAGGGTCTAATGAGCTTTGTATTTTATATAAAATTTCAGAATTTTCTGATAAACGCACAATAGTTCGCAGCTTAAAGAATATACAATAAACCATTTATATCTGAAAATATATTTTTCAACCAAACATACCGCCTCTAGCGGTAAGATTACGAAACGAAAACATAATGGCGGACCACACAGTAGTTTCATGACTGCAATCAAAATGCGCAAAATACTTACACTTTCCTCCTCTTTTTCCATTCCAGAGGGCATTTGAGGCACTGCACGATTAATCGCCGAGTAGTCCGGCAAATCCGGGAGCTCCTCGGCGAGATATATAGGCATTGGTTTCGACGCATCCAGGGCCCTCGCCCTAAACGAGAGCTTCGACATTTTGTTGACAGAACAAAACACGCTAGCGTCGACACTAAAATGCACTTATAAAACACTTTATAGCTCCTCCAGGAGGTCCCAAAGGACCGTAAACTGCACTTAGCACACTCTAGTTCGTTCCCATGGTTAATATTTGCACGCACTCAGTCACAATTAATGAAAAACAATAACGAAACTTTACATATTGAGCGTACTTTACAGAAAGCCATCATGGCGGCTTTCCGTTTGGCGGACGACCATGACCAACTTCCACCTAGCGCGACGTGCGCGGGAAGGAAACACGCGGGGGCAATTCCAACAATTTTGTTACTCTTTATATTGAACTTATGCTTTAACAAAAAACTAATTTTAATTATTAGTTTTGTATTAAAATAAATGTAACAAATTACTGTATATTTGTTTTTAAATTTATCACTTATGTTTGATAACGATAAAAATACTAAAATGACTTAAAATTTTCCGTAGTGAACCATAGACAATCAATGTTTGCATACGTTCCGTTTCACGCATTTGCCATGTCAAGTTCAATTTCTTATTATAAAAGCTTAAATTCTCTTGCTTATTTTTGTATATGGCAAGCTCATTCGTTTTAATTTTGCATTATGTAGAAAATGTAGGTGATAAATAATTTAACCTACACTCTAGGAAAACTCAGAGCTTTACCTTAAATATTAAACTTAAATTTCTAGAATAAATCTGACTCAGGTGCCTATATAGTGCAAGTTTCATTCGCCATTCGATCACGTTTAACGAAAACGAGGATTTGTATGGCAACATTTTAATTCTCCACCAAGGCGCAATGTATGAACGCCATACAAAATATCGATTGGGGAATTAAACTTGCTTAATTATGCTGATTACCTCTTTTCACCGCCTCTGTGGTCTAGTGGTTAAGAACACTAGTCGCGAGGTCGGTCTAGTGAGGTCAAAATTCGAATCCAGGCTGTGCCACGTGGTTGTGTACTTGGTTTGGATAATGGTAGGGCTTGCTACCACCTTCTTATTATCTAAATATTTCAACATAACATCAATGTAAGTAGCATTGTTGTAAATTTTACTTTTTATTTTTAAGTGCTAATGGCTGCACTGAAGCTGAATTAAATATTTATAAAATTTATTTATTAAATTAAAAAGCAGTGACAAAATTCAGCGCTTACGTCAGCCTTCCCGGTAGCACAGCGGTCAGTGCAGCCGCCCGGATTGCGGAAGACCCAGGTTCGATCCTGGCTGGGTCGGGTGGGCGTTTAATTTTTTCACTGTATTTTATAAATATTTAGCATTGTTGTGTTCAGGCCTCATGAGTAAATATCCTCGGGTGTTAACTCATATGGTTCCGGCAGCTAGAGAAAAGATAGCCAATGCTTCAGTAGTAAAGGATTTCGGGATAAGTGCGCTTCCACCTTTCGGCCTTGTCGCCTGCCTGTGTCTTTTACCGACTTTACTACGGAGTGTGCCGGGGAACTTTTCGAGCTCATACTACCATCGCCGGATATCAACGTCACCTAGTAGAAGTTCCACTATGTCGCAATAAGCGCTTATGTCGTCATTTTTACAGCGCACTGGCAGGGAGTGGAATTCTCTGCCATCGTCTGTGTTCCCAAAAACTTATAACCTGAATGCAAATTCAAATTCAAATTCAAATCATTTATTGCATATCACATAACAATATAACAATAGGTGGAATATTTATTAAGGTATTGAGGGCTATTTAAAAAATGTACTTACTTATCTACTTATAATTATACAATATTATATAAACTGGATTTATAGTAATTATTTTTTTTTAATTGTATTAATAATTATTCTCTGTTTTATATAAAGGTTACTTACTTATTAACAATTTCAAATCATTTAAACAATTTAATAGAACAAATAAAAATAAAATAAATTTAATTATATTTTTGATGATGCAATTGATTTATAAACATTAATGTCACTATATTAATTATTATTGATTATTGTAAATGTAAACTAATTTCTAATAATAATATAATAATAATAAATACAATATGACCAACCAATTTTAACACCAACTATATTCTTAGCGAATTAGCAAATAAATTATTGAAATATTCTGATTTAATCTATGTACCCAATCTAGAGCTATTAAAGTATTATTATATGTAAGTAAAGTTTTCATAATATTCATTTAGACTACCTACTAATAGAAGCATTTTCCAATTAGATTTTTTTTCAATTCGTTATTAAATAAAGTTGATTCATCATGTTTTTATGTAGTTCGGTAAGTGGTTATATATTTTAATTAGCTTATTAATGCCTTCAAGGCGAGAGTTAATGGGCATCTTCTGGGGCAGCTCGCTCTACACCGTAGACCTCATCTACACTCACCATCAGGGCGAGATCGAGGTCAAGAGCTGAGCTTATAAGGTATAAAAAAAACCTTGCATTCAAGAAGAATGTTCATTTGTATAATTTTGTATTTATGAATAGAAAATAATTTTATGTTTTGAAAAGTACCTACCTATATATAATAATTAGCGGGATGTATATTCCCACCTTATTTTGAACCTTATATAGATGAGATAAAATTAAATATTTAAATAATTTCGACCTTGTAAAGGGTAGTAATTGAGAAAATTATTTTGAGATAATATTACATCATCGTTACTATATTTATAACCACTATATTTTCATAACTTAATGATTATATGCATTTTTCAACTATAAGTACATACTTTATTATATTCAGCATTATTAAGCAGTAAGAATACAATTCCTCATCTATAAAGCAATTTTTGGCAGTACCGCTGCTAAAAGTTATTTGAAAAATTTATTAACTCCGAATTCTCACGTAACACAATGCATAGGTTTTTACATAAAAAGTCATACAATTTTTAATTTCATGAAACGAACACTTAATCGGCCTCCTAGTGGCATACGAAGAGAGTTATCAATTTTGCCATACTTTTACTTTTCGTTAATGCGATCGAATTGCAAATAAAACTCGCACAAAGCAACCCGCCCCCCAACCGCGTAACACTCTCGCTTTCGATCGCTTTGTAGGCGAAGCCCTCGCCTCGCTTTCTAATATAATATCGAATAATATCGAACGCTATAGCCTATAGCTTTCGATATTACTTTGGTATTGCTTTCGAAATGACAAGATGACGCCTCCTCCTCGCCTCGCCTTCAAAGCGATCGAAAGCGAGAGTGTTAGGCGGTCGACCCCCTGGTGGTAGATTTAGTATTTGTTTATTAATTGGAACTTTTTATAACAATAAAGACCTGTGACAACACCTGGATAATTCGAAACGTCGGGATAAAATAATATAAAAATAAACGCGAGTAGATCCGTAAGGGTCAATTTGCACCGAAATGGCAGCGGTCGCGGCGCCCGCGCCGCCCGCCGCGAACCGGCAGGCGACTGCTTGTGTGAATTGACCCTAAAAGTTGTTTTATATAAATAACGACTTGGTAGGCTACTCTTGACGCAAACTCAATCTCAATACAATTCCAATGCGATTAATATGTATCGATATTGGGATAAGTTTCACAATTTCGGAACGCCCCATCTCGATAATAATTTGTTCACTCAATTTCCACGCAATTTAATTGTAATGTAGCGCTATTATCGCTTTTAATAGTGTCATTTGAATTTTTTAGATTTGGGATTGGAATTGTATTGAGATTGAGTTTGCGTCAAGAGTAGCCTACCTGGCAACACTTCATCATCATCACCATCAGCCTACACACGTCCACTGCTGGACATAGGCCTCTCCAAGTGCTCGTCACTGAGCACGATCCGCGGCTACTCTCATCCAGCTCTTGCCAGCCACCTTACGAAGATCGTCGCTCCACCTAGTCGAGGGTACTAAATTACGTTAAGATATTGAATAAACTATAATTTTCTTTAATTTAAAAAACTCTGATTTAACTTAATTTAACAAAAACCAAAACTCATAAAACTTAACTTGTAACTATGTGGCGCTGCTTCAATGCCGGTGCTCAATTCTGTTTGTGAAGGTGCAGGTTCGAATCCCGCTTATGGAATTTTTTAAACACCTCTTGATCTATCTAATACCTTTAACTTAGCAATTTTTGTATATACCTATCTATATATATAATCTGAATCTCGGAAACGGCTCCAACGATTTTCATGCAGGGAGTTTCGGGGGCAATAAATCGATCTAGCTAGGTTTCATTTTTAGAAAACATCGTTTTATCCGTGTTTTCAGGCAATGAAAAATGCTACTACGATATTAAACTTAAACATAAACTGAAAAATATGACTTCCTGACATCTATTGGCAAGTAGTAATACTTGTAATGTATGTAATTCGTATCTAAATATAATTTCCAAAAAACATGAGTACATGGATGACCGGGCTTTACCGAGCAAAGCTCGTTCATCTAGGTACGTAGCATAAGTAGGCAAGCAATCAAATATTTATAGGTGTATCAATGTATACTAAAAATAATATGGCTGTCTTTAGTACACGAAGAATAATTGTACAACGTTTATTTATCATTATAGTTCATGCTACAAACTTTTCTTGATACAATTATAATTGTATATTAATATGTAATGATTAAATAATCTACAGAAATCTCCTACTGCCAATGTTTTCCACACCTAGTTTATATTATAGTAAGTAGTAAGTAACCTATTTACACAATAATACCGTCAACACTTTCTAACACTTCAATAAAAAAGTACATTTCAACATAATAATTTATTCAGACAATTTCATAATTTTACAATACATTTGACATAATGACAAAAAAAAAACAGTAAAAATACGATTCCTTATATTCCATGATGTTTGAGTATCATAATTCATTTATTATTTATAAAATTCAAAACCCCATAATCACAGGCATACATCTATCTCTTTCGTACATTGTTTTGTCTCACTCTTGCCTGTCGGTTTATACAAAAAGATAACGATCATATACGTACAGTCGCTGACTTAAAACATTATCAGAATTTATATATTCGTTACAGACTAAATATTTTTATACAAAAGCTGTTATTTTTATTAAATTCAAGCGTGCAACGCTATTCGAATTGTTATTAAAATTTAATAAATATCAAGCAACTATAAAGATTAATTTGTTACAAATGCAACAACACTTTGTGAGCCTTGGATTACTATTTTCAAATTAAATACATTTCTTTCAAAACATAAAAAGATCTTAAAATTATAAAAGCATTTTTTTACAAAACTTAATTCATTGCAGTAAAATATGAAGACTTCGCTTCATAATACGTAGCAGGGAAATGAGGATAACAGGACATTCGTTGAAATTCCCAGTGATATTGTAATAGCGGAAGATGTTGAATACTCTTTAAAATTTCCTTTCTTTACTGAAAACGTTTAGTGATATGACAAAAACATATATACAGATCATTTTATCAGTCTCCAAATATCGATTTACATAGTGAAGAAGTGAGTGTGAGTTAAGTGAAGTAAAAAAAACAAATAAATATGTTAAAAAAATCGGCTTGATCAATTGTATGAAATGTATGGAACATATTATAATTTGGACACAATAGTACATAAATATCATATTATTCTTATTACCCTGAAACATAATTATACAAAATTTAATCGTATCAAAGGCCCACGTTTGCTATCTCTGCACAATCCGTGAAAAGATAGCTAGCGTCACCGCTGGCTGACAAGTGTCAGATAGCCTACCTACAACATTAGTTTTAGTTAAATGGCTAATAAGAATAATTCATGGTAGACCATAAGACACTTATGAGACAGTGGTTACACCAACCATATGTCTTAAAACCATGCGACAGTAGAAAACTATACTATGATTATTTACATTTAATTTTACGCAAATATTGTTATTATTGGTGAGGGTTCGAATCCCGCTCGTGGAATTTCTTCAACACATTGTCTTTTTTCAAACTATACTACCTATATTAAATACTTTTGAATATACTATAGTTTTTGTAAACCGACATTAATAACAACTTTACAATTATATATAACGCATCAAGTATGTATAATTAACGATTTTGTATAGTGTATAAAACAAAAGGAAGGCATTTTTAATATTAAATAATTATTTTGTCATACCATGTAAATTTCAGTGTATATTAAAGACTAATTTAATAAGGTTCGCAGTTACAATAAAGAAGTTTGTTAATAAGAATGCAATAAAACATTCAAAATAACTAATGTATATTTCATTATACAATTGACTATTTATTAATAATACAAAATGATAATAAATACTGAATTCATTATAATAAGAAAAAATATATAGACAGTCCAAAGTATACCTGACTGGGGATTATACATTATATTATTAGATCTATTTTCGCTTGCAACCGTAAACTGTAAGCCCCAAGTTAAACCTTAGCGACATTTTCGCTCGTAAGTGGTTTCTTTCATAAAAGATAAGTAATTTTCTTTGGCCAATTGCATTTTGTCTTTTAGTTAACGTAAAAAAATGTCAACTGATCGGAAAAAGGGATGTTATCTAACACTTCTTAACTAAAATAGTTGCAATCTATCATAATCAAGTTTTTAAAACCAATTTTGATTGTTACGCTATTAAACAAGCTATATTTTTGATTATTAATATTAATTGTAAGTATGTTTTTATATTATTATTATACAAGTGAAACCGAAAAATGCATTGACCTATATTGTAAGGTGTTTAGAAGTTTCCACGGAAGGTGCAGTATTTGTTTATAGTGGCGGTCACTAGTAGCAGGTGAAAGATGATTAAGCTATCAGATAGATAACAAGAATAGAATGAAAATATAAATGTGAGATTTTTTCTTTTACCTATTTTCAAATATAATTTCGATTAGAATACTACAAATAACGGACTGAATCAATGCATGCTTTCAAGTTACTTTTCAAAACTAATTTTGAATGATTATATGGTTTAAAAAAAAGACTTATTTTCAGATCACCAAAAAACCATTTCAAACTTTTTTTTAAAATACTCTAAATAGATAGCTGTATCGATGCATAGTTCTCTTAAAATGAATTTTCACGAAATATATAAAAAAATGTATCGCAAGCTGAATAAACGTATATTTCTATTCTACTACACATGGTTTTGTGACAAAATTTCACGGAAAGTGCAGTGTATCTGTGCATGTTTGGAATCAGCTGTCCGCGAGCGAGTGGTCGGAGCGGTCGGAGCGGTCCGAGCGCGGGCGGCTCGGGCAGTCGCCTTGGGGCGCTTTGGTGGAGGGCTTCGCCCCCTTGCCCACAAAGATCTCTACTTCCTGTGAACAGAAAAAATATATCAATAAACACATATTATACAACGTGTGACAGAGAGGTGTGGTAAAAATGTAAAAGTGTTTTTAAGTCACTGTTGCTAGGCGCTGAATAGGTCATATACATTAAAAGGACTAGTGTAGGTTAACTTGATCTTTTCACAAGGCCATGGTTGTCTTGGAATTTGAAACAAATACCCAGAAACTGCATAAACAATACGTAAAAGTAATGATATCTAAAAACTTATTTCTTCAGAAACTTTGTAAATATAGCACATGAAACAATGATCCGACATCTAAATGTTTGTATTGATATTCCGCAGGTCACTGTTGTCTTATTTTTCCATTAAAAAACATGAATATGAAAATATTAAGACTTTTCTTATTTTTTACCCAAACGCCTATGATTTTACGAAAGTAAACATTGCTCTAATTAAATCAGCAGCCTACTCTGTACAGATATGAGTGTGCGTGCGTATTCTTGTCGTGCGCCGTTGTCACACCACTGCCACGCGCCGCTCGCTCGCTATCATAAACAAACTTGAAACTCGCAGTTTTGCGTCCGCGCTGCACCCCCTTAAGTAGAATTACTAACTGCTGCACTCATAGACGTCAATTATCATTAATTATTAATTAGCTTATTTTAAGGAGCTCGATGGCGCAGTGTTTAACGCGCCCGGTCTGCGATTGCTAAGGTTAAGCAACTTTCGCAAAGGTCGGTCATCGGATGGGTGACCAAAACATTTATCATCTCTCGCTCCTCCATGCTTCGGAAAGCCGTAGCCGTTGGTCCCGGCTGCATTAGCAGTCGTTAACAACCACCAAAGCACTGGGCCCGCGTGGTGGTTTATGGCCCGTTCTCGCTGTCCATCCATAGGGAAGGCTCGTGCCCCAGCAGTGGGGACATATACGTATGTAGAAAATTAGCAACAATTTTCTTGAAGCGTAAGGCACACTAGCGCCACCAATAGATAATTTGACAATTACTAACGGACCGGATCTTTTTTTAAACATTGCGTACCGTCCGACTACAGGAAAGCATCCATAGTATTTAATTAATAATTGTGCACTACTTTTCGTTGCGTGGTTTATTCACAAAACGGGCTATCGCATTTATTCACAAACAATGGTCACTTCTGGTGTTAGCGAATGAATACAAAAACAAACCTAAAAGTAGTGCACAATTATTAAATAATAGACGTTTGCTTAGTATCGGAAGGTCCGCAATGTTTGAAAAAAAAATCCAGTTCATCAGTTATCAAATTAAATCCATTAGCGGCGCTAGTGTGCCTTACCCTTCGCCTTAAACACAACAACCATAATAGGCGATTCTTCTGCTTTCTTATTGTAAAATAGTCTGTAACAGTGACATTATAAGCACATTTTCGATTGAACAATTATAGGTTCTAAATAGCCATTAATGATAATTTACGTCTGTGAGCGCGGCAGTAATACATAATTACTTTTTTCATTTGTTACGCGATTTTTAATTAAATATTTCTATCCATCCATAGGGAAAGCTCGCGCCCTAGCTATGGGGCCATAAAATGAGCTGATGATGATGAAAAGGGTTCCTCAACCCTCAACGTTTCTAGAGGACCGTCCCTTACTAGATTTTCCGAGGAGTTCTGGTGGGGATCTAGAGGTTCCTAAATTCTTCTCCACAGCTAAAAAATAGACGTCCTGAATACCCATCCAGTAATAATAGAAAAAAATTTCTTAAAGTTTATTTGAATTTTTTTTTTTATTTTCGACTTTGTCCTCACCTGACTGCCTTCGATGGCCATGTCGTCGTGATGGTGGCTGGGCCCGGCCACCGCTTTCGCCGCCAACTGCCTCTCGCGAGCCACCCGCCTGAGAACGATTATTACATTAACATCATTATTTAATTAGTAATACATCAAAAACACAAATGTTGAAAAAATTTCCACGAGCAGGATTTGAACCTGCACCCTTCTGACATACCGGGTCAGGTGCTCTTCCAATTGAGCTATCGTGGTTCTAACCAGCCCGCCGAAATTATTCAACACTTTTTACTTTGAAAGCCAAAGGCGCCCATTCAATGTCAACAACTACCGTCACTAACATCCGATCATAATATTTTTACAAATATTGAAGATCAGTTAAGAAGTAGGCAAGCTATTTATAAATTGTTTAAATGTCAGAATGAAGGTATGTCAGAAGGGTGTAGGTTCAAATCCTGCTCGTGGAAATGTTTTCAACATTTGTGTTTTTGTAATTTGTTTGCAAAAAAATTTGCGTTAAAAATTATTTAAACAATTTAGTAATACATACATCAATTTTAGAAAAAAAAACAAAACCACAACTATTAACTGCTTCTTTGGGACTTCTTGGCGGAGAAGTGAAGAGTAGATATTAATGATATTACTAATGGCCGTATAAAAATAAAACTGAATAATGAAATATATTAAGATACTCTGCTGTATGCATAGACGAGTGTGTTTGGTGGCAGGAATAATAAAATCACTACGTAAAAACGGTTGTATATTTCCAAAGTATGTCACACACTGAATCAATCTACAAGCTGAATTTATTAAAAACCAGCTGACCCGGCGGACTTCGTACCGCTTTGACAGTTTCCATGACAACAAAACAAACAAAATATTTTGTATTGAAAAATTAAATTGTCGTTTTTGGTATTATCCGTTACTTATTATTTATCGTTTAGGCCTGTTTGCGATTCAAATTCGCGATTGGTCCAATTCGCAATAATTTGCGATTCGTCCAAAATAAAAGGATATTCAAAATTAAAGTGTCAAAAACAGTACTGCACAACAATAAACCGACTTATTGTAATCCCACACAAAACAAGATAAATATATTGTCAGTTTTGACAAACGTCATTTTTTTTTATAAACTACCCTCAATTCTTGAGAGTGCAAGAGAGAAGTGCAATAAATATTTATGATTCATGATTTATGAGATATTTCTGTGCGTTTGGTTATTGCAATTGGCGCAATTTGTTGATGGAACAGTTATTTTTTAACGTGAATTATATAAATACTGGACCATTTATTTTCTAGTTTTTTATATTCCGTTAAGTATAATTATTTTTCGTCACGTCTTACTTATTTCAAATTTCTTGAAATAAGTAAGACGTGAATAAGTAAGAATAATTATAAAACTACTATTTGTTGATTATAGCTTCATGACACTTATGTATAATTATAGAACATTACTGAATCAATGATCTTCTTTAATTTTGAATATCCTTTTATTTTGGACGAATCCCGAATTGGACCAATCGCAATTGGATCAATCATGAATTGGAGCAATCGCGAATTGGACCAATCGCGATTGGATCAATCATGAATTGGACCAATCGCGAATTGGACCAATCGCGATTGGATCAATCATGAATTGGATCAATCATGAATTGGATCAATCATGAATTGGACCAATCGCAATTGGATCAATCATGAATTGGACCAATCGCGAATTGGACCAATCGCGATTGGATCAATCATGAATTGGACCAATCGCGAATTGGACCAATCGCGATTGGATCAATCATGAATTGGACCAATCGCAATTGGATCAATCATGAATTGGACCAATCGCGAATTGGACCAATCGCGATTGGATCAATCATGAATTGGACCAATCGCGATTGGATCAATCATGAATTGGACCAATCGCGATTGGATCAATCATGAATTGGACCAATCGCGAATTGGACCAATCGCGATTGGATCAATCATGAATTGGACCAATCGCGATTGGATCAATCATGAATTGGATCAATCATGAATTGGACCAATCGCGAATTGGACCAATCGCGAATTGGACCCATCGCGAAATTGTGCTTTTTAAACCATTGGACCAATCGCGAATTTGTGCTTTTTTCACCATGGGACTATGGGACCAACCCCGCACCGAAACGATTATTTATGTTTGTCACCGTTTAAACATTCCCTGAACTTCCACAAATATTTCAAAATCAAAATTAGCCAAATCGGTCCAGCCATTCTCGAGTTTTAGCGACTCAAACGAACAGCAATTGATTTTTATATATTTTTATATATATATACTTGGCCCGATAACCCGCATTAGGCAAGCGTGGTGATTAAGCCATTACCCATCAATAATAGCGATGACTTGATTTCAATGATGGAAGCTTTTGCCCAGCAGTGGGACAATTGTATGCTATTTATTTCACTTAGATAAACATATTTTACTAGTCACACAAAATGATATAATTGAGGTCGTCTGTGAACACGGTACAATACAGAGCTGGTATGATCAATAATTGGATGCAATCAAATCAAAACAGAAGGGATTGACGAAACATGGAAGAGGTCTATGCCCAGCAGTGGGGTGGACACTAGTTAAAAATGATTATGATAATCTAATATATAAAATTCTCGCGTCACAGTTTTCGTTGCCATACTCCTCCGAAACGGCTTGACCGATTTTGATGAAATTTTTTGTGCTTATCCGCTATCTATGAGAATCGGCCAACATCTATTTTTCATCCCCCTAAATGTTAGGGGTAGTCCACCCCTAAATTTTTTTTTTATTTTTTATGGCAAAACAACGTTTGCCGGGTCATCCGGTATCTATGAGAATCGGCCAACATCTATTTTTCATCCCCTTAAATGTTAGGGGTAGTCCACCCCTAAATTTTTTTTTAATTTTTTATGGCAAAACGACGTTTGCCGGGTCAGCTAGTGATTTATAAATTGAAAAAAAGACAAAGTGCTGAAAAAATCCCACGAGCGGGACTCGAACCCGCACCCCATGACATGCCGGGTCAGGTGCACTATCAACTATGCTATCGTGGCTCTTTTCAATTTCAATTTTATGAAGTTTTTCAGCACTTTGTCTTTTAAGGGTTCCGTAGCCAAATGGCAAAAACGGAACTTTTATGGATTAGTCATGTCTGTCTGTCTGTCTGTCCGTATGTCACAGTCACTTTTTTCCGAAACTATAAAAACTATACTGTTGAAACTTGGTAAGTAGATGTATTCTGTGAACCGCATTAAAATTTTCACACAAAAATAGAAAAAAACAATAAATTTTGGGGGTTCCCTATACTTAAACTCAAAAATTTTTTTTTTCATCAAACCCATACGTGTGGGGTATCTATGGATAGGTCTTCAAAAATGATATTGAAGTTTCAAATATAATTTTTTTTCTAGACTGAATAGTTTACGCGAGAGACACTTCCAAGTGGTAAAATGTGTGTCCCCCGTGTGAAATGTGTGTGTGTGTGTGTGTAGCTTCTAAAATAAGAGAATAATAAAATAAAAAGAAAATATGATGTACATTACCATGCAAACTTCCACCGAAAAGTAGTAGTAAGTAGTTTTTTTAATACGTCATAAATTACGGAACCCTTCGTGCGCGAGTCCGACTCGCACTTGGCCGGTTTTTTCAATTTGTAATTTGTTCACAACAATATTTGCGTAAAATTATATTACGTAAATAATGTCATATAAAATATTTCCACACTCACCGCCTATGTTCCAGCATGGCCTTCCTATCAGCCTCTCTCTTCTCCGCTGCGAGGCGCGCCTTTTCATTGTGAGCGGGGGGCGTAGCCCGAGCCCTTCCGCGGGGCAAAGCCCCCGCCATGGGGGTGGAAGGGGCCTTCTTTATGGGGGTCGATATCTATAAAAAAACAAGGGTGACTTTTAGTAACGCATTACGTCGATAGTCATACCTAGCATGGCATAAAAATCAAAAAGATACTATTGTTTGGCATAATTTTATTTTGATTACGCATAAACTTAATACTGCGTAATTGTTAAAAGGCCTAATATCATATTCTTACAAGATTCCCCCACTGTGCAACCAATGTCAAGTGAAGGAGACGCCTTGGCGGGAGGCGTTTAGCATCGCATCGAACGCTTGCCACTTTGCTTCAGGCGCTCGGATGGAACGGACGTGCTCTCTAGTGCTATTAATTCAGAGTAGAATTTGTTAACAGTTTTACATTAATTAAATAAATCAGTGTTCATATAGGGTATTTTTGTTTCTCTTTTTAAAAAATCAATTACGTAACCAGTTTCTAAGATCAGAAGTGGGATTGGAACACGGGTTTTGATCGTTTTTATGAAAATTTGTTTATCACAGTAAATAAGTGAACGTTTGATTAAAGCAAATTAGTTAAATTTATTGATTTTGCCGTTTGATTCATAAACTTGTTTTGTGTTAAGTGTTTTAAGCTTTGTTTGTGCTAATTTTGGTGATTATGTCGGATAGTGATCGTGAGTCTCGTTCAACAAGTCGTAATAATTGTAGTAGACGACGCAATAGAAGACGCGTTTCCCGTGAGAGTCGTGATGAGGATTCAAAGCGGCGAAACCGTTCTCGTGTTATGTACAGTAGATCGCCTAGACATCGCGGTAGGTCTCCTAATTTCGATAATGCGCGAAGGCATCGTGACAGTTCATATGCGTCTCGCGCAAGCCCCCGACGCGATCCCCTAGATAGGATAATGAGTAGGTTAGATGCACTAGAAGAGCGGATGCCTTTATCAAAAGCATCAACGTCTACCCCCGTGCCACGGCTTGGCGCTAGAAGCCTCACGCCTCCGATGATTCCGGCGCCCGCCGTGACGTCTGCTGCCGGTGTGGAAACGCGTGCTACGGGCATGGTCGCTGAGACGTCATGCGATGCCAGTGTGGACGCCGCGGACAGGATTGTTGGTGCGCTTTCCTCGTTGATTCAAGTAAGATCTAAACATTACTACATCTCAAACTTCGATCCTAATGTTCATGATTTTGACTCGTGGTGTGCAGAAGTAGATCGCGGTCGCAAATTGAACCAATGGGATGATAGGGAATGCTTAGGACGCGTTGGCGGTTGTTTACGTGGTGATGCTAAAACGTGGTTAAATGACTGGGTTACCAGTGACCGCACGTGGACAAACTTCAAAGCCGAATTCCGTTCGTTATGTCCTCGTGAGGTTGACATGGCCTCTATATTGTATGACGTAATGAGCACAAATTCAAATAAGTTCACCACGTACGCAGAGTATGCACGCAAGTCCCTTTTGCGCCTCAGTATTGTTAGGGGGCTTACGGACGAGTTAAAAGTTGCTATTATCGTGCGTGGCATTTTCGATCCTCAAGTAAAGGCTGCGACAGCTAACGCGAAACTACAGTCAAAAGATTTGGTTGAATTTTTATCGGTGTATATTAAACCTAAAAATGTTTCGTCTGCTACCAACAATCCTGCTCGCCATCCTATCGGTGCTACATCTAACCCGCATAAACGCGACGCACCTAAGTATGACCGGTTGGCTTGCTTCTCATGTGGCAATATAGGTCACAAGCGAATTAACTGTCCAAAGAAAAGTAGGACCGAAACAAAATTTTTTGGTTCACACTCTTCAAAGCCTGCAACTTCAAACTCGCAGTCTGTTAGTTATAAGCCAGTAAAAACCTGTTCATTTTGTAAGAAGAATGGACATCTCGTTGATTCATGTTTTGCGAAAGATCGTGTTGAATCTAAATCAAATAGTAAAAATTCCCTCAACAACGTAAATTTTTGCTTGGAGTCGACTCAAAACGAAACAATGTGATACCCGCTGTTATTCAAAAATTACCCGTAGACGTTTTGATAGATTCCGGTTCTGATATTTCTCTCATTTCTGAGTCTGTTCTAAAGTATTTTAGTTTGAATAAGTTGCCTACTTATCGTCGAATGCGTGGTATCGGTAGTCAAGACATAGAAGCAACGTCTTATGTGAAAACTATTGTGGAATTTCCTGAACTATCGTTGGAAGTTGATTTGTTTGTGGTCCCCTCTGATTGTATGCAGGCTCCAATCTTGATAGGCACTGATATTTTAAATCGTAGCGGTGTTACCTACATTCGAACAAACGGCTCTCAGCGCTTAATAAGAGTTGATAGCGTTCATAGTGTGTCTACTATGGAGGTCGACAAGGTAAAAACGCCTTTGATTGGCTTAGACAGGGATCGTTTATTAGCACTAATTAAAGACTTTTCTAATACTTTTACCATTGGCACGGCGACGTCGACGGTTAATACGGGTAGTATGGAAATTAGGCTTAACAGTGACGCACCGATAAATTATCGTCCGTATAAACTCTCAGCCGACGAAAAGAATCGTGTTCATAAGATAATTAAAGATTTGATAGACAAAGGGGTTATTCGTGAGTCTCAGTCCGATTTCGCGAGTCCTATTATCCTCGTTAAGAAAAAGAACGGAGAGGACAGAATGTGCGTAGACTACCGAGCCCTAAATGCCATCACTGTTAAGGAGCGGTTTCCACTGCCTTTGATCGATGATCATATCGATAAATTGGGTCGTTTTAAATATTTCACTAGTCTGGACATGGCAACTGGCTTCCACCAGGTGCCAATGAAGGATGACAGTTCCATCAGCAAAACCGCCTTCGTAACGCCCGAGGGGCATTACGAATACTTGAAAATGCCCTATGGTCTTGCTAATGCTCCTATTGCTTACCAAAGGATTATATCAAAAACCCTTAAACACCTGTTGGACACCGGTAAGGTCCTCACTTATATCGATGACGTCCTGATCATGTCTAACACGATCGAGGAAGGTCTAGAAGCTTTGCGAGAAGTACTGAAAACGCTCACAAATGCAGGGTTTTCGGTTAACCTGAAGAAGTGTACATTTTTGGACACTGAACTTGAATATTTGGGCAGATTGATTGGACATGGTCAGGTACGACCGAGCCCGAGTAAAACGGAGGCGTTGATCAAGTCTCCAAAGCCAACCAATGTAAGAGAAGTTCGCCAGTTCCTCGGACTGGCGGGCTACTTTCGTAGATATATTGCAAAGTATGCCGCTAAAACGGTCTGTATTACCAAACTGCTCAGAAAAGGTGAACCTTTTATGTGGGGCGCAGAGCAAGAGGCGGCTCGTAATTATGTTATTAAATGTTTAACAGAAGAGCCCGTCTTAGCAATTTTTGACCCCATACTCCCGACTGAGCTTCATACAGATGCCAGTGCGATAGGATACGGTGCAATCTTACTTCAGGAACATGACGAAAGGCGAAAGCGTGTTGTTGGCTATTTTAGTAAGTCCACTCAAGGAGCAGAGTCTCGTTACCACAGTTATGAGCTCGAAACCCTCGCTATCGTGCGTGCGCTTCAACATTTTAGGCACTATTTAATCGGCATCAAGTTCAAAATAATGACCGATTGCAACTCGTTAAAATTGACTGAACGAAAAAAGGATTTGTTGCCACGCGTGGCGCGATGGTGGGTCTATATGCAAGACTTCGATTTTACGTTGGAATATCGAAAAGGATGCCATATGCAACATGCCGACTTTTTGAGCCGACAGCCCGCTGACGTCTTTCATATTCAGAATCCACGAAATTGGGCGAAAGTGGCTCAAACCGCTGATTTAGAGACTCAAAGTTTAATACAAAAGCTTCGAGAAGGTCAATTAGATGCTACACGATTTATCGTTAAAAATGAATTGTTGTATTATAAGTTTTCACCGACCGGCGAAGATTCACGTCTCCTTTGTTTTATACCAAAGGGACATAGACTTAGCCTATTGAGAGTCTTTCATGACGACCATAACCATATTGGAATAGATAAGACCACCGATTTAATTCTTCGTCATTTTTGGTTTCCGGGACTGAGAGCGTTTGTAAAAAAATATATTGGTCACTGTATAGTTTGTTTGGCTCATAAGAAAGTACCTCGAGCTCCCAGTCAACCAATCGAATCCTGGACTAAGCCCAATGTCCCCTTTTTAGTGATCCATACTGACGCTCTTGGACCTTTGACCGAGTCAAACGGTTTCAAGTACATACTTGCGATTATAGACTCGTTTTCTAAATATTGTCTGTTGTACGCACTATACAGGCAAGACACTGACGAATTAAAACGTGTGTTTTCCAACGCTATTTCGCTATTTGGTTCTCCGTCAACCATTATCTGCGACCGCGGCAGAATGTTTGAAGGTTCGTCATTTCAAAACTGGGTAACTGAGCTGGGCTGTTCCATTCACTTTATCACGCCAGATATGCATCGTGAAAATGGACAGGTAGAGAGATACTGCAGGACAGTTCTCAATATGTTACGTATTGAAGTTAACAATAAGGGTGCTTTGTGGTCCGATGTCTTGTGGAAAGTTCAACTCACTTTAAATATCACCAAGCAAGCTACGACACAGACATCACCTCTTCAAATACTAGCTGGTATTGAAGGAACCACCCCGGTCCTAAGATCTTTGGTGCGCGACGTAGCGTTGAACAATTCTAGTCCTAACAAAGAAGGATTGATGGCTCTGAGGAGACAAAGAACATCTGAGCTGCTTGCTGTCAATCAACAGCGGCAGGACGCTTATGTAAATGAAGGTCGTCGACAGCCTCGTACTTTTGCTGTTGGCAGTTTTGTGTTTGTGAACAAGGGTTCGCAGAGCACCGGGAAGCTGGACTCTGGCATGCGTGGCCCTTATAAGGTCATGCGAGCATTACCGCATCATCGTTATGAGCTGGAGCTGCTGGCCGGTTCATACGGAAAGAAGACCCAGACC
Source organism: Eudonia mercurella (assembly GCA_963082485.1). Classification (NCBI taxonomy): domain Eukaryota; kingdom Metazoa; phylum Arthropoda; class Insecta; order Lepidoptera; family Crambidae; genus Eudonia; species Eudonia mercurella. The sequence goes on from OY720051.1 coordinate 6,798,585, forward strand.
GCCGCAGAGCATATGGTTCAGTGGCGCGGCGAGTGGACCCCAGACGCGTGTGAAGCGTTCTTCGGGATTGGTGAGTGATTGCCTCGACATTTTGGCAACTGCTTTATGCCCCGACATTGTGGCAATAAATAATCTGTGCCCCGACATTGTGGTAACATGTTTAGTTAGCCCCGACATTGTGGCAATAAATAATTTGTACCCCGACATTGTGGTAACACGCTTAGTTAGCCCCGACAAGGTGGCATTTAATCTGGTAGGCCCCGAAAGTGGCCGACGCGACGTTTTGTTTGTATCTAGCCTCTGGAGCCCCGCTAGTGGTTGTCAGATGGTTATATAAAACGTGTGCAGTGTTAAGCGATAATGAACGTCGATATCTGATCAACGTCGTCATTGGTGATAGAGATCCGGAACTCTTTTATGAATGGCGGTTTTGAATTAGTTGTTACCAAAATGCTATGGCTGCTTGTTTTGACTTGATCGCTTGAGTGCACGCTTGTGATCGTGTCGCAATGAGAAGCCACTGCTATAGTAGCGTTTTCGAATACTTTCTCTAAAATTGTTTGTATATTTTAGATGAGGACCCAGATGTTGAGGATCAGACACCAAGGAATGACGAAGGTCAAGCTGACGAGGACGTTCAGCTGCCAGGAACGGCCGTCTTACAAGATTCCCCCACTGTGCAACCAATGTCAAGTGAAGGAGACGCCTTGGCGGGAGGCGTTTAGCATCGCATCGAACGCTTGCCACTTTGCTTCAGGCGCTCGGATGGAACGGACGTGCTCTCTAGTGCTATTAATTCAGAGTAGAATTTGTTAACAGTTTTACATTAATTAAATAAATCAGTGTTCATATAGGGTATTTTTGTTTCTCTTTTTAAAAAATCAATTACGTAACCAGTTTCTAAGAATATTATCTATATTTTTTTTAATTTGGCACAATTTGTAACAAATTTTGTTGAAAGAAAATTACAATTTGAATTAGTGTTGAATTTTTTTTCCCACGCGCGGGATTAGAATCCTTACCCTTGACAGCAGTGGGACAAAATAGATTAAAAATAAAACACGCGGACGCGCCTTGTGATGGCAAAGTTAAAAATAAATAAAAATAAAATCATTTTTACTTTTAATTGACTAGCTGACCTAGCAGACAGCGCTAATGTAGCATTCTAATGGTGAAAGAATTATTTAAATTGGTCCAGTAGTTTTTGAGTTTATTCATTGCAAACATACATACATATAAAAATACAAAGGATTCCTCTATATAATATTAGTATAGATATAATATGAATCCTGAATGGGTAGTGGGTTAATTTTAGACGATTCAAAAGCATGCATTCTAGTTTATTTGATTTAAAAAAATTTACTTCAACTTTGACTTTACCTTATCCATATGGGAAGGCTCGTGCCCCAGCTGTGGGAACATAAAATAAGCTGGTGATGATGCTGATGACTTTGACTGATTTAGAGAATCAGGCGGGAAACTCATGCCCCATCAGTGGGGACATACAATGAGCTGATGTGATACAAACTCACCTCATTCCATCCATTGGCTTTCAGAGCAGCGATATGTTCGTACAGCGCATTCACATTGTCCACTTGAAGACAGACCATGTCCCAGAAGCCTTGGAGATCTTGTAACGTGGTGGGGAACGGCTCATCCAGCCGTTCGTTGATGTTGTTGTAACAGAGACCTGGAAGGTACAATTTATTTATTGATTTACTAAGGTACAATAAGAAGCTCAATGGCGCAGTGGATAAAGTGTCCGGTCTGCGATTGCTGAAGTTAAAGTTAAGCAACTGTCGCAAAGGCCGGGCACTGGATGGGTGACCAAAAATGTATCTCGAGCTCCTTCGTGCTTCGGAAGAGAAATGAGGTAGCTGATACATTATTTTCACGTCCAAGACCATCATAGGATCCTTCTTCCAATCATGTCATCCTCATCAGCTCATTTTTATGTCCCCACTGCTAGGGCACGAGCCTTTCCTATATGGATGGATAGGGAGAACGGGCCATAAACTACCACGCAGGCCCAGTGTGGATTGGTGGTTGTTAACGACTGCTAATGCAGCCGGGACCAACGGCTTTAGGTACCTTCCGAAGCACAAATCATATTTATCATATTAATCATATTTATGATTACGCATTATCAGTAATGAATAGTGGCTGCGTTGTCATACAGACAATTCTTTTCTATAAGATTTTGAAATAATCTCTTTTGAATTGTTATTTTAAATGAATTTTATGCACATAAGTTATTTTACAGACAATGCAACTCTCAATTTCACATAAATTGCGATGTAAAACGTAGTTTAGACTGCAAATTAAATTAAAAGATTTTTAAATTAAACTAGACAAACATTTTGAATTTTGAATTTTAAACTTCATAACGAAAACATTTAAAATCTATACTAATATTACACAGCTGAAGTTCGTTTGTTTGTTTGTTAGGTTGAACGAGCTAATCTCGGAAACTACTGGTTCGAATTGAAAAAATATTTTTGTGTTGAATACTTCATTAATTGAGGAAGGCTATAGGCTATATTACATCACGCTATGACTAATAGGAGTGGAGCAGCAATGAAAAATGTTGCAAAAACGGAAAAATTAGATTGTTCGCTAATTAACGCGGGTGAAACGGCAAGGCACAGCTAGTCATTAATAGGTATCCCATGAGACTTGAAAATAATGTATCAGCTGCCTAACTTTCCGTGCATGTCATACCTAAGAGCCGACTAACAGCCTAAATTAATAACCTATCCTCAGCAAGAGATGGGCCTAATAGAGCTTTGTTGCTCAGTTATTTCTGTTAATTATTGGAAAATAACAGCGGTTGCTTGGTAACTAGACTAAGATAAGACTATCTCTTACTAGAGATATTTTATTAATTGCGGCTGTAAGGGACAAGGGTTCCAAGATGCTCGCACATCATGGACAGTTGGACTGGACCGATTTGGATGAAAGATGCTCGAACATCTGATGTTATCTATTCCACCTCGGAGACCTACTTCGATTATGCTAAATGTGGTGTCGAGGTTTCCGGACCGTTACGACCTTGGGATCTTCAAGAAACGAGCCTATTCCTTCCTTAAAGGCCGGCAACGCATCTGCGATTACTTTGGTTTTGCGGGGGTGTCCATGGGCGGCGGTGATTACTCTCCATCAGGTGACCCGCCTGCTCGTTTACCTCCTTCTTTTATATAAAAAAAAGAGGTCACTAACACAACAGCGAGTTTACTCAAAATTGGTGATCTGATGCTATGTATACCCCATTTTGGGAGAAGGGCCTGAGAGTATACAACATGTCACAGAATGAACGCACATCCTCAGAAACCCCAATTAGAATATTTAATTATAATTAAAAAAAACATGCAAAGTAATTTTACTTTTATTTAATTAAATTGGTTTATTTAAGTTGTTAGTAATACTCATCGAGGGCAAACAGTATGGACATATTAGCGCTTTAGCCTACCGACCTACCGCATTTTAAGAAGCCCATTATAGCATTTTAACTATTTAACGAAGGAGTGACTGTAATTTCAATAAGTTTTAATAATTTTGGAAAAAAAATTTACCTATATTTTAAATATTTTTAATCGATTGAGAAGCCGATTTATAACAAACTACTTCCTGAGTGTGCGCTTAACCTGTTACACGTTGTATATGTATGTATGTGTATGTATGTATGTATGTATGTATGTTTGTATGTATGTATGTATGTATGTATGTATGTATGTATGTATGTATGTACGAATGTATGTATGTATGTATGTATGTATGTACGTATGTATGTATGTATGTATGTATGTATGTATGTATGTATGTATGTATTATTAAAATGCTAAATGGCCTACCTTCGAATTGCTGCATCTTCTGAGTGGCCAGTAGACGCGCCTTGCCGGCCGCTGACCGAAGGAAACCCAGAATCTCTTCACTGACATCTTGATCCTGAAAGGAATCAGCTGTTTCATGACAAGGAGATTAAAACAAAAAACACTTTATGTTTCGGCACATAAGGTTCACAGTTTATTAATTATGTATATTTGTGTTGTCGGCAAATTTAATTAAATTAGCCCCCTTCATTTAATTCAGTTCAATTTCTTTATCTGCCTCCTCAGTGATATAAAAGGTGTTACAACAATAAAGAACTTATTATAACTTAGTACTGCTAAGGTATTGCAAACATTTCCGATTGCGATCACTGAGAGGCCTATGTCTGGCAGTGGACTATTATAGGTTGATGAAGATGATTCTGATCACTAGTTACATGTCATACATTTGTCATATTAATATTGGAAATTCATGTGTTCATTAATTACAATATACATCCTATAATTGTAATTGTAATGAAGGAGCTAAATTATTATAATAAATTACCCAAGTTATTGAGGTATAGTCAATCTATTAATATTTTTAAGACAAAAAACTCAAAAAACATTTAATAGAACAATTAAAATCAAGAAGAAAACTTAAGTATTATACAGGATAATTTTTTTACCAGTGCGCAAATTTTCTGGAGCGACACAGAATCGGTAAGTAAACAACTTTCTCATAGGTTGAAATATGTCAAAGATTTCATGAGATTCTTCATACAAATCAGGCTAATCAAGTTTTCGCTAAAGTATGGGAAGTACAAAATTTTTTGACATATTTCAACCCATGCTACTATGAGAAACTTGTTTACTTACCGATTAAGAGTCACTCCAGAAAATTTGGGCACTGATAATAAAATTATCCTGTAATTAATAAATATCTACTATAAGTTAACATAATTTTTAACAAGCAGATTACTACTGCTCACTTTTAGCATAAGTTTTAGCATGTAATAGTAATGTATTTTTAAGTTTGTCTTTTAAGTGAATTTATAATTTTTTGACACAATAGATATTCCTAAACCTAAACTATAAATGTAAGTTTTTATCAATTATATTAAAAAACGCGAGCATTACATTTCAATCAGTTAGTGTTAACTTTAGAAAACAATATACAACATACATATAAATACAGACACAACAATAATACCAATGACGACTTATTCATTCATGGCATTAATATTGCATGAGCCCATATTGTGAATCAATAGGAAGGTGTGACCATATGAAGTTAGTAGATAGATACTTAAATACAACCATATCAAGACTATCAAGATAAACACAGTCATAATAGATCTGAGTAAGACGGCTATTAAAATTATCATTATATTTATTTCGATAGCGCAGTAGTAAACATGCTCGGTCTGCGTTTGCTGAAATTAAGCAACTTTTGTAAAAGCTGGTCATATAATGGGTGACCAGAAATATATCATTTCGAGTTTCTTCTGGATCGGAAGGCATGTAAAGCCGTTGGTCCCGGCTGCATTAATTAATACCACACCCCCATGGTGATTTAAGGTACATTATGTCGGGCTGCAGCGGGTCGGGCCGCAGCGCAAAAATCCGCTCAAATCGCTCGTATGTATTTTATATGAACTATCGCACACTATGCCGGGGCGCAGCGGGCAGCATATTCCGCCGCGGATTTGGTTGCGTGCGATGCGGCCCGCCGCCCCCGACACAGTGTGCTATAGCAACATAGAGAAATATATATGTAAGGTGTAGAGAGCCCTCTCGTTGTGCTTTTAGGCAAACCAATTTAACAAAGTTCTTCGTCAGAGCTATCCATAACGTACAGTTGCACGCGACGTCTGGCAGAACACTGTATTCAAAATCCGTCAATGCGCTGCGACCCGGCCTGTCACTAATGTGCTATGTAAGCATTTTGCGCTGCGTTGCGGCCCACTCCGCCCCGCTGCGGCCCGACATAATGTGCGCGAATCTTTATGCCCCATTCTCCCTGTGGTGTTCCCATGCATAGAGAAGACTAGTGCCCCAGCAGTGGGACATAAATATGAGCTAGTAGGTTAAGGCCCATAAGGTCTCTATTTGTTATATACTGTTCTTGTAGGCATGAGATAAGCAGTTGGATATAGGCTATTAATAATTTTAACATACCTGCAAATTCTCCAACTCCTTCTCTGCAGTGGCAGACAATGCCATCAGCCTCTCCGTCTCCCTCTTCTCCAACTCCAGAAAATAGTGTCCATCTTTAACAACCTCCTTCTCACCGTTCTGATCACCATTCAGTTCACAGTTCAGTTCACCGTTCACACCGTTCACTGGTTCGACCGTATCGTTCAAGCTTATCACAGATACACCGTTTGTCACGTTCACTACACTGGCTTCTACCACCTCAGTCTTCGGGCTTGGAATGTCTTCGGGTTTTTGAGGGGAGAGTTCTGCCTTCAAACTCTTCTTTGGTGATAGTATTGGTAATTGCGCGCGGAACTCCGGCCTCAAATGCCTGAGGACTGGCAGGGAGACGTTTGAATCGCTGTCACCGTTGGTGGGACTAGTACACAAATTTTCGCTTTCAAAGCTATTCGCCTTCTTAGGTGTAGAGAATCTGTCGTTCAGACAGTTCAAGGATTTCTCCGACAATACTTTTAGGTCGTCGTCCTCGCTTTGGCTCCTAACCTTGTGCCGTTTCTGGTTGAAGAAGCCTTGTGCTAACGCCCCTGGCCCGTACAACCTCTCCACCCTTTGCTGTATAAAGCTCTTCATAGGACTCGTTAACTTCTCCCCATTTTCTTTCGTGATTTCCACTCGTTTGGACACACCGTTGGAAGATATAGTATAAGACTCTGAAGCGTACCTCGTTTCTTTGCCATTGGTCTTGTCTTGTCTTGTCTTCCTGAAATTGGTCTCCGAATAACTGGATTTGAAGGTCAACTCCTTCGCGTTGTCAACCTCATCGGAATTCTGGTGGAGCATTGAGGTCGCAAAGGTTTTACTCTCACTGGATATGTAGGGGCGGCTGGTGGTAGTCATGTTTGCGCCAAGAAAATCGTTTTTCAGCTGTTTATTCTCGGCCGCCATGTAGACATGTAACGGTGACGTCGCTAAATAAGGATCGGTATGCGCCTTGGAAGGCGCCTTCGCTGTCAAATCCGTCCTTGTATCATGTGGCCCAAACGTTGGCACCAACAGTTTGTTCGCGCTCACCGGTACTGGTACAAGCAAGGAGTTGTTCTCACTTTTATACTGGTAAGTATGTGTTATGGGCCTGATGGGCGACGCTTCTCGACTCTTATTGATGTCTTGACGTAACTTGGAGTCGTATGTGGTCAAGTTGGTATAACCATTGACGGAACAGGCCAGATTCAGGTAGCTGGGCTTCTTGTGAAGGATTTCTTCGCGTTTTTTATGGTGTGCACGCGAGCGATGACTGCCAGCGTCTAAGTGAACCTTCGGCGGTGGTTTCAGGAGGTGTTCCGACCTCTTTGGTATGGGTGTAGGGTCATCAGGGGTACGGACTGGTGTGACAGTCGGGGTTGGATACTGGTTGACTGGATACAGGTTAGATGCCACCCTCTCTTGAAACCGTGAGTTGAAGTCCCGTATGCGACTGGTGGTGGAAGAGGGTGTGAGGAGATTCAAGCTTCCAGATGTTGTATCTGAAACGAGAATTGTGGTGGTTGATTATTTTTGTACAGATTTTGAAGATTGTTCTTTTCAGGGAGGGATGTTGAATAAATATTCGCTATTACTTTGTTCAGTTTATGGGATTTTAAAAAATAAGAAAAGCCTAGTTAGTATAAGTTGAATATGTAATATTTGTAATAATTATAAATAATGATGATGAATAAATTAATTATCAGTTATTATAATATAAAAATACATACAACAAATGAGTTTATGCTTAAGTATCGACATATATTTTTTAAATTACGCAAAATTATAGATATTGCGTTAGCATGTATTTGTTATGCAATTATGTTTATGAAAATTAGTAAAATTTTGTAAATATTTATCTTGGAAAATTTATAAGTATTAATATATCTCTATTTATTTTTTCTCATATAAATTTACATTTTTAAATATTTTTAAAAACAAAATAAATAAAACATTTAAAAATATAAAAAATAAGGGTCCGCCGGCATCGGGACTACGGTCCAAACTACCGGTGGTTAGGGCTCCAGAGACAGGAATCTCCTCACAATGCGTGCCGTATCGAGGAGAACTGCCTTCTGAATCAGGCCCTTAATCCAGCCGCCAAAGGAGAGCCTCACCATTAGATGTTGATCGAGGCTCATGGCCATCAGGCCGTTGGCCGTAACAACAATCGGTACGATGACAGCCGAATCCACACTCCACATGTCGACAACCTCGTGTGTTAACTCGAAATATTTGATTTGTTTCTCTTTCTCAGCTTTCACGAGGTTCTCGTCATGGTGAATGGTGATATCGACAATTATCGTGCGGCGCGCTAATCGATCTATCACCACAATGTCAGGCTTATTGGCTACAATAGTCTTGTCGGTGATGATAGATCGATCCCAGTACATCATGACATGGTAATTTAAAAAAAAAATTAATAATGGCAGATACTTGTAGTATGGTACCTCAGAATCCAAGTTGCTGGTGGATAATCCTGGCCACTTGGTTATGCCTCGCCGTTAGCCAGACGAGAACAGCCAGAAATAATGTCTGATGACTCACCCGGACGGTGGCATGCCCGACATATGTCAACCGTCCCGTCCTTCATAATATATTTCCGGTAGTTATTCATCAGCATAACTTCGTCCATATTGCACAGACAAAACCTTCAGTTTCCCCGAAGAGGTCACCGAAACGCAGCCAGGATACGGACGCTAAAAAGTCTACATCGGGTCCATGGAGGGCCCGGTAAAAGCGCCCGTGGAGCTCCTTGCCTTGCCATACCTCCCTGCGGTCATTGGTACTAAGTACTACGGGTTTGTGCCAGTTCTCTTTAGCCATGGACAGCGGCGTGTGTCCCGTGTCCACTGCTACCACATCTCTGTGCATACCCACATCAGCTTTTAGGAAATATTCCCTGAGACTGCACACCTCATGGTTGTAGAGGGTTTTAGCATTTGAAAAACCTCGAGCCCCGCTCTGCCTTGGGATGTACAGCCGCATTACCGACAATCGTTGGTGATGCATCCGATTTGCGGTCAGCAATGTAGTATTAATATTATTATGATAGCTGTTGTTATTTCTTAAATGAATGAAATAATTTTTTTTTCATAAACATAATATTTTACACCAGAATCTATAAAAGTCAATATTCAATATTCTAAATATATAAAAGAAGAAAGTGACTGACTGACTGACTGACCATCAACGCACAGCCCAAACGGCTGAAGCTACAATCATGAAACTTGGCACGTAGGTTCCTTTGGTAGTGTAGATGAGCACTAAGAACGGATTTTTGGAAATTCTAATTTTAAGGGGGTTAAAAGGGGGGTGAAAGTTTGTATGAAAATCCGTCAGTTTTGAAGTAATGATCTTATATTTTTGTGTTTGGACTGAAGATTAAAAAATAAATTACACGTGTCTCAGCGATTTTGATTATTACATCCCCATGAGGGTGAAAAGGGGGATGAAGTCATGGGAATAATGAAATCGTCTAGAGACTTGAAATTTTGCACATATATGCTTTTTATTGTGCAGGCATCTACTAAGAAAGGATTTTTGTGAATGCCACCCCTAAGGGGGTGAAATAAGGGATGAAAGTTTGTATAAAAGTCGGTCAATTTTGAGTTAGTATCTTCGAATTTTGGGTTTGGGCTGAAGATTAAAGCAAATTAAGGTTTTTTGGGAATTCTGTCCTTGGGGAAGGATCATGCGGGATGAAATGTTGTGTAAAAAAGTCTTTACAAAGGCAAAATTATTAAAAATACTTTTATGTCTTTACAGTCTGTTGGTAAGTATAAAATGGCTCAACGCATAGATATAGGAATTAAATAGGGACGGGATAGGGATAGACCTAACTTATCAATGTTAAACATTGACGTGTAACAATTTTACCGAAATAATTTTCATTTTATATCGTTTTAATTTCATTTTCTGATAAGTACCTACATAAGGGGTCAGTAGTGTAGCAAATCAAAAATAGGAATCCTATAAAGAATGTATTACCTAACAATTACTTCTGTAGATGGGTTTCTAACTACTTAATAAATGAATCAGTGATAGGAAATAAGTAAGTGTAGGTACCTAGGTATAATCCGCGGCGCCTAACGTGAGCTCTGGCTACCATACTATCAGTATCATAATCAGAGCTCACGGTAAGTACAGTATACAGACGAGTTGAACTCATCTGTGTACTGTATCTATTCACGTTTTTAAAAATTAGAAGCATTTCCTCTTAGATGCGATGATGATTGTGACTGCTTCAGTTAATTGGCAACGATTACGTCACAAGGACGTATTCTAGCGGAGTACGCAGTGCAACATATTATATTGACATTATTAGGAAGGAAATACTTTAATTTAATTACTTACTTATGATTATGATTTCTTATTAGGTATTAGTCATGGATAAACACAAAAATAGTGAAGGGACAGGGCAAGGATACAGCGTATTCATGATAGATAAAGTAGGTAAGTATAAGTCTCTCCTAAGAAACGCATGTTCACATTACATTATTTTTATCATCATCATTTTCTACTTTTTCTCTACATACTGTTAAAATAATGTTAAGGAAAAGCATGTAGTCCACGCGTGCGAAGCCGCGGGCATAAGCTAGTAAATAAATAAAAATAAATAAGCAAGTGTGGTTGGTTAACTGATGATCTAAGTACTACACCATATAAGTATTCGTAAATTTAATAATTACTCAAGTATATTTAACTGGTAGTTGTGGAGATCCTTGGGGGAGGCCTTTGTCCAGCAGTGGACGTCTTTTGGCTGAGATGATGATGATGATGATGAGTTGAATTTATAAAAGTAAACATACTCACAAGGTAAAAATATGAGATAGTAGTCACACATTTTTATAAATACACATTGTTTCATTAATTAACGAAAACACGTATGCTATTTTTGAATGTCAAAATAGAATTGTGATTTATTTCTTATCTTGTGTCTATCATAAGGTCGTCATTTATCTTATCAGACGATTATGTATGCTATGTTATATGACAACAGCTATAATAAATATTTAGATAGTAACAGAGTTTGTTTTTTGAGAGAATTCTACTGTACATTTTCAGCTTTCCCGGTATTTTTTGGGGGCGGCGAGAAACTTAATGGGTTCCACAACAAGCCGTGTGAAACGAATCATCGTCGGAGGTCTTCTAGAGGGAACGGCATCACGCACTAGTGCGTGTCCCCGTGCCCGACTAGATTCTGCGATGGGTTTGAATCGGATCGGGGAGCGGAACAACCCGAGGGCGACACTATAGGGATGTCGAAAATAATAAAAAATATCGATATATCGATACATCAATATTTTTAAAAGTATCAATATCGATCTCGATATATCGCGAAAAAAATATCGATATATCGGTCAAATTTTTAAACGACTTCAATAAAAAGAGAACGTCCTGCTTTTTTATAAGTCGGTAAAACATTAATTTAGGTCAGCCTAGCCCAGTAATAAAAATAGATTTTTTATTTTAAATAATTATTTTAACCTTTTGAGCGTCGATCGACCACCAGGTGGCCGATAACATTTAAAATTCTATTGTGTCTGGTATCCGCGCGCTCGAGCTCTTAATCATGAAAATCTCAATTAAAACAAAGGAATCAGTCAAACCAGTATTTGTCCGGCAGTGAGAGTTAAAAAAAACCTATTTTTGAAGTGTTTCGCCGTCAGCCAGATTAGATTAATGGAATTCAGCACAAGAAAACAGTGTGTTTTTAAAATCTTGTACGGCTTTGAGTTCTAGCGAGTTTAGTTAGATCGTGATGAGATGATAATTAATAAAAAAAATATCGATTTTGATACGATTTTCGATTTTGGTTATTTTGTATCGATGTTTCGATATATCGGAAAATAAATATCGCCAAAAAATATCGATATATCGAAAAAAAAGTATCAATATATCGATTTATCGATATTTTTTCAACGAGCCATTAAACGCTCAGACCTCGGCTCGGGTTGACCGGGTCGTGGGGGTGGTAACAGTGTGTTGGGCTGAACTGGGCATTTCATAATTCATATCATCCTAGCCACCCAAATTATTTTTTAGATGTCAACGCCTCGGTATCCGAAGGTCCCGGTTCAATTTCCAGATTGGGCAAAGTATTGTTCGGATTTTTCGAGGCATAGCCCGGGTTTGTGATTACCAACCCACATTTGGCAAGCGTGGTGATTAAGCCATTGCCCATCAATTGTAGCGATGACTTGATTTCAATGATGGAGGCCTTTGCCCAGCAGTGGGACAGTTATAGGCTATTTATGTTTATGTTATGTTATGTATATTGAGGAGCTCGGTGGCACAGTGGTTAACACACCCGGACTGGGAGAACTGAGGTTAGGCAACTTTCGCATAGGCTGGTCATCGGATAACTGTCCAAAAATGTATCATTACGAGGTCTTTCCGTGCTTCGGAAGGCCCTCCGGTTGCATTAGCAGTTGTTAACAACCACTGCACGGCACTGGGCCCGGGTGGTAGTCTATGGCCCAATCTCCCTATCCATCTAATGAATATACGTATGTTAAAAATTTTTCTTTAAACACAACAAACATAAGTGATACTTCTGCTTTGTTTCCAAGTGTTGCATATATAATTAGTTTACTTTAAAATTTGCAAACATACAGATGACTCTTCAGCATTAATTCCAAATGTATTGTAATAACAAACTGTTTACTTAGCGGCAAAACATGCCAATGAAGGTTATTCAAATACTTTGAAGCCTTGGCCTAAAACAAATAAAGAATTGTATAGGCCTTGGGTATTACCTACAACATTTAATATTCTTAACATACTTTTTGGCTGATATTCTATAATCTTGGGGTTTCACCGAAATTCTTATTGTTACAATACGTGTTGTGAGAACCGATTTTAAATTTCTACCATACAATGGTACCCTTACTACTTAATACAAATACTGCTTGAAATTAGCTTAATGTTAAATGCGAAGCCATTTAGTAGATTACCAAACGCTTTCGAGCCCAGACACAATAGAATTCAATTGTTCTATGGTAACCAGAGAGCACTCCAGTCGTTAAGATATAATAATAATACTAAACTCTATAATGCATTGTAAGTATGTACATATATGAGGAAAATAAAGAAAACGTTAGTCTAATGACATTAAAAAGATTGCAAGACCACTATGACAAAGAATGGCTAAAATAAGAGAAGATTGGAAAAAGCTGGAGAAGGCCTAAGTGTCGCAAAATAAGCCGACATTGTAATTAATAATTTATATACATATATTAAGAAACTTGTCAATATATATATGAAAGTTGGCAATATAATTTATACTGTCCCAATGCTGAGCAAAGGCCTTCATCATTGAAAATCACCAATTGATCACCGTTATATATAATTGATGGGTATTGGCATAATCAACACACTTGCCAAAGGCAGGTTGGTGATCACAAAGCCAGGGTATGCATCAGATAATTCGAAACAAACACTAGACATCCAGGTATCGGTCATAACCAGTGGTCGGAGTAGGTATATTGAATTAAGGTCACTGACATCAAACGTATATGTTAATATGGATACTCCTCCGAGTTTCCGGATTATTATGATAAAAATACCGAAACATCGAAATTATTACATGAAACTAGTTAAAAATGTATCAATACTCTCAACGCTATGCTGCTAGTGGCGTAGATGACCAGAATTTAATAGTAAAAAATGACTGGTGTGTAAAAACCTTGTTGTAGTAAAAGTGTTGGAGTAAAAGCCTAAGCATGTATAAAATGATATAATAATAATATTCATTTCAACACACGACATCCGGCAAACAGGGTCTTTTGTCCTCTTATCTCTATGCTCAACGCATCTGACCAATTAGAATCAAGTATCCAGGATGACTCATTGACTGTTTGTTCGAAAACAATGCGCTCGCACCGACATCCAGACCAAGTGGCTCACTCACTTATTTCGGTTCGTGGAGTGCGCTTATTTTATGTGTTGTGAATATCTTGACTTGACCCTGGCTTGTTTACTGTCTTCTGAAATCTACTTAAAACGACGAATTTGGCTTATAACTACGGACATCGATTTATTACTCTTGGATTGGGCCCATTTGAAGTTGTTTTTGTACGGGTAAGTTTTAATTATTTTCACTATTTAAGAAGGTTTTAGAACTTGGAAACAGTTAAAAAAATCACTTTATAGCAATCATCACAGCGCATGAGAGTCCGGTACGCACACCGCAGGGCTATCACCGCTTCAGTTAAAAAAAACACTTTATATGAAACAGAATTTCATTATCGACTTTACAGTTGTGTATGTATATATTGTAAATTTAAATCATTGTTTTAGGTGAGATATAAATAAATATGGCAAAGGTCAAGGCTGAAACAGTGCAAAAGTGGTTATTGCACTATCCTGAGCTACTTTACGATAACGCTAGTGGCACTATATACTGTACAAAGTGTGAAAGTCATTTGAAAGCTGTGAATAGAGGCAACATTACCAAACACATTGAAGGCGCTGTACATCAAGGAAAATTTAAGAGACCGCAAGAGGAATTTTACTTCGACCTCATTAAGTTCCTGATTCTATGCAATATTCCTTGGTCGCAAATGAAAAATCCAGCGTTCAAAGAGTTTTTTCAGAAATATATGTGCAGTACTTGTTGTTGCGTTTGTACCAATCGTAAAGTGGTTGACGAATCACAGTTACGAAAAGTTTATTTGGAGAAGTTTTATAGGAATAAAATCAATTCGATTTATGAAACTAATAAAAATGAGAAACTATGGATATCGCTGGATGAGACAACAGACATTTTTGGTCGATACATAGTCAATTTCCTAATAAAACCATTGCATCCTAGTAATAGTGCAGGCCGGCCTTATTTGATTGCTTGTAAAATGCTAACAGCAGTAAATGGACAAACAATAACACAATTTGTACTGCAATGTCTAGAAAATTTATGGCAAAACACTTTTGAAGCGAAAGTTGACAATATTTTAATGCTTTGCACTGACAGTGTAGCGTACATGCTATCTGCAGGGCGAAATTTAAAACATTACTTACCTGAAATGAAGCATGTGACATGTTTGGCGCACGCTCTTCATCGTGTAAGTGAGCAGATAAGGTCAGAATACAACGATGTTGATATTCTTATATCAAATGTTAAAAAAGTATTTTTAAAGGCTCCTAGTAGGGTAAACATTTTAAAAGAAAAATATCCTGACTTACCGTTGCCTCCGCAACCAGTCATTACCAGATGGGGTACTTGGTTACAGGCAGCATCTTACTACGCTCAACATTTAGATAAAATAAAAGAAGTTTTATCCTGCTTGAACAGTTCTGATGCTATAGCCATACGAAACGCAAAAAACATTTTGGAAAAACAAAATTTAGAAAATGATTTAAAATATATTGAAGAAAATTACTCTATTATACTACTAGCCCTAAAAGAGTTACAAAAACAAAATTTATCTCTAGCTGATTCACTTTTAGTATTTGATCAAGTAAGGGCTACGCTTAACGAGTGCAATAATGAGAATATAAAAAATAAAATAGAATCAGTTATGGAACGAAATCCAGATTTAGATACAATTAGAGAATACAGCGAGAGTATTGAAAAAAGCGTAGCAAATAATCAGAAACTTTATTTCAAATTCGCTCCATTGACATCTACAGATGTTGAACGATCATTTTCCACTTACAAATGGATCTTAGATGTTAAAAGAAATAGCTTAAAATTAGAAAATATTGAAAAAATTATAGTTATTTATTTTAATTGTATAGAGACAGAAAATCAAAATGTAGAACTTGTAACCGATGAGGATTAAAAATAATTATTTTTAATAAAACTGTAATAATGATTATTTGTATTAACAATAAACAATTTTGTTTGCTTACATATGGTTTTTTATTTTATTACTCTATTTACCAAATTTTTGGAAACTCCGGTACATTCCGGAAGAAATGCATGTCCATGTTATGATATCATGACGCAAGTATCTAAAATCAATATACCTACTCCGACCACTGGTCATAACGCTAAACTACTCAACCACCAAAGTGTTAATGCATAATAAATATTTAAATGATTTGTGATGAATGTGAAAGTTAACTTGAGGAGCTTGATGGCGCAGTGGTTAACGCGCTCGGTCTGCGAGTGCTGAGGTTAAGCAACTTTCGCAAAGGCCGGTCATTGCATGGGTGACCAAAAACAAATCATCTCGAGCTCCTCCGTGCTTCGGAAGGCACGTAAAGCCGTTGGTCCCGGCTGCATTAACAGTCGTTAACCACCACCAACCCTCACTGGGCCCGCGTGGTGGTTTATGGCCCATTCTCCCTATCCATCCATAGGGAAGGCTCGTGCCCCAGCAGTGGGGACATAAAAAAATGAGCTGATGATGATGATGATGATGAATGTGAAAGTAAGTAAGTGTTGCTCATTCATCACTCTGAAATAGATAAACAGATTTGGATTATGTTCATGATGAAGGTAAAGTAAAATCATCATCATGATCATCATCATCATCATAATCATCATTAGCCCATTTCAACCCACTGCTGGGCATAGGCCTCTATTTGTTGTGCTAAGTAAGGTAAAGCATATTTTAGAATAATTACAATAGGGATACTTTTTAATTTGGGTAAGTCAATTTCATTAAGAGTTTGCAATATAGGTCAGCCTAATGTTATGTATAGGGTAAATAATGACTAAGTTAACTGGCTTTAGAAGTTTAGATTATGATAAAGTAAGTTTTTTAATATATATTCATCTACAAGCTGCATGATGTTAAATTGTTAGCGAATTGTTACTTATTTTTATAAGATAGCTTATGTCAAATTTGTTACTGATATAATTGACTACATCAATTATTAATCTTACCTTACTTTTTAGATACTAAAGTACAGCTTACATAACTTAATATTAAACACTTTAATAACTAAACATGCCAACTAGTTAACTAAAAGAAGCGTTAAAGAAAGTAACGCAGTGACAGAAAACAAAAATAAATACCTACATAACTACTAACACTGATTCAGAGATTAAGGAGAAACAAGTTTATTATTGTATTACTCATTTTCTCTTGAATGCTATTTATGAAAACAGCATGCCATTATGTGTGAGATGAGCAAAAGAACGTTGTAGAATCTCTTATTCCGTTATTCGTACACATTTGCGCATAGAAGTTTTAAAAAAATAAGCAGGTAGGATATGGGCAAACTTCAAAACAACATTTAGAACCAAATGTAAGCTACTGAGAACAAACAAAACTCACCAATCTCAAGATTTACACAAAAATCACAGAACACACAACAATTACAATACAGAGATTATGAATACAAATTAATATTCGCACTTTAAATTCATACCGAAAATTTATGACATGACATCACATTTTACAAAGGGGATACGTCAAACTTTTTACTTTTTTTTCTCGACCGCGAAGACGTCGATTGGTGCGCGTGTTTGCGGCCAGTCTGAACCCAGACCGTTCCGTTTCACGGTCAGCGAGTCGCACGTAATCGCTGTTTATTAATTTATTCAAAATACCGTTTATTGCGTTCTTTTTATCACTATAGAATCATAGCTAAGAAATTTAAATGGTTGATGAATTATTATTATGCTGACGCGTAGTCATCTGTATTCAACGACGGTTTGGCGACAATGACCGGACTTCAATAGATGCGAGTGGGCTAAACGAGGTTGGCTGTCTATGTGTGCATTATATTTTCGCTTGTGACTTGCATTTTGCAACCTGCATTGTCTATCCGCGACCTACATCGTTGTTTATATGAATGTTGTATGTATTAAATGTTAAGACTACCTGAGCATATAACGTAATAAATCTTAATAAATATCGCAATAAATAATTGTTTATCGTACATTCATAATAGCTGTAACAATTTTAAACCATTAAAAAGTATTTGCGAGGAGAAAAAACATGTTTGAAATTTTATTACACAGACTGACTGATTTAAACTGTAAACCTAGTATTTAACTTTAAAAGTCCCAATGATAACACACATTTCGTCATACACAACCATGAAGCTGTAGATATAAGCGCACAACTACAAAAGTACCTAACTTTTAATTAAAAAAATACTTTATTTTATTTTAAGTAAGTGGTTCTTAGTAGATACTAGATACTTACTACTTTTAATCTACACAGTACTGACAATGGCAATACACTGAAATAATGAATATGTACATGCAATTTATTCTATTTTATTTCTTAAAAAAACGTAAGAGAAAATAGCATAAGTTCTAAGTGATGAAAAAGATTGCAAAAAGATTGCAAACATACAAAGAGTACTCAACACATTTCAACAAACACATACAAAAAAAAACTATAGAAACAGGAAATAAAGAAAACACAGAGCGAAATAAGAATGACAAAGATTAAATTTATTGCGTAACACTAAAATACTTAATGAATTTTAAACTCTTCTCTTTTATACTTACAAATGAAAATGCAAATGACATAGCCGTATATGTACATACGTCCCAAACACGCATGCTTAATGTAACGAAAATACAAGAAACAAGACCATGAAGAAATTGAATTAAAACACGAAATTTACCTGAAAAGTCCGTGCTAGCATCGACGTCCAACGAACAGCTGCCTATCGAGTCAACCGACTTATCCATAACTTTAACTGTCAAATCCTTAGAGCAATCCTTAAGCAAATCAGTCTCCTTTACTTCTATCTCATAAATACCTATACTGTCCAAATCGTTGTCCAAATTTCTGACATCATTCGATTTGGGCGACACTGTTGAACTAGGTAATTTTATATCAGTCTCATCGGTATTAATTGTCAGTAGTGAATCAGGATTAAGGGAGTAGTCACCAGAAATGTTCTTCTCCAATATTAAAGTGCTTTGGCTTGTGAAATTACTGCGTATAGGCTCAATGTACTCAACCTCGTCGTCATCGATCGATAAGCGATTGGCATTTCCGCTAGGACCATCTACATCCTTTGCGTCTTTAGGGACCGCGTCAATAACAGTCTGTGTTTTAATTAGACTCTTATAGTAATGGCTTTCAAGTTTTTCTAACTGTCTTTTCGCGTCCGATTGCTTTTTGTGCACAGAATCTATGATAACGGGCAGATTCAGCAAATCAGGTGTCTTCTCACAGCGATTGTCGCGTCTGAACAGTGGTGAATCATCACTTTCCAGCTCGAAACGCTTATATTTCGATGAGCAGTAGTCGTCTATCGATGACGTATCAGATTTCTTGGAATCAAAGAAAGTGTCGAGGGAGAAAAAGGATTTGCGCTTCTTCTTCGGTTGGCTGGCTTTTTCAAAGTTCGTGGCAGCTTTATAGTTCTGCACAACGCAAACGCTGCTAGTGTTCACAAGAGACTTGGGTCGAGATTCCTTTGGCAGACTGAGGGGTACACGGTTCGCGTCAACCTTTCGCGAGTCCAAGCTCAGAGTTTTCCGAAATCGCTCGTTCAGATTTGCTAGAAGGACATGTCTCCTTTCAGCAGACTTCGGTGTGATATTGTAAGAGCTCTTACTGCTGCACGGTTGCGAATTTGGAATGTGTTCGGTGTACTTAAATTCTATATCGTTCTCTGAATAGTCCCTCTGCACCTCCGCCTTGTTGTACGGCTCTGAAGGGCATAGAGAGGGCCTATTCTCAGGCCTGTGAAACGAGAAAGAACCTCTATCTGAGGAACTCTTTTTCCTTTCACATATGCAGTTGTCAGCACAGTTCAGCCTTATACATCTCTTCTTTTCCGGCTCCAGCGAAACATCGTGCTGCTTGGGAATGTATCTGTCTGGCTTATGTTTGTGGACTAGGAGATCTTGGCGGATCTTCTCCAATCTCTCGTCACCTTGGAGACCTCTGGTGTACTTCGACTTTGGCGGTCGGAAGAACCTGATTGATCCTGTCGTGTGGGGCTCTGTGGACCGCCTGCGGACGACTGACGGGGAGTCCGATATCTTATTGACCCCTAGAAGGAGAACGGGTGACTTTTTGTCCTCTTCGTCCGGTAGATCACTGGAAAGAGAAAGAATGATTTTGGTTATTATTGGCTTTATAAAAACTTTTCTATATAAACTTTTTAATTGATAATTTGGTCTCTTACATGTTATTTTTATTGCAGCTTTATTTTAACTTTATTTAGTTAGCCAGATAGCGTGTTAGTTGCTATTCTTGTGATTTATCATAATTCAACAAACAAAATATTTGTCGCGTCATTCAAATACTTAATTAATAGTGAAATCTTGTACTTAGGGAAACTTGACCTTACAGTAATAGTTAAGGGAACTCTCCTACAAATAAACTTGGAATAGATTTATTTATAGCTAGTTTAAAACTGTCACCATAAAAGATTAATATTTTTAAGAATGGCAATACCAGTTTTAAAGCAAGTTTTAACTCTAATCTGCGTTTATTTGTAAACTAAAGATACTTAGAATAGAATTTAAAACAATTACTGTGCAAATAGAGATATCTGTTTAGAGATGTCTGTGTAGAGTTTACTAACAAAAATGAAATAACATCAGTTTTAATAGTTTAATCACGTTTCGAGATAAAAAAGTAAAAATCTATGTTTAACTTGAATTATGATAGTCACATATGGTAAGCGTCACAAATTATTTAACATTTAAACAGTTTGTAGTTAAAAAACAATGCAATAAAAAAAAAAAACGAAGAAAAACAAAAAAAAAAGAAAGAAATTGAAAGCGTTAAAACAAAACGAAATACTCACACAGTGAAACAATAAACAAACACATCAAGTTAGAAACGTAAAGAGAGTTAAAAACACGGAAGTTATTAGCTTAGAAACAAAAACAACACAATATTACAAAAAAAAAAGAAACAATTAAGTAGTTCAGTTTTTATATCTATTCGTATAAAAGAGCGAGGAGCTCCATTGCTGAAGTTTCGCTAAGGCCGCCATGGAAGAGTGTCAAAAATCCCTTCCATGCTTCGGATGGCACGTAACGCCGCACAAGTCCAGGGACGATGTAAAGGCTGCCTGAGACCAACAGCCAACTATAAATAAACCTGTCATCTACCGTGAATACAGACACAATAGAATTTTAATTGTTTATGGCACTGATCAGTGCTCGCGGCAGACGACAGGTTAATCCTTTATTGTACAAAGAAACTACATTTAAACACACATAACACAGGACATATACAATATACAAAGGTGAGCTTATCTCTAGAAGAGATCTCTTCCAGCCAACCCTAGCTGTGGTGTAATAATCAAGTATGCGG
The DNA here is from genome assembly GCA_963082485.1 of Eudonia mercurella. Lineage (NCBI taxonomy): Eukaryota > Metazoa > Arthropoda > Insecta > Lepidoptera > Crambidae > Eudonia > Eudonia mercurella. The sequence goes on from OY720051.1 coordinate 6,819,772, forward strand.
GACTAATAAATTGTAAGTAATACTATACTAACAAACATATTTAAACTAATTACCAAGGACATAACTAATTGAAAATAAAACATTATATTATAACTATTAATATTATATAATAAAGAAAGTCTGTATCTCTTTTTTTATAAAACCTTGGCAGAATCATCTCAGTAACGTCTACACTATATTTGTAAAAGTAGTTTATGTAATAATATACGTTATATTTGTTTATACAAATATATTTATATAAATTGTATATATGTAAGTACTGTGCGTTTTATAATATATTATTTTTATTTCCAAATCATTGTCTCCACCCAATTGCACCTACCATGTTATTTCTGCACCACCGTATGGTTGACTGGTAGTCTCATTAAGTCCGCCATGTAATATATGTTGCAAAAGTTTTAAATAAATAAATAATAGGAAAGGACATACAAAAGTAGGACAATACTTTATTTTAAAGTACGGGTGGCAACCCTAGTTCCATCGTACCTTACTTTATATATTAATAACACGGTTGCCTGAGCTAGGCGAGCTAGGTTACAGGCGTATGGGCTTAATCTAACATAAAAATCAGCAACCAATCAATTACTGCTACAAATAAGGTGAGGGCTAAATCCCTATTGGAGCGGGGTCATTTGCCTGCTCTTGTTTGAATACAAAAATAAATTTTAATCGGTAACACGAAGTTTCCACAGTTCAATCGATAATCGCGTGCCAAGTGATGACAAATAGCTAAATTGTATTGGGTAGCTGAGGGAGTCACGTATCAGCCGGTACGAACCACGACATTTCGTCTTTTGTTTTTATTTAAAAAAAATACTCGAGTGCTCGAGCAAAACGCACAAATAATCACAACAGCTGCGCTCAGTCTGTTCCGAGCTGTTCCCAGATTTGTGTCCGTGAGAGATTGTCTATATGTGCATTGCTCGAGCGCGTGCTTTGATCAGCGAGTTTTATATGCAATATGATCATATTAACTTAAACTAGATTGCTGCGGCAAAATTTTTACTCTCCTCGCCATACAAATTCTCATTTTCGTTATCGTTAACGGCACATTCAAATGAGTTAATACTTAAAAACTCCAAATGGCTCGAGCGCATGCATTGATCAGCGACTTTTATGTGCAATATGATCATATTAACTGAAACTATTAAAGTAAAGATCACCTTTGCACAACGTTTTAGAGCATTTCTTTTCCCTCGCATTTATAATAATCTGGTCAAAGTGTGTGATATAAAGCATTGTCAACTTCAACTAGTCAAATCAAGAATTCTGTCCCTGCTATTGACTTGGGATTACGCTCAATCCGAAAAAAATTTAAAAGTTACGGCCTAATTTGGCCTTCCATCAGGTAGTGGACGGCATTGGTGCTTATCACTGCTGTCCGATTCCAAGATTTAATCGCAGGGCTACCTTGAGCCACACACGCACTTAACTCATTCTTACATACATGCACTCCACATTTGCGCATTGCACCGTCCCATAATTAATTAATTAATTATTTGTTATTGTCAGAATCATGCTGTTAATCATATTTGTTTGTAATGAATAGCCACATTGTTACCCTTGCTAACCCTAGAGAATTGACCCCCACGAGCCAGATCTAGCCTAGTGTGGGAGTCACTCCTGTAACACGGCTTACTATTATTTTTGGTAAATAAACATTTTCATTTTCATTTTTCATTTTCAACTAGATTGCTGCGGCAAAATTTTAACTCTCCTCGCTTCCTGCCATACAAATTGTCATTTTCGTTAGCGTTATCGGCACTCAACATTCAAATGAGTTACTTAAAAACTCCAAATGCTCCAAATAGTAAAAAAAAAAGTAAAAAGTCGCAATCAAATCATAGACAAAGACAGTCATAGACAAAGAAACCAATCATCTCGGAGACTTTCGTACCGTAATCTTTACCTCGGCCCGTTACATATTATTGTGAGTTGTGACCGGTGCGGTGATACAGTCCAACGATGGACGGTAAATCTACTTTTGCGTGTGATAAAGCAATTTGTTCTTGTTCAATGTCTAGCACTGACGCAACGGTACGCGTATTAATACTTACTGTGTTACGGTATTGAAGCGGGAGTTTTTAAAATGTTTTTTTTTAATTTATTGTCTATGGTAATAATTAACCATAGGTATTTTTTTTCGATGGATTCGTGCGATTAGCCCATTTAGCCAGTGTCAAAGTAATTTTTCTAACAAGTAATACATAAATAAACAATATTTCTTTTCTGTATGATGATGATGGCGACCTCCTTGGTCGAGTGGCTTGCACACCGGTTTTCATGGTGTCGCTATCTCTGATGTCCCGGGTTCGATCCCCGGTCGGATCAATTTAGAAATACCTGTTTTGCTATATTGTTTCGGGTCTGGGTGTTTCTTATGTAAAATAAGTATGTATTTAAGTATATTAAGTATGTTTATCCGTTGTCTAGTTAACCATATAACGAGTTTCTTAAGGAAGCTTTTCTTGGGACTTGATAATTGGTGTGAGTGTAGGAAACATTTATTTATTTAGGAAACATTTATGATGAATGATAATAGAAATGAGAAGTGAGAAATGATATACCCCCCAAGCCCTCGAGTATCTCAGTAAAGATGTGGGGCTTTACTAAGTCCTCGGGCGGACTTCTTGAGAGAATTTGAAAAGTGACGTTGCACTGTTTTGTTTCATTTGCCAACACTCTTGCACACTCACGAACACTTAACGGTTAATAATCCACCATTATTTCACATTAATATTCGATATAACACAAATTTTAGAAAATAAAACAAAACCGCAGACATGACTCATCACTTTCCCGCGAAGAAGTCCCAGTTTTATATTTGAAAATTAAAGAACACGCACCATAGATAGGATAATGTAGGTACAGTTTTCTATTTGAAAATCAAAGAACACGCATCTCTGCTTGTTTTGCACGTAAAAACTACCCAGTTAAGATTAATATGAACCACTGTTTACAAGTTTTAGGTTCGATTGCACCAAAACTCCGGTCAATGTTACTGTTAAAAATGTAACATTAACATTAGCTTTTAGCAGTTATAGTTAACGTTAATACGACGTCTATAATCGTAATTTTAACGTTTCTTACAATGTGCAACTCATTTTTCGCAAAACTATTGATTTGACGGACGATTTGACGATAACGTTGGATTGTGCAACTCACCCATAGGATATAGTATTATATTTTAAAAAAATTACCCTAGTGGACCGGCAGTAAAAGTCCTTAGTTAATTAAATAAAAATCTTTATCTACTTCAATGTACTCCAATGGTAAAAAGTATTTTGTTTTATATTTTATTTATAAAGGAACTTAGAATAGGTCCATATTGTAAATTGTAAAGTTACAAAAAAACCCTACTCGACCACAGCAACTCTTTACGCTGTAGGAATTCAAAATATGCACGCAGAGCAGATAGTGTGGGCACATCACGTTTATCGATAGTCGAAACTCTTTAAATCACCAGAGTAAAGATATTGTAAATAAACAATAGTTTTAAAGGTTTTTTTAGTGTTAATGTAAGTACATTTCACGAAAAAAATAATATTCCAATTGCCATTTTGCATTTGCTATATCAGTTTGTTATCTAACTTTCTGCTTGTTCGTTTAATTATATATATTTATTTATTTTAATTTGGTAAAATACCGTGAACATCCGAAGTATTATTTTTTACAAATATTTCCCAAGCCATCATCGGTCTAGTTGAAAGGATACACATCCAACATTTCGTTCACATGCTTCGCCTTCGTCTCTCCTCAGCAGAATGCGCTACAGCACCAATAGCATCTTGAACACCATTGCTGATAAAGTGGATTGAACCATTTAGAAATACTGGGTGAGATTATTCATAGGTTTAATAAAGTGAATTATTGTAATTAAATGTTTTACTAACATGTCTGTAAGAATGTATTAACTAACACATTTATTTAACACATGTACACTCGTTGTCGGAAATAAAGCTTATATTTTATTTTTATTAGTCATTTCATACGCATGGTTTTTAACTCGGCTCCTCTAATTATCGATATACCTACCTATTTCAATCTATCGATACTTACAGACTACGTCAATCGTCAACCCGACTCATCGCACGAAAGAGTATGTATGTACATCATACCACGCACCATTGGTTTCCGCTGTCGGCATTCCTGTTATTTATTTGATGGACCGCGGGCTACGCCTCGCAATATGGCGGGTGGCGGCATGTTGGCGGGAGTGTCAGCTGTGTACTGGCGGCACTTAAAAACTCTTTTGTCTTTGGACAAGCCTTTAATGCTCAAGGTGAAAGGCTACTTAGAGCTTGTTAAAGTATGGACCGAACAAAACGCAATGAAATTACGAGTATACCGTATGATTGTTGATGGGTTAACTGTTTTCGCGGGAAAAATAGGGTATCATAGGTAAGTTGAATGGCTACGGAATCCGTAAAGTAATTAAATTATTAACTTTAACTACTCTCGTGGTCTACGTCTACTAATCCAAAAAACCTATCTACGAAACTACAAAAAAAAGTGGTTTTATAGGTAAGAGGGGGTTCTTTAAAAGCTATGCAAAAAATGCTGAGCAGGGTCCTGTTCGTCTTAGCATTTTACTTTTTAATTTAAGATTAAGTTTAGAAGCAAAGCCTAACTGTGCTACCTACATCGAATAAATGATTTCACACTTAAATTTAAATTTAAATCATCTACTAACTTCCAAATTAATATATATTACTTACTGTAGATCTGTGGTACTGATAATAGACATGACATGATCCAAAACAATTTTGCAAGCACGCATGACAATTAAAAAGAAAAACAATTTAAAAAGTTCACAAAAAAGTTCGCATGCAAATGAATAATGAGTTACGGACTAGATTATCGACTCGGTAGAAAGCAGTGCGCTCGAACTACAATCGATCGGTTGTGAAAGCCAATAAGGAATCGATCTTTTTTATCGATTACATAAAACTCTAAACGACTTCCTATTGTACATGTAACGTACCGTGCTTAATCAAATTATAGCTTAAATGTTTTCCTTGTAACAATAATAGGTTAATGATGTTAAGACCATGGGCAACTAATGATCAATATAAATAACTGTAGACTGTAGCTATGAAGCTGTTTTGTTTTGTAACTTCATTATATTCTCATTAAATATTTATAAAATACAGTGAAAAAATTAAATGTCTACCCGACCCAGCCAGGAATAGAACCTGGGTATTTCGCAATCCGGGCGGCTGTACTTACCATTATGCTACCGGGAAGGCTGACGTAAGCACTGAATTTTTTTTTTGACTGACTTTTTTTGACTGTATTTTATAAATATTTAATTGAGCTTAAGTGTAGCAATTAGCAAAAAACTATCACAATGTTATCTTTGATGGTGTAGTGATTGTAAGCGAAACTTAGAATAATAACGCCTAGAAGCCGAGTACACGCACGGCGATTGAGGCAAGTTTAACCAAGCCATATGTGGCTTGGTTGGCCGAACGGCTCGCTAGTATCCAAGGTCACGTCGTGTCGTAAGTAGCTCCGCAATTTTTGTTTATAATGACGATTTGTGCCATCAAAGGATGCTTTCACAAGTTAGAATCTAGCAAAAAGGATGCTAAGATTACATTTCACCTGTAAGAACAGCTAATCAATGTCTATTATTTCGTAAAACACGATATTAATGTTCGTAAATTTGTAATATGTCATTCCATGTATGTTTTGCTAGATGTAGGAAAACTTTTACCCCATTTTGTGTTCCGAGTTATTTTTATTTAGAGTTGTTTTTATCCAAGTCTAGAGTCCAAGAAAGACAATTTATCACGATTGCTGTTATCAAAGCGCCAGTTATTTAGAAAATAGTTACAGCTACAAGGATTTTAAACTGACATGCTGAAAAAATGTTATAACAGTATTTTTTTCAAATAAGACTGATTTTTGTGCAATAAAGTAAATGAATAAATATTGGCTTCTTATTTATTACCAAATATTGTTACATTTACATAACATTACATGTACATGTTTTCGTGTTATATGTAAGTATCTTTAAATAAGTAGCTAATGATATGAAAATTGTGGTAGTCGTAGCTTCACCGCCATCTAACTAAAGGCTCGAAATAATATTCAATGCATAATGAGATAAAATTATGCTTCCAAATAGTTTAAGAGAGAAGTGGCGGTCCATTGTCTCTGCCTACCCCTCCTGAGGGATTGAGGCGTGAGCTATTTATGTATGTATGTACCTTACAATTTTTACTTTTTTAAATAATAATCACAAACTTAAATGAAAACATCTTAATGTATATAACAGTTAATATTATTAATGTATGCCGTTAATATAATAAAATAATAATATGTAATAATTATAGAAGACAATTTTCTCTTTGTGACTATTGACTTTGTGGCTATTTTCACATAAAAAAATTGAAGTAATTAAAAAAACATATGAAACAACAATACAATTTTTAAACTATGAAACGAGATAAAAGTTTAGTAACTTACCCATTTACCCCGATTTGGGGAAATTACCATTTTACTTGCAACATTTATTCGTATGGTTGTGTGTGTAATGACAAGCTGCTGACGCACACGACGGAGTATTTTGTGCCTCAATATTTTAACGAACTCTGTTTGACACTATCGTTCTAGGCGTTATTATTCTAAGAAGCGAAATAAGTAACAAAGAAATTGCAATTAGAATGACACAAAAAAGCTAGCTAATAATATTTAAACAAGGAACAATAATGGCGGAAGGAAATAGGTGGTCAGCTGTCAGCGTAGCCCGAAAAGTCCAGCAAAAAAATTATTAAAGAAAAAATCCCGACGAATTGATAACCTCCTCCTTTTTTGAAGTCGGTTAAAAAGAAGAATAATTAGTTTACCATAAACAATGGTTACGCGGGCGCCATCGCCATGGGAATCGGCGCGCGTGAATCTCGGGTCGATGACCCCGTTCGGTTTGCTCGTAATTCGTGTATCGTGACTTAGAATAGCAGGTGGCTGGATGAATTATTAGATGATGAGTTTGTCGGAGAACTGAGAAGTAGCGGCTAGCCTTATTTTTTTTGTTCTTTACAAGTAAGCACTTGGCCTTTATTATCTAAGTGATGGTAAGGCCGAAGGTAGAAGCGCACTTCACGCAGAATACGCAAGGAACTGCCCTATCTTATATCATACTAGTGAAACACAACAATGCTACTATATAATGTTAGCAACTTTATATTATGAGATAAGTAGTTGTAGTTAGCCAGGCGGACTAAAACAAGCCATATTAATCACCAGCTCCCCGATTACCTACAAATATGTAAGTACCTCCAGCTGGGAATCAAATCGACCTTTGGGTCTGGGACCGATGGCACAAAATAACCCGGTGGTCTATCACTAGACTACAGAGCCAGTTTGTGTCCTAGACTTATTTTTTTTTGTATTTGTGAAAATGTATGTCGCAAGCACAGGGTGACAAATTTGAGGGTTATGTGGGGTGGGACTCCCGGATCACCGGGCAGCGGCGGCACGAGAGGAGCACCAACCTGCCTACCCACCTAGGACTTACGTACATTTGATTACATCTAATCCATTTACAATAAAATAAAAAGAACTATAAATAAAAGAGATGCCCCAGATCATATCTATCAGACAGAATAATGATCCCCATTTTTTTTTCTTTTATCAATAAAACAAAGAGGTTAGCAACTAATTTTAGACCACCTACTTCCATCTGTTATCCGGTAAAATTTAAATGAAAATTTATGTCATTTTTTAGCGACGAAAACGTCTAACACTGGGCCTAAGGTGCTTTACCACAAAACGATGGCTTAAGTTAGACAATGCTTAGAACAGATGCTGTCACTTTTTAGCTAATACTCTTAGACAGAGACACAATATTTTAAACACGTATTCAGCCATTGTTTAACTTTTAACACTGTTTTTAGTAAGAGGGGACGTGTCGCACACTGATGCCACTAGATACAAGAGGGCGTATAAACCTAGAAAAAAAACAGATTTCACCCGCGCCCCTTTCACGCCCCGCTTTCGTCCGTGCGTACGGCGTGGCGGCCAACGCAACAGATTGGCAGGTCGCTCCCTCGTGTGTACTCGTGTTTAGTGCGATCGCGCACAGTATACCTAAAATAATCAGATAAAAACCGGCTAAGTGCGAGTCGGATCACCTAGCTGTACTTCGAAACACTAAAATACTCTTTGCTGGTGGTAAATAATACGCAAAGGTAAGTAATGATATCATATATTTTTATTATATATTGCTACTTTAAATATTTAATATTGTTTTATTTTATAAAGGCGTAGGTGCCATAAAATCTTTAAGCATTTTTGTATTATGTAGATTATTTTTTGTATCATGTAGATTATATTATCCCTTTCAGTCGCACTTTGCTATCGACAGAAGTAACTGCAACAGTCAGCGGTTGCTGTCGACACGTTAAAGGTCAAAGGCCTACCATCCGACGCTACAGTTACCTCTATTGATACCAAAGTGCTGCTCGTGTGTAAGTGTTCTTACTGTTATATCTCTTCTTCAAAGAGTGTCGACAATGTAAAAAAAAGAAGTCTAATTTTATTACAAAAATATCGCTTTATTTACATAGATTCATAGGTTTACATTTTTTTTTCAGAATTCGTTCCCTGGCTTGTACCTGTCCTGCAAAGAACAGACAGAAAGAAGGTAAGTTAAAAACATTTTTGCATTAAATTATGTATTTAAGGTCTGTTCATTCTAACTTGTCTTAAAATGTAACAATCTTTATAGGACTTACTATTGAAATTTAATGAAAAATTTTATTGTTTTTTTAATGGTAAAAAAAACTAAAATATTGTTTACACTTAAGATAAACAGACTTTCTGTAATCAAAGTCAAAGTCAAAGTGTCAAATATTTTTTATTCAAATAAACTTTAGAAAAGTACTTTTGAATCGTCCAAACATTTTTTTTACCTACTACCCATTCAGGACGTCTATTTTTTAGTTGTGGAGAAGAATGGGCGCAAGAAACTCCACAGTTTTAATATAAGTAACGACATTTACAAAATTATATGCCGTTATCAAGTTATACAAGTTTAAAATTACTTAACAATATTTTAAATTAGAAATACCTGTTGGGGTGATTGAAGCATTTTTAACCCATGCTGTTTTGTCTTGAATGTAATCAGACACTTTATAATAAGCTTTTTTACAAAGCTTTTCTTTAATGACGATTTTAAATTAAATGATTGACAAAAGATGAATTCTCTTGCAAAATGTTTGGTAATATTTTAAATAAATGTGTAATTAATTCTAAGAAAAGCCCGTCTCAACCTACAATTATTAAAAATGTTCAGTCAATCAGTATGGTTCACCAGAACATTCAAGGAATGATGGGCAAAGATCCAGAGATTGCATTGTTCATGAACGATAATAAAGTTGATATTCTATGTATTACTGAACACTGGCTTAAAGATCATCAGTTCATGTTCAATTTTAATAATCATTTGGTAGGTAGTTCGTTCAGTCGAGTAAATTCAATTCATGGTGGCTCCTTAATTGGAGTTGATAAGAAGTTAAAATTAAAGGAAAGAAAAGACATAATGAGCCTCTCGGTTGAGCAAACAATAGAAATAGCTTGTGTGGAGCTGGAGCGACTTGTTGTATTAAGTGTATACAGGCCTCCGTCAGCATTGTATGATTATTTTGAAAAAGTAATGGATGAAGCATTATATAAAATCCGCAATGTAGGTAAAAAGATAGTTGTTTGCGGTGATTTTAATATTAATTTGTTAGAAAAATCTACAGGTTCTATCAAAATGAAAAATTTATTTTAATACTAGAATAACTGCCACTTCGGCCACTTGTATCGTTAATATATACACTGATCTAGTACCTCTGTCTAAACTCATTATTAATAAACTAGACTCTGATCATTGTGGCCAAATGGTCAGCCTTCCACATCAGTGTCAGCAAGTGAAGAAACAGATTATCACTGTTGTACCAAAAACTGCAGGTCGTCTGGAACGCTTCAAAACAATCTCTATGATAATATATGTTATGTAGAATATAATGATAACCCAAATGAATTTTATAATGATTTCTTTCATAAATATTGTTTAGAATTTAATAAAACTTTTATTCCAAAGATGATCTCGGTTAGTATACTGTTACTTTTAGTGAATGGGCTACAATTGGTATCCACAAAAGTAGAAAGCGACTTTATGAGCTATATGATGAACGCAACTATAACACCAGTGAAGATTTCAAATTGTATGTCAAAAAATATTTTAAGTTATTTAAAACAGTATGTCGATTAGCAAAGGCAAAATTCCTGAGTTCAAAGATTAAGCTAAGTGATAACAAAATAAAAATGACATGGAATATTATAAATAGTGAAACTGGAAATGTCAAAAGTCGTAACAATGAGTACAAATTGAGCTTCGAAAATCAAATCTTACCTTCTGATGCTGATGTTGCTGCGGCATTTGAGAAGTTTTTTACTGATATTCCAGTTTCAACTACAAAGACTTTGGACTCGTCCCCCACTGTAGCTGAAGCGGTTCTAAAGGAAAAAGGTCAAACCTAGTAAAAACCATTTTAGTTTTCAAAAAATTGATTTTAGAGATATAATTAAAACTTTTAACACTCTTAATAAAAAAAAGACTGCTGATTTGTGGGGTAATTCCGTTGACGTCACTAAATCCGTTATTGAGACAATAGCTCCAGTTTTAGCTTGCATATTTAACGAATGTATTGACTGTGGTGTTTTTCCTGACCTAATGAAGCACAGTAAAGTAATTCCATTATACAAATCAGGTAGCACATCTGACCCCACTAACTTTAGACCAATTTCTGTGCTACCCACATTTAATAAAATATTTGGAAAGATAATTCTGGACCAAATTCAAGTTCATTTTTATAGAAATAAGCTTTTACATTCATTTTTCAGGTATCGCGAGGCATTTCATCTGCGAGCTCTTCGAGATCTACGAGATCTTCGAGCTGGATTGTACAGTCAGCAACGACAGACTTTTCATGTGTTAACATATAAAAAAATCAATATTATGTTTACATTCTATGGTTTTAATAAAAATAAATATACGAATAGCTTTAAATTAAACAACTGTAACGAACTAACAGAGTTGATGAGAGAATTTTGCGTACGAGTTTGACCGGATAGCATTCATCGGCTTGTGAGATATTACGACATTTACGAGCTGCAGCAGTTCTGAAATACAAAATAATTGTAAATCACAAGTTTGTACGGTAATATACGAAGTATGATACAATATTTCCAGAATAGCTAATTCAACTTAATTATGTATGTACTGTGAAAAAAAATTACTATACATACTGCCACCAATACGAGTGGTCAAAAGCATCGTTCTGTTTTGCATATACTATACCCGGTACCCGCGTCGCCGTCATTGCTTCAGCGCTTGTAATACATTGTATAGTGAGCTCTAAAGTTAATGCGTAAGGGTCGATATTTCAAGGTGAGACTACTCATCACCAATGAAAAGAAATAATAACAATATCTTATTTTAACGAAATATTTTCTCGGCGCCCTGAGCACAGAAACACAGTCCTCTCGTCTCAACAGAGTGATGGCGACTAATCGATGAAACAAAACATGCCTGTTACCTCGGGTCAGGTGCGACAGACTGGAGCGTTCTGCGCGGAATAAGAATGTCGTAAGCGCCGAATTAGTTTTAGTTTATTTACTCGTAAAATATTCATTTTTTTTTCAAATCGCTAATACAGTCGCTCGGTAATATAATTTGATATTATGTGTTAAAATATTGGCTCAGTAATATGCGTCAAATTGAAAATAAATTGATTCTAGTTGAAAAGTAGACTTAAGTTTGTGATTTTATTTTATCGATAAAATTTTAATATATTATGTTTTCGCTTAAGCCAGTCCCTTTCAAGTATGCTGTAGTATCTATGATATTTTTTTCGGGTAAATCGTGGTTTATCTTCTAGTGTTAAAATCAAATCTACGATTGGTGATTTACCTTTATACCCCCTCTTAAGCTAACAGCGTTGCTTGCTATATCAAGTCAGCCGACATAGGCAGCATCACTGCAGATTGAGCGCGCCCCACTAGGGGGCGCGCCGTATTCACCACGGGCGCGGCGTGCACTCGTTATGAGTAACGACCGATAACCGATAACCGATATTACCGATAAATATATTTGTTTTGCGAAACAAGAATTACTAACTTATTGACTTTTTTTGCTTTTTAATTCAAATAAACCTAGGGGCCTAACACTGGCAACTCTATCTGGCTGCAAATACCAGTTGAATAAATTTAGAGTTTGGCTTATTTACTCCTTTTGCCTGTTTTACTAAAATCTAGCGTAGCATAAGGACCCAGGGCCTCCAATAGGTTAAAGACGGCCCTGGTCCGAATAGACCCGCAGAATCGAGTTTCTCCTTGCGTAAACAAAAAAAAAAGAGATCTTCGCCTCGCTCGGTCTAGCATTCTCTCGATCAGCAAAGAAGTGGTAATACATACCGAACCAGTTTTTTGTACCAGTCCGGTTTCTACATGCCCTAAAAATCTGTAAATATCTCCTAAAAATCGTCCATGTCTGATTGCCCGCATTGCATGCGTCGAACAAATCACTATACAATTGGTCCGAAATCGAATTAGTGGCAGTTCGAATCATTATCAATTAGATACGATTGTAAAAAATATGGCGCGTCTGGCGGGAGTAGGGTTGCCAGGCTTTAAAAAGAAAATTCGAGCTGACGAACCAGCTTAGCCGATTAAAAAGGCGGCCTGTACAAAATACTAAGTGCCTAACAAAAAAACATAGAAAAAGGTCGAAATAGTTATACCGTGTTTGGTATCTTTTACTCTAATTTGAAATGACGTTTACATGAAAGTAAGGCTCAAAGGATTTCTAGTATTTTGCGCTCAGAATAACAGCTTTAGTTATTGTTCTGAGATTTTGCGTTCGGAAAGTGTTGCAAGATGAAAGTAGGTATACTTAATTATGTCTATTTTTTCAACTGAATCTGTTTATTTGTAAGTCAGTATAAGTAGGTGCATGGAACTCGCGACTGCATCGCTAAAAAAAGATATTACTGCATCGCAAAAGCCTGTTAATATTTAATTTGGCCGTAGATCTTCCTATTGGAGAGGAGAAGTATTGAAGTTTTGAGTGGGTATGCCTCCCTTCCTTCTGCACTGACGGAACGAAAGTCCCACATAAGTTTGTGTCTACTAGGGCAGCAATAGACGAAAAAGAAGACACCATTTCCTAACGCCGGCTGTGCCGTACAGCGCTCAAAGTCTTTTCATGTCCAACTTTAGTCGGAAGCCTGGCAACCTTAGGCGGAAGTGGAGCATCGCAGCCATCTTTGAAATACATAGACAAGATTGGCAACAAGCATGCACTCGTGGTATAATTAATTCGTAGAAACAAATTGGTTCAACAGCATCAAGAGATTTTTCAAATATATTTAGTAAGTATCTTACAAGTTAAGCATCTTCGCGATAGGTGTTCCATTTTGATTATCTTAAGCTCCTCAGAGCTTCGGAAGGCTCGTAAAGCTATTACTCCCGGTTGGTGTGGTAAGATGGTAGTCTGTTGAACCACAAAATAAGGAGACAGTAGAATGTAAGCTTCATCTTAGGCGGAATTTCGCAACAGCTGCGTTCGGACTGTTGCAAGCTGTTCCGAGAATCCCTGTCCGTGAGAGGGTCTATGTGGGCGTTGCTGAGAGCGTCATGTATAAAGCTTATCTTCTGCAGTATTCTTATTTTGCGGTAAAACTCACTAAGTCTCAAGGCAAGACATTAACTTTTTATTTTAAAGCGATTGTTGCGATGTGTTCCGATAATTAAAGAGATAGGATAGTTCCTCAATGGTTGAAGGTTCCGGATAAGTGCGCTTCCACCTTTGTACTATCAGGTAGGATGAATACCAACCAAGCACTTCCTAATGCAATTTACAGACAAAAATCCAAAATACGTGTAGGAACTTCATTTACATAGGTATTAAATTAATTTCACACTCCTTATCTATTGTTATACAAGAATTGAAGGAAGGAAACCGCTTAGTTACTTCCTTACGCCAAAACAATGACGTAATTATAACAAAGAAGCTTTTTCCCGGTTTGAAATATACAAATTTAAAAAGAAATATCGATTTTTTTTTAATGTTATAATTAGCCTATTATATGTTTATCTACCTACACTGCCCCACTGCTGGCCTGCTGGGCAGAGAATATATCAGTTATTTACATGACAGAAAAAATAAAAGGCACCTAGTACTTCTATATGCGCTAAAGAGCAAAAATGTTTAAAAAATTGTAGTCATTAACAAAAATCCTACTAATATTATAAACGCGAAAGTTTGTAAGTATGGATGGATGGATCTTTGTTACTCTTTCATGTTAAAACTACTGAATGGATTTGGATGAAATTCGGCATACAGATAGTTTTTAACCTGGATTAACACATAGGATAGTTTTTATCCCGATATTGCCACGGGAATGAATGGAAACTGTCAAAGTGGATGTTTGTTACTTCACGTAAAAACTACTGAATGGATTTGGGTGAAATTCGGCGTACAGATAGTTTATAACCTGGATTAACACATAGGATAGTTTTTAACCTGATATTCCCACGGGAATGAATGGAAACTGTCAAAGCGGTACGAAGTCCACCGGGTTCACGTTTCGGGTATTTATTTGTTTAGTTTTTAACTTAACTGTACATCAGTAAAAGGCCAAATTAATAATATCAATACAACCAAACCAAATTAAAAATGTTTATACATATGTGTCAGTTAAAGATGTGCATTACAACATTTACAAGTTAATGAAGAAACATCACAAATCTTAGACAATATTTATTAACGGAGTGACCTAAGAAAAATTATGCAGATTACCAAACGATTCACCTTGAGCCGGTACAGTTGAATCTAAACCTTATAACTTAAGCAGCAAAGTAAACATCTTAACGCCAAGTGAGATGGTAATTCTGTTACAGGTTTGGTAGCCTAGAAAGTATTGCAAACGACAAAAACAAACATGGCGGTCATTCCCACAGATAAAATGAATCATTGCGCAATCTGACCAAAGACAATGGATGCACTTTCGGGTGACTTTTTTAAAAGATTATTTTTATTTATGGGCTCCATTTTAACATTAATAATAACGCACTTAGGTCTGGTAGCCTAGAAAGTATTGCAAACGACAAAAACATACATGGCGGTCATTCCCACAGATAAAATAAATCATTGCGCAATCTGACCAAAGACAATGGATGCACTTTCGGGTGACTTTTTTTAAAGATTATTATTATTTATGGGCTCCATTTTAACATTAATAATGCACTTAGACATCTAAAAAGCCTTTAAAAGCGTATTCGTTCACGTCAGTACCCTTAAGAAGCTATAGGGGATTTAATAGGTATGTATGCCTCCTTTACCCTAGTCGAGCTTTTCTAGCTAGGCGAGAGGTGAGGACTCCTACATAATCTGGGGTTGCCCCTGCCCACGGTATAAGCGTAAAACAGCATTTTATTTAATTTTAAAAAGAGACATTTGGTCATAGCACAGAATAACGAATAGTACTACGTCATAGTTTACATGCACTAAAAATAAGCTAAATAAAATTGTGTTAACTAAGTATTGTCACGCATGTAATAGTTACACGAGTATAAAGTCCGCAGTTTAAAAAATATCTCTTTAAATAATATTTTATGGCGACAGAATTAAATAAGATGGTGGTATTGCTACCCAGGCGTATTTTGGAATAAGCAAAATACCAACCAAACCGAGTCAGTCAAGCCCGAAAGCCCGAGATATCTGGGTCTAATACAATTAAGGTTGCCACCCATACTCTAAAATAGAGTATTGTCCTCTTTGTACTTTATAATCTACGACACCAATAAAGCACGCTAAAATACTCTATTTACGTAAAACTGATTGTTACTGGCTCGTTACTGGTTATGAGTACTTATAGAGACTAAATAAACTGGTATCCACAGCCAAAATATTTGTTAAATGTCGCAAAGAGCAACATAAAATACGTTTTTAAGGACAAATAAAATACTCTTTTTTATGCTATGTGCTTTATTTTTGTTCTGACAAAATGAAAAAAATACTTTATTCGTCCTGAAAAAAGGTGGCAACCCAAAATACAATAGGTCTATGCTAACCACTAAAGCACCGAAACTTTCCTAAAGTGAAAAGAAAATTTAAAAAAAACACGCTTACATCTACACCATCGTTCATTGGTGTAGTTTTCCATAGAATTTCCATATTTATCAACTAGAACAAACATATTTTTTATCACAAATCGATAGATTAAATTGATAAAACGAGTTTCTAATTATTTGTGACTGTTTTATGGTGAAACTGATATCGACAGATATATCTATGGCGTCTTTATGGTGGTGTACAGTCACGAGTATTAACATGTATACACTTTTATCTAGTTTTGACTCTTATTCCGTTGTATTAAGGGTTACATTGTTTACATGTTGTTCTTGACTGCACTCGTATAAATTTATATATCCAATAAGTATGTTACATAGAAGTATTAATACCTATATAGGAGATATATTGTTTTATGTAATGTAATAACCAGAGAGGCAATGTTGCCAGCATTCTTGGGACCTTTTTCATGAGCCCACAGTTCCAACTTCCAAATGTGGACATCTTTTATTTATAGGTTCTAAGTATTTAATTTAAAATGTTCAAATAATTTTAACGCAAATTTTGTTGCGAACAAATTACAAAAACACAAATGTTGAAAAAATTTCCACGAGCAGGATTAGAAGCTGCACCCTTCTGACATACCGGGTCAGGTGCTCTTTCAATTGAGCTATAGTGGTTCTAACCAGCCCGCCGAAATTATTCAACACTTTTTACTTTGAAAGCCAAAGGCAACCCATTCAATATCAACAACTACCGTCACTAACATCGGATCATAATATTTTTGTCAGAAGGGTGCAGGTTCAAATCCTGCTCGTGGAATTTTTTTCAACTTTTGTGTATTTTATTTTTATTTAATTTAAATTTGTTTTTTAGGTGTTTAGTATAGTTTTATTTATGTTGGATATTACATATATATATATATATACTTGTTACGCCTGTCTCCCACAGGGGCAGGCAGATACCGCTTTCGCTTCATCTACTCTCATTAATTTCTTTGTACATGCTCGTTGGTTTAAGGTTCTTGACCTGACCTTTCGTTAAAATGTCTTCGATTTGGTCAAGATACATTCGCCTAGATCGTCCCGTCCCATATCCTTATTCACATCCGTTACATATATATTTTTACTCATTCCCTTAGTAATTCTTTAACTTTCCCACCAAAAAGTCTTTATAGATCATATAAATTAGCCTTATCATGATATTAATCTGTAGACTGCCAACCACAGACCATCCACAGCATTACAAAAAAATAATTAAAATGTTCTAAAAATGAATTGCGCGCCAAACATGGCATAAGCGGACTGTCCAATACCGTTGCATGCCATAGCGGTTCCACGGAATTGCCAGTAGTAAAAACTACCGGATACGGCGGGAAAGCGGCCAATCGCCATTTTGATACGATTAACACTATAATGGAGCGTTGTTATTACATAAATTACAGTTTTAATGGTTGTAACTCGTAACACTTTTTGCTGCTTATTTTTCATAGGGAATTTTTGAAGAACAATTCGCCTAGTAACAGTTTTATTTGATATTAGATCACTTTGACCTATCCTCACTTGTCACCAGTTCAATGCAAATTCCCATCTTCGCATAATCGAATAGCAAATGAAATCTCAATGCGGCCGGTCTGCGATTGCAAAGATTAAATTACTTTCTCAAAGATCGCGGTCGGTCACCAATAATGTATCATATCCAGATTGTTTTAAAGAAATTTGCTGATTGACGACTTTTCACACCGCTCCACCGGGCTTTTTTGGGGTGGCGAGAAACTTAAAGGGTTCTTCGAGCCGTGTGAAACGAATCACCGTCATAGGTTTTCTGGATGGAAAACGGCATCGCGCTCTTTCTTCTATCCCATCCATAGCGTCGGCTCGTGCCCCAGGGTGGGGACATTTAATCAGCTGGAGATGATGAAGATATTGTGTCACGTTGTTGCTAGTTTCCCCAACTGACACACTGACTGTTGACTATAGATTTGAAAAGTTTATTTTTGGAACCGCCGGTGCCGCAACCATAAACTATTTATGCAACTGGCAACCTACAATGAAAACTTTTAAAAAGTTGAGTTTTTACAACTAAGGTGATTGTTACTTCAACACATGTTGCCTATCTTCGGAGCGCCTAATATTACAAATGTAACTTTATATATAAATCAAAGGGGAGCTAGAAATTGTTGCGTCAATTTAGCATGCATGAACGGCTGTCGAGAATGCCTTTCGTATCGCAACTAATTGGTTCAAGACCTACATAAGCCATATTAATCTAAGATCTTGCATTTCATCAAGCTTGGAGTTGCTTGTTTGAAATTATCATCGGTCCTAACCTAGATGAAGCTAGTTTCACACACCAGCACGTCTCCACTGCTGCGGCACGAGCCTACCCTATGGATTTATAGGGAGAACGGGTCATAAACCACAACGCGGACCCAGTGTAGATTGGTGATTGTTAACGAACGCTAATGCAGCCGGGACTAACTAAACTACTGGTCCAATTCCCAAAATTCTTTCACTGATAGAATGCTACATTCCTTGCGGGTGACATAGGCTATAAATTTAATTTAATAAAAAATCTTTTTATCTTCTCAAAGTGCTTTTAAACTAGCTGAGGAGCTCGATGGCGCAGTGGTTAACGCGCCCAGCCTGCGATTGCTAAGGTTAAGCAACTTTCGCAAAGGCCTGTCATTGGAGGTGTGACCAAAAATGTGTCATCTCGAGCTCCTCCGTGCTACGGAAGGCACGTAAAGCCGTTGGCCCCGGCAGCATTGGTAGTGGTTAACAACCACCAATCCGTACTGGGCCCGAGTGGTGGTTAATGGCTCGTTGTCCCTATCCATCCATAGGGAAGTCTCGTGCCCCAGCAGTGGGGACATAAAATGCGCTCATGATGATAGCAGGGTTGTCCTATTATGTTATCGAAAATGTTAGAGACAGTCCATAAACTGTCCCACTGCTGGGCAAAGGCATCTATCATTGAAATCAAGTCATCGCTACAATTAAAGGGTATTTTCTAAATCACCATCACCACGGTTGTCAATTGCGGGTTGCTGATCACAAACCCGGGCTATGCATTAAAATCTGGAAGACACGTAGCCCGACCTGGCAATTGAAGCCAGAATCTCTGGATATCAGAGTTAGCTGAGGCGTCGGCAATCGAAAATTTTACTTAGCTAATTCAATACATGTAATAAGTTCTCAATTTATATACAAAGGGTCGGCTGCAAAGAAATTCCACTTTGAATGGGCTTAGCATCAACGCTGTAATGATTCATCATTCACATTGCATTCAAAGAAAGTAGCTTTATTTCCAGGCAATAAAGTTCTTTATCGTTCCCACTCAATCGGAGCCCACTTCCTATCATTTTTTTCTCGTACAAGACATTTGTCTTGCTGTCTACAACACGTTAAACTAAGATCGAGCACAATATCTCCACGGTTTATGATTTATAGACCAGACAGACAAAAAATCTAAACGTCAAAAGAAACACTAGAAATTAGTTGAACTGAAAACAAGCAGACAGTAAATACTTACATATTTCTTGCATTTTAAAGTTTCATGGAAGTTTTTCAAACTGATCAAATCATTTCCGAAGTCAACAACAATTCATAATCACTTTCTATTCTCATGCGAATTTACTGTATCATAAAGACAATTGTTTTAATAACAAAAACCATGAGAGACTTAAGATGATTTCACTTATGAAAGTGATTTGTTTTACAATGATAGATAACACTTTAACGAACAAGTTCGTTGACACACACAATCACTAGAACGAGAACAGTCATAAAACTATGATAAAAAGTATCAGGCCTATTATAGAGCCTTGAGGGATCCCAAATAATTACAATTCGTTTCGTGGTAGCTAACAGACGCGGGCGCACGACCACCGTTCCGTGGGCGGTACAACCGTATGACGTGGTGTTGAATTGACGGCTGATTCACATTCCGTTACGTTGAAACCGCCGTTACTATCGAGAATCACTTTATCCAATGCTTCTTTCGGATCTCGTGCCGATTCATGATTAAACACTGACTTTTCAATGGATGTCTAGCGGTAGTTAATGGTCGTTGTTATAGTTGCAATAGTGGGGATGCTATAGTGAAGGTTGGAAGTAGGGGACCGATGCCAGACGTATTGGCTGTTTATGTTTCACGTTACAAGACGGCACGCGCTAGGGAAGCTTGCCGATGACTCGGGTTGTTAGACAGATGTGTTTTTTTAATTAGCACTTTTTTATAGGTTGTTGTATTTGTTTTGTTTATGGTCGTTAAACGCTTTTATAGTCCTTTCAGTTTGATTTTTACGTATCACGACGTGAATTGTAGATTTTTATTTAGGTATTACTAATTTCATTTAGAAAACATTACCACTTTGAAATCAAAAGATGAAAAGTTTTTTATAATTATAATCTCCTTTATTTATTTTCTTTCTTAAAACTAGATTTTTACAATATTTTAATATAAAAACAATAAAGAGTACCACCAGCAGCGGGGCAGGGCCCAAGCTACCGGTGGTCAGGGCTGCAGAGTGAGGAACCTTCTGACAATACGTGCCGTGTCTAGGAGTACTGCCTTTTGCATCTGACCCTTAACCCAACCTTTCAGCGAGAGCCTCTCTAGGTGTTGATCGAGGCTCTTCGCTATCAGACCGTTTGCCGAAACGACTATCGGTACAATAATGGTTGAATCCACATCCCACATGGCGGTAACCTCGTGAGCCAAGTCAAGGTACTTACTGAGCTTGTCCTTCTCGGCTTTCACAAGGTTCTCATCATGAGGTATGGTGATATCTACCAGTATTGCACGGCGCTGGGATCGGTCGACCACCACGATATCAGGCTTATTGGCGACAATAGTCCTGTCCGTAATGATAGAGCGATCCCAGTAAAGCATATTATTATTATTATTAAAGGCCTTGGTGGCCGAGTGGCAAGGCAAAGCGGCAGGTCCTGGGTTAAATTCCAAGCGTTTTTTAAACAGATTTTATTACATGGAAAGTTTTACATCGCAAATTGAAAAAAAGTTTTTTATATTTTCTATTAACTGACAACATCTCCCTTGATTCCTAAGCATAAAAATTAGATATTAAATTGTATATACCTACGCTTTTTAATACATACATTTCTTTCTTCGGTGCCGCATGACTCAGGCTCATAATTCTAAGTTTCTTTCTATACGATCACAAAATAAGGAGACTGCACAAGTTAAGTTTCATACATACGCGCTCAAGCAACGCACACATACACAATCTCTCACACACAAGGACTCTCGCAACAGCTACGCTCGGACTGTTCCAAACTGTCCTTGCTCAAGCAACTCACACATAGACTTAAGGGGTCGAGTTGCTCGAGTTGCTAAAGCGCGGTATTTATTAAGCTTACCTTCTGGGTCTCCTTTTCTTACAGTTTCGCCATGTTTGTCTGTCTGTCTGTCTGTCCGTCCCCAGCCTAGCTCATAGATTCTTAGTCCTAGAAAGCTGTAGTATGGCATGGATATACATATTAATCACACCGACAAAGTGGTGAAGTAAAATTTTGAAATGTTTTTTTGTTACACGTGAAGTGGGGATGTACTCGTAATTGTTTTTTTCTTGTCTACCTTATAAGTGTAGGGTGTCATTGGATAGCAATTTCAAAAATATTGCGGGATTGTGGAAACAGTTTTTTGATTGAGGCATCCGTTTGTGAACTATTAAACTTTAAAGTGCAAAATGTTGTTAGAATCAAGTGTCCCCCTGACAGCCAAATGGTTGTTTTTGGATACGTGAAAAAATTCACGGTAGTTGTATATATGACGAAGTTAAAAAGAAAACTATCACAGCTAAGTAGGCTTTAAAAGTTTACGAGTAACAGTCGACCAACTTATAAAATGTACTTGGCGCAGTACAGATTCCTCATTGGGAACTACTTAAATAACGTTATCAGGTGTGTGAGACCGGTAGTATCTACATTTAAGTATATGAGTCATCGTTAAATAAATGTTCATAGAAGCCCTCTTCTCAGAGTCCGCATTATTGAGATGGGCTACGGAACCCTACACTGCGCGTGGCCCGACACGCACTTGGCCGGTTTTTGTGATACGATTCAATACGGTACAAAGCTAAGTACAACCAAACCAACACTATAAAGACAAAGTCGTCTATTGCCCTTCACATGACCCGGCAATCCCTAGGGATGAATTATTACCAGCGAGCAGTGCCGGACGTCTCACAATGCTCAATTATACAGTTGTGTCATCTTTATGAACAATGAGACTTTTGTAGCCATGCGGATAGATGATCGGGTTGGATGCGGAAAATCAGGATTCTTTTTCAAAGTTAAATCTACACTAATATTATAAAGCTGAAGAGTTTGTTTGGTTGAACGCGCTAATCTCAGGAACTACTGGATCGAATTGAAAAAATATTTTTGTGTTGAATAGTCCATCTATCGAGGAAGGCTATAGTCTATATTACATCACGCTATGACTAATAGAAGTGGAGCAGCAATGAAAAATGTTGCAAAAACGGGAAATAACGCGGGTGAGACCGCGGGGAACCGCTAGTTTTTGATATAATAACAATTCGATCATATGTAAATTCGATGTTTTGAACGTTCGATGTTATAACATGTCGACTATTTGACTCTTTCATCGATCGATGTCAATTATTTGATTTTCGACCAATTGGGATTTGATATATTCCTTTTTTTATATCTTACGGAGAAGCACTGGCCTTCATCACACCTGATGGTGTGATGATAAGGTCGAAGGTGGAAGCGTACTTCAACCGGAATCCTCAACTACTGAGGCACTGGCTATCTTATCTCTAGCTGCCGGAACACAACAATGCTACAAACATTGATGGCGACATATTCAGATAAGATGGTGGTAGCTAGCCAGGCGGACTAACAAGTCCTACCACCAACCAAACCGAGTACACAAACATGTACCCCAACTGGATAACGAACCCGGAACCTCTGGGTCTAAACCGGTGGTCTGAAACACTTAACCACAGAGGCAGAGAGCAGCAGAAAGAGAGAATTGAATATTGAATTGATATGGCGTAGGCTCCCTTTAAAGGAGCTATGGGGGTTTGAACCACGCTTTCTCGCATTCAACCCAAGCGTCTGTGCGTTCGGCTGCCGACGAGACGTCTGCGCGCCGCTTCACAACGCTTTATTTCCTCATGTCCGTACAATTTATTC
This sequence comes from Eudonia mercurella, assembly GCA_963082485.1. Taxonomy (NCBI): domain Eukaryota; kingdom Metazoa; phylum Arthropoda; class Insecta; order Lepidoptera; family Crambidae; genus Eudonia; species Eudonia mercurella. Next base: position 6,843,088 of record OY720051.1, read on the forward strand.
GTCATTCAGAGCTTAACAAATAACATAGTGTGTGGTAGACCTTTTCTTTGTTTTCTTCAACAAACCAGCAATTACACGCGTCGACTGTCTTTTTCGCAAATTACCGCCATTGCAGTGTTTTTTTTTTAATTTCACCATGACCACTATTAGACGTACTGGCTTCGGGTTAGTCTCCGGACGTTCTCCGTTCTCGGTTCGGGAAAAGGATATGTATTTTAAAGTATTTTATGTATTTGTAATTTATAGAATATTTATGTATGTATTATAAGTTTGAATATTTTGTTGTATGTACTGTTTTCCACTTGTTGTCTCTCAAAATTTGCACACCCCATGTCATTTCTGCATCACCCTATGGTTGACTGGTAGAGAATGCCCCGGGCATTAAGTCCGCCATGTAATATTTTGTTGCACAAGTTTAAAATAAATAAATAAATATGTCGAATTGTAGGGTAGGTGATTGCCAAACCGCTTTTTGTAAACGAAGTTGTAAGTATGTGCGGCGGTAGCTCTATCTGACAAGGATGCACAGGTACTAGACTTAGCTGCTACCGACCGGCACTACTTAACGGGTATCAGGGGGCCGACCGCCTAACTCTCTCGCTTTCGATCGCTTTGAAGGCGAGGAGAGGAGGAGGCGTCATCTTGTCATTTCGAAAGGAATATGAAAGCAATATCGAAAGCTATAGGCTATATAGCTTCCGATATTATTGGATATTATATTTCGATATTATATTCGAGGTGCTTTGATGTCAACGTCAATGTCAACAACTACCGTCACTAACATCCGAATATAATATTTTTACAAATATTAAAGATCAGTTAAGGGGGTGCAGCGCGGAATTTAAAAATTTACGTGTTTTTAAGTCACTAGTGCTAGGCGCTGAATAGGTCTTATACATTAAAAGGACTAGTGTAGGTTAGCTTGATCCTTTCACAAGGTCATGGTTGTCTTGGAATTTGAAACAAATACCCAGAAACTGCATAAACATTACGTAAAATAATGATATCTAAAAACTTATTTCTTCAGAAACTTTGTAAATATAGCCCAAATGAAACAATAATCCGACATCAATATGTTTGTATTGATATTCCGCAGGTCACTGTTGTCTTATTTTCCATTAAAAAACATGAATATAAAAATATTAAGATTTTTCTTATTTTTTACCCAAACGCCTTTGATTTTACGAAAGTAAACATTGCTCTAATTAAATCACCAGCCCACTCTGTACAGATATTAGTGTGTGTGCGTATTCGTAGTCGTGCGCCGTTGTCACACCACTGCCACGCGCCGCTCGCTCGCTATCATAAAGAAACTTGAAACTCGCAGTTTTGCGTCCGCGCTGCACCCCCTTAAGAAGTAAGCAAGCTATTTATAAAATGTTCAAATAATTTTTAACGCAAATTTTATTGCGAACTAATTACAAAAACAAAATGTTGAAAAAATTTGTTCGCAAGAAAATTTGCGTTAAAAATTATATGAACATTTCATATTTATTTGAGGCTAGAATCAAGCGTACAATTTTAACACCAAACTACGTATTACTAATTTTGTACTTTGTGAATTATAATGATGAATGATCTGCAAGATTAAGGTGTTTGCCACCTACATGACACTGACTAATTAACATAACTCTACAAAAATCGATTCTAAATGAACAAATATATTTTTTTTAACTTGCTTTTCTGTTGCGTTCCTTCACCACGAAGTTCGTACCTTTTCAGACATGCCGGCGTTCTAAATCCCAAATCTGTACTGGCAACACTGATTCAGAAGGTCCAATAAGTAAAACTTCAACAGTCACTGTAGATGTATATTGCACTGAGTAGATATACACATTACAAGTTATACGTTTCTATATACTATAACTTAACAGGTTAAAGGCTACTAGGGAGCGCGACGCGTGACAGGAGACAACTGAGGTCGCCAAGCGTGTGTGTTCGCAAGCGGGCTATTTCTGCAATGTCGCATTTAATAATATTGTGTCCCTACATAGCGCTTAACCTTAATTTAATTGGAGCGATGGCTTGAAGTTAAATGAAATGAAAATACTCTTTATTGTACATACCAAAAGACTTAGAGGACAATACAAGAAGAAGTACAAATGGCGGCCCCTATCGCTAAAAAGTTTCTTACAGGCAACCATGTGTTGAACTGGACAAAAAAAAGTTAAGAAATGAGCGGTTAATGGTGTTTTCCGAAATATTAATTGACACACACCTACATACATCTATGTATATAAATTAATACATACATACAGACTTGATTTCGGTGATTGAGTGATGGAGGGCTTTGCTCAGCAGTAGGTCAGCCAGTTTATAGGTTAACCTTGCTGGGAATCGAACTCGGGACCTCTGGGTCACTTGACTACTACTACTAGCGTTGCCAGGTGTCCCGATTTTTCACTAACCTCCTTAGATAAAATGAATTTTCTTGTTATAATATGTAGAAGTTTATCTAGTTTTAGATTAATTGTTTTCATCATATCATGAACCCACAAAAACCTGCAATTTTTTTTAGCAATTAAAGCTGTCCCAATTTGAAATCCTAAATCCCGATTATTTTTACCTTCCTTCCCGAAATTTGATACTCTGGACCTGGCAACACTAACTACTACCACGAGACCAGACAAACGGTTACGTACTACTTTACAGATTAAAGTTGATTAAAATTGGTATAAGAGAGCTTTTAAGATAATAATTATGTAAAACAAAAGCTGGTAGATATTGTAGTGTTTCATTACTTCCGTTATGCCGTTTCCGCGACTATTTTGCGAAAGCGACAACAATAGAAATATATAAAAAGCTCAATTAAAACTAAGTGTCGTGCCATTTTGATGTCCAGATAAGCTTTTATAGCTGCTAAGACTAAATTATACTTGAATTGCGCAATTCACTGCGCCTGCTCGCCGCCATTTTGTTAATAAGTTTCTAAGTAATTTTCTTTATCCCACGACCTATCAAGATGGTCATTATTTTTTTTAATTGGACCCTGTTACGCGTCATGTCAGAATTACGTTAAAGTAAATTGAACTATATATCAAGGAAATAGAACTAGTATTTGTATGTGTGTATACTGGTAGGACAGCTGGCGTGGGTTCCAAATTCGAACGTGTTGAGGCGGGTATTGCGAAATAATTCTTTTTCAACCCACACGGATTGAAACTGGGCTTAGGGATTCGAATCTTGCAGCTTTTTATTTTTATCATTAAAGGTTTTCTTAAAAGGAGTTGTTTTCGGATCTTTTAAGAGGAGTGACGATATCCTTTTCATTCGTCGTCAAAGCAATGGTACAGGCTGGATAAAGTTAACCAGATGCAGCATAATTGGTCTTACAGTAAGTTATCTTATAACGTTGAATTAAATAAAACCTTAACATCATGTAAATAGAGTATAGTATAAGTGTTTTACTCTCTCAACATTTTAAGCACAAATAAACTCAAAGCGTGTTACGTAACTGTGGTGATATTTTCAATTTGAACCTTAACGCGATGATTTGTCATTGCTAGGGTAAAAATATCGTCAAGCATAAAAATAAAATACCCATATTTCCTCGGTACTGTGGTCTAGCGATTAAACCATCGTCCACAAATCAGAGTTGCCGGGTTCGATTTCCTGCGGGGTTGACTCTTGTACCCAGTTTAATTTGTGGTAAGGTCATCCATAGGGAAGGCTCGTGCCCCAGCAGTGGGAAATAAACAGAGGAAGCTGGTATTTAAGTTTTTTGGGCATAGATTTTTTTTATTATAGAGACGACCTCTGTAGCCGAGTGGGTTTGGGCGGCGCTAACTTTGAGGTCCCGGGTTCGATACCCGGTCGGGTCAATGTCGAAAACAAACTTTTCGATATTGTGTCGGGTCTGGATGGTTGGGTGGTGGTTTGGTGGTTTGGTGGTGGGTGGTCTGGGTGATACTGTCGTTGATCCTGATTTCCATAATACGAGTGCTTTAGCTACTTACTTGGGACTAGAAAAAATGTATGTGATGTTGTAAAATATTTTTATTTATTACCTATACGGAATTTTGTTGAAAATTTCAATTCACTCTATTTAATGGAAATAACAAATTCTAATTATGCCATTAAAATAAACTGGGTGTAGATAAAGCTGACGGGTGGCTGCCTTGTCGATCAATTAACACAAATAAGGTATGAGCCTAACAAAAACCTTTAATTCAGATCATAATATAACTATTGTTTTCTAAAGTTTACACGAACACTACACATTTAAATGAAACAACTTTTACGGATCTACTCGCGTTTATTTTACACATTACTTTTTAATGTTTATCCTGACGTTTCGAACCCTTTGCAGGGTCCGTGGTCACAGGGAGTCTCCCTGTGACTGGAAAAATAGTTTGATTGGTTTAGAAACAACCCGCCATTCTGACGTCAGGGTGGCGGCTCACGCACGTTTTACAATATCAGAGCTTGTATAACATTTAAGAAGATTTTAAATAGTGTTCCTATATGTACAATTGACGTACATTTTTTTCCTAAAGTTAAATTTGAAAAAGTTATTTGAATTAGGATTCACCCGCCAATCTGACATCAGAATGGCGGCTCACTTTAAAATGATTGTTGCTACGCTTACAGAAACGTACATTTATACTTATTTCAGTACAAAAACGTACTTTTTCCGTACATTTACATAGTTTATTTTTGATCTATTTGGAAGTCACACACCCGCCATTCTGACGTATACTTTTTAGTTATCAATAATAATACCACTTGAAGTTGACTCAATGCTAAACGCGAAGCCATTAATTACTATCTATACAAATATATATATGTATATAGTATAAATTAAAGAAAAATCTGTGGGACCGCCATCTCTCTCTCAATAGATGGCGCTTTTAGTGTCAAATTGTTCTGTCAATGTCTGTGTTAGCACAGATAATGAAGCATGTTATCTGAATCAACAACAACTAGTAAGAATCAAGAAAAAAAACGTACTTCCCTTAAACCTGCCGTTGCGTCGTCTATAACCATAAAGTTAATAATATTAACTAAATTAAGGTATATTATACTAATCGTATATTAACTTTATGTCTATAACATAACGAAGACTCACATATAAATCATATACTAATATCCATTTACACAGCTATTGAAATAAAACATTGTTTTTTTTTTTAATTATTAACACACAACATGCAATTTAGAATCACACACGCGTTTTATTCGAGTCAAATGTTATTTATTATTACCCACACTGACACAAATTTTATTTTTGTTTTCTTACATACCTTCTAACCCAGCGAAAGAATCGGTGGCCGGCTTTCTTGCCGCTATTTTTCTTCTTCTTTCCCATTTTCATTTAACTCTATGATGAACATAAACACTTCCTAATAGTACTTATATTTTAATACTTATGCACTGTTTATAGTTTTTAAAAAGTAACAATACTTGTCTTTGGTTAATCAATGGCACACTGGTAGAATCAATCAATCACACAGTTTTTTTCCAAAATTTTAATTAAGAACCGACTGTCTCTGGCCAGTACAGGACTCTAAAGTTGGGCTCTATTAAAAACAAAACAACATTTTAATTCAAATTAATTCTACACTTTATTTTTTAAATCAAACACGCATCAAGTTTATGTACAGAGAATTAATCACAAAAGCGAGGGGTGAATTCAAACCATACACTACATAGTTACCGAGACCTTAGACAATGTTGACAGCATGATTCGAACATCAAGAGAGTAAATAAGAGAATTCTAAATTCAAAAAGGAGGGTTTTAATTTAGAAGTGCACTATGGTGCGCACGCGATGAGACTGGCGCGCGGCCACGTACAAATTTAGAAGCGATGGAGAAGAAAAAAAAGGACCATCGGCTGCACATTGCGAGAATGCATGCGTCGGGTTTGTTTATTTTGGTGCAGTGACTAGTGATCTGAGGTTAACATGGTATAATAGCTACGCTTCGCGAGATTAATGTGGTATGTGACAATTTGAGCCTTGAAATATATGCTATGGTCTACAGAAGATCTAGTTTCAAAAGGTTGTTTACCTACGCACGAGATGCCTGCATATCAGTCTATTCAAAACTTTCAAAATGTTCATACCTATAAAAAATTTAGTCTATTGAGGAACGTAGCCTAGACCACGACTAAGCCACCACTAAAACACGGTAAGCATAAAATAATGAATTGTAAGAAAATATTCCTTAAATAGAATCCCACACTGAGAGAAAACACAGTAGGTACCAAATTATCTAAAAACAGTAAACTTACTTAACAGTGTGAAAGCAATGAATTTGAAAGAGACCAATATAGAAGAACAAATTCCATATCTGATTATACTAATAGCTGATATGTTTAAAAAAAAAACTATTAACAAAGATGGCCGAAGTAAAAACAAAGTAAACCATAAACAACATCAATTATTTTTTCCGACAACAAAAGTGCAAACGCATTTCTTCAAACAGCCGAAGCCGTCATGAAAAGTAATGCAGATGTTAAAAAGAAATTAAAATAACTTAGCGAGCACAGACAGACAAAGTGAAATAAAGCTGAATTGTGTGAGTCATCACGATCTATATCTGGTTCGGTATAGTAAATAGAGGGAGGAGCTCGATGGCGCAGTGGTTAACGCGCCCGGTCTGCGAGTGCTGAAGTTAAGCAACATTCGCAAAGGCCGGTCCGATGACCGGCCTTGTCGCCCATCCGATGATGGGTGACCAAAAATTTATCATCTCGAGCTCCTCAGTGCTTCGGAAGGCACGTTAAGCCGTTGGTCCCGGCTGCATTAGCAGTCGTTAACAACCACCAATCCGCACTGGGCCCGCGTAATGGTTCATGGCCCGTTCTCCCTATCCATCCATAGGGAAGGCTCGTGCCCCAGCAATGGGGACATAAATGAGCTGATGATGATGATGATAGTAAATAGAGGAGTTGGACGGCGCAGTGGTTAACGTGCCATCTGCGATTGCTGACGTTAAGAAACTTTCGCAAAGACCGGTCATTGGATGGGTGACCAAAAATGTATTATCTCGAGCTCCGTGCTTCGAAAGTCACGTAAACCTTTGGTCCAGGCTGCATTAGCAGTCATAAACAACCAATCAGCACTGGGCCCGCGTGATGGCTTATAGCCCGTTCTCCCTATTCATCCATAAGAAAGGCCCATTCCCCAGCAGTTGGGACATAAAATGAGCTGATGTTGATGATGATAGTAGATATGGGCATTGTGAATGGAACTCTAATTTGTACGAAGTGTGATTTTTATTTGTTATTTAACCGATAAAAAATAAGAATTCTATTGTCTCTGTATTCACAGCAGAAGACGAATTAATCACGTTAACGAAAATGGTCGGAAGAGCCATATTTGGAAGTGCCCCTGGCTCGGTATACAGAAGGTGCGGATGCAACCCCGCTCATGAAAAAGTATAAACATGGTTGGACAAAGCCACGATAGCATGGTTGGAAGTGACCTGACTTGGTATTGAATATCGCTAATGGAAAGGGCAATGGGCAATTTGTATAGAGGGTTTTGCCTTTTTGAACGGAACTTTATTTATTAATAGAGATCTTCTAGTCTAGACGGATAATATGCTATGACAAGTCAGCTCGAAACCGTAACCTTTCGGAGATATTAACGAATCTATACCGGATGTTTATACCTAACTGATTTTACTGACTAAAAAGTATTACTTAAAGTATTTTTTCGCAATTTCTCATAGTTTTGTATTTAGATTCAGATCATTAAAAAAATCCTGTATAAAATCGCTCATATTTTTGAATTGTTAAGGTTTAGGACTAAGCTTTTATATACAATATTATTCGTATTGGATGCAATCTTCTACTCATATGACAAAGTTTTGTCCGTGCGCAGGCATTAAAAAAAAAGGCACTAAAAGGGTCCATGATCCTTTTTGTAACACTTCCAAATTGTAAACTGTTCGCAACAAAATCTGTTAATACCCATATTTATAAAGAACTAGCCTCCTATGGCTTTTACAGAGTAACTGTCTTATTAGTTTTCAACGAGGATATTAAAGCACAAATTGACCACTACCCCATTAAAAGATCTAAAGCTATAATAATTAATTAAAGTTGAAGGAAAAACAAACAATCCTATCATCATATCAAACCGCTATGATGTAATTCGGACTCTTGGTACGACGCCAAAAACAGTCACCTGAAATGCGTCGTAGAAATGAGGAAACGGCATGCATTAGAAATTGGCCGCGCCGAAAGTACCATAGAGCATCTGAACATCAAAGTAACCTCAAATCTCTGTTATAAAGGAAAAAACGTTACTGACGTCTCTAATAAATGTTATATTTTCTGTGGTTGCATTCAGATCTCTTTTCTATTTCGCGCCAGTGGCCATTGTAAATTGACCCCTACGAAAGAAGTGCAGAAACGACTATGCACCAACGAATCAGGCGCAGAACGTACCTACACTTTTTTTTGTTAGAAGCTAAAAGTCCTTGTCATAGAAAATCAATTTCGCATCAAGTTTTTTTGATAGATAGATTGATTGATATCTACTTAAAGAAGCGGTAAATGGAAAACAACACTAAATGTTCTCATTATATTTATTGAACACAACACCATTTAATTTGATTAAGCTGCTTTGTTTGTCTGTTTTTTGAGGAAGAAATAGAAAGTACTCCGAGCCAAAAGGATGTATTCTAAGAAAGAGATCTTTTGCTACCAGTCAGGAGTTTTTGCGAAGTGGACGTTCTGCGTAAGAGTCGTACGACCTCGCAGACGCAGAGCTCTTTCACGGTTGAACACAGCAGACACTTTCGCGGGCCGACGAAAGCGAAGTGACGTGAGCCGTTCCATTTCCAAATGCACTTCCTGCTCCGTTTTCACATTTCGAAATTCAAAACAATAAAAAAGAAAAACTATTTTTGACACGCGCCTCTGACAGTTGCAATAAACGATCTCGTTCTAAATTCGAATCTACGTGTTGAGAGCCAAACTCCGCGGACGATGTTCCGTATACTGGCGATTACGTGACCATAGAGATATGAGTAATATTTTTTAAAATATAATCGCACCATGTGTTTTACGAGCACACGGGATGAGTCCTGTACAGCGCGTCAGTCTATCTCAAGTATACCGCGGCTACTGACCGGGAAGATGTATTCATAATGAAAATACGTGCTTTTCGGGAAGTCACAATGTTAATTATAGTACTTGATGAAATGCTGAGGCGTATACTCGAAAAGAGCAGATAAATCTGAGGGTCATAGATATAACGAATGTTATTTTATTTGGAGAAATTATTATTAAATGAAATATTAATTAGATAATTTGGTTACTGTGGTAACCAGAGCACATGAGTGACTAAAGAAACTTACAGTTTAGTCAGACAGTTTTGTTCTTTAATTGTTGTATAGATTTTGTTTGACTATACTTTTACCACAGGAACTTTACAGACTTCCATAAGCTTTCTAACAAACATAGGTAGATATCTTAGTTAATGCTCTAAGGTAGATATAGATAACTATCCAATTAGTTTTACCATATGTGTGTATGTAACTGAACTCCTTCTAAACTAAACAAAGAATTTAAACAGGTATTAACGCAAACTAATTAGTAAAAAGGTATCATACCTTCTTTATACCCGACGTTTCCTTCCTCGTCCTTCTAAACTGCTTTACCGATTTTGATTTGTGTGTTTGAGTTTTGTTGAGAAGACCTGATAGGTAGTGCTGCAATAGCCTAATATAACGAAATCATCATGGAATATGGGTGACTAGACGAACAAAGACAAAGAAAAATCATTATTTTATCTGTAAATTTTTTGAATACTTCGACTACGTGTTTAAATTGGTATCTCTCTCCGAACGGTTGGCAAACGATGGACATTTAAAAAATGTATGACAACATTGAATGAACTCTCAGTGACATTGTTTACATTATTGTAAAATGTTATACAAAATGTTGTACATGTTGAAAAGTATTACCTGCACTTAATGTCTGTATTGTAGTGTTTTATATGTGATCTTATGTACCAAACAAGTACTTTTGCTTCATTTATAAAATACACATTATTCTAGCATGTTTTCATAGATTCACTTCTGATCTTACGGTTCATTAGCTCTCTCCATCCGACTGGTTGTCTGGAAGAAATCGCTAAAAAGCGATAAGACCGCCAAATTGTAACTTTTTTTGTTCACTTTTATGTTGCAATAAAAGTATTATTTATCTATCTATCTTATATATCTATATATATATATAAAATCAAATGTTGTTCGTTTGTCTGGCTAAAACTCGAGAATGGCTGGATCGATTTGGCTGATATTGATTTTGAAATATTTGTGGAAGTTCAGGGAAGGTTTAAACGGTGAGAAACATAAATAATAAGTAACGGAAAATACTAAAAACGACAATTTAATTTTGCAATACAAAATTATCTGTTTGTTTTGTTGTCATGGAAACGTCAATAATATATGAAAAAAAGATTGATTTCGCTAATAAGTTCAAAAATGTTTAGGAGAGAGTTTGCTGTTATCTGTAAACAGCTTTCACAGCGTCACCGGACTTTTTTGGGGGCGGCGAGAAACTTAAAGGGTTCCTCAAGCCACACTGCTTGATCACGATCAAAACAACGTCAGAAGGTTTCAAGAGGGAATGGCATCACGCAAGCGTGCTCCCGCACTCTACTAGATTCTCCGAATAGTTTGGATAGGATTGGGATGGCCTTTACAGGGTTACAAAAGTGGTGTACTTACGTTATAGTTATAGTTTATACACCCTAACTAATAGTAACCTAACTTAATATGCGAAAGTGAGTTTGTTTGTTTATTTGTTATTTGTTACGCTTTCACGCGTATACTATTCAACCGATAATCATGTAATTTTGTACATAATATTTTATTATACTCCTAAGAGTATATAATCAACGACTTATTATAAAAAAAAGGAGTTTGTTTGTTTCTATTAAAATTTAACGATTTGTTTGTTTGTTGTCATAGAAACTGTCAAGCGGTACGAAATCCGCCGGGCCAGCTAGTTATTTACATATTAGTCGAAATAATAAAAAAATATTTGAAAAGTAGTAAGCCTACATTCTGTCCCACTGCTGGGTAAAGGTCTCTATAATTGAAATCAAGTAAGGGCTACAATTGATTTTGGTTAATCTATACTAATATTATAAAAAGGAAAGCTTTGTATTTTTGTATGTATGTATGTATGTTTGTAACGAATAAACTCTAAAACTACTGGACCGATTTGAAAAATTCTTTCACCATTAAAATGCTACATTAGCGCTGAGTAACATAAGCTATAATAAAATAAAAAAAGGAATGCGGTACGAAGTTAGTAAATAATAATCATGGTAAGAATCCCGTTAATAATTACTTTATCAACAGTCAGTGTCTGCCAGTTGGGGAAACTAGTCATTTGAAACCACCGGTTTAGACCCCAAGGTCCCGGGCTCGATTCCCAGCGGGGGGTACATGTTTGAGTACTCGGTTTGGTTGGTGGTAGGGCTTGTTTGTCCTAGGCTAGCTACCACAATCTTATCTAAATATGTCGCCATAACATCAATGTTTGTAGCATTGTTGTGTTCCGGCAGCAAGAGATAAGATAGCCAGTGCCTCACTAGTTGAGGATCCCGGGTGAAGTGCGCTTCCATCATTGGCCTTATCATCACTTAACATTAGGTGAGATCAAGGCAATGTGCTTACCCGTAAATATAAAAAAACTAAAAAAATATAAAAAAAAACTCGCAACTCGTTGTTTTGCTATGTCTGCGCAGTTCCTTTAGTAAGGTATGGAATTAATCAGCAATTCGTGCTAAAAATATTAAAACCTCCTTCCAACCTCGAGAGCGAGGTGTTAATTTTATTGTAACATAAATAACTCTGTTGGAAATCCCTTGGACACACCATTTAAACATGCGTTTGAACTATTCCTGGCTATTGCTGTGATGTAGCTTGCGTTACAGCAAGTGTTAATTTTTATTCTAAACCTTTTTTTTGCTAAAGAAAACTCTTAAGTATGTCTGGCTAGCTACCGCCATCTTATCTTAATATGTCGGCAGTCACGGCAGTTTGAAACTAAATAGCAAGCGCCTTAGTGCTTAATGATTCCAGTAGGGTTACTCTTAGATAGGATATGATAAGATAAGATACATTTTTATTGCCATAAAATTGTGTAAAAATACATAGCAGGTGTTGAGCATAATAATGGGAACAAACAATTTACCCTAGTCGGGCATGCAATTTTTAGTAGGTAGGGATACGTATAAACAGCCGCTATGCTGTTTTTGTACCGAAATATTCAGTCAGACTGTAGAACGCCTTATCTATAAGCCATCTTTTTAATTTAATTTTAAAACAATTTAAATTTACTGAGGCTTTTTGATCTGTGGGCAGATGATTGAATATTTGGATACCAGTTACATAGGCACTCTTGTTACAGGGCATTATTAATATTTGGTAAAGACAAGTCATCTCTTCCGCAAATTACTATTGAAACACAATTGCAATAAACAATTTCTAATCACAAATCTAAAAAATTCAAATGGCACTCTTAAACCACATTGGAATTAAATTGCGTGGAAATTGAGTGAACAAATTATTATCGAGATGGGGCGTTCCGAAATTGCGAAACTTATCCCAATATCGATACATATTAATCGCAATACAATTGTATTGAGATTGAGCTTGCGTCAAGAGTAGCCTACCAGGGGAAGTGCGCTTCCACCATCGGCCTTCTCATCACTTGTCATCAGGTAGGATGAAGGCCAAGAGCTGACTTATCTAAATGTTGCCTTAAAACAATGTCACAGAATACATAACATTGTTGCGTTCTTGCAGTTCAAGATAAGAAAGCCAGTGCCTCAGTGGTAGCGGATCCCAGTGAAGTGCGTTTCCACCTTCAGCATTATCATCATTTGTCATCACATGAAGGCGAAGTGCTTACGGGTGTAGCGAATAAAAAAGAACTCATTGGCTCTCCGCCCAGCTCCAGCCTTCCCCCTAGTCAAATGTCGCTTCGACGGAGATTTTAGTGAAGGAGGGCAGTAGCAGAGCAGATTGCCACTAAAGTCTCACTTGTGGCCAGATTGAGCCAGGAGCATCGGTTGGACAATCAATGGATATTTACCATGGCACTTTACCATACTATTTGTTATTAAAACCTTTTTCTGTGCCTTATAAAAAACTTCACATTTTTTTCCTGCAGCTGTTGGCTGCATATGCCTTTTACAGTGTAACCGGATTTTAGGAACCGCGAGAAACTTAAAGAAACTAGTAATAGTTAATGAAACTCGCTCTAGGCTAGGCACTCGGGTGGGATGTGGAACATGCGGAACACCGTTATGAAAAAAAACAGTTTTATCTGTAATTGTACTAATAACTTAGAAACTATATAACAAAAAAAATATTCTTATGTAATAGGTACTTTTGAACGAAACGGCATCTGAGTACACAGCTTCATGGAGCACTGCCTGTAGCAAAACAAAGACAGCGCATTAGAAAAGTACTGCACCCATTTTTCCGCGATGCATTAGCCAACTTAGGCAACGGATTTCAGTAACACAGCCAAGGAAGTTTTATTGCCGATCTATATTATCTACGCCTGCAGTTAGGCGCATGCAGTTTTTGTGCACGATTGGACAACCGCCAAATAGACGGGAGTGCGACGACCTTTAGCTTTACTTTTTTTTATGTTTTATAGCGTCTGACTAAGATAGTTGTGATTCTCGTAATAGAATTAACGCACGTTCAAAATAGCCTATTGCGATCCGAGATGGTATAACTAGAGGGATAGCAGTCTCGCGTCGTCTGTCGCGCCTCATCAAATTTAATTTAATTAGCAATAAAATTTGTTACGTCTTCTTATTAGTATAGCAGCGACACCATAGATAATTTGTTAATAAATAACACTTGGTAATTTATTTATTACACCTTACAGTACCGGCCCCAGTGATCCACACTTTTTTCTATGAATCATTAGAAGTTGCGGTGAGCAAATCATTTTTGACTTAGCAACAATTATAGTTGTTTTTTTTTTTGGCGAAGAATACTGCTTGGAACCCTGGGTATGGGTTTAAAGAGTTGAAGAATGGTGCCGATACGATAGTCCTCTTTTTGAATCGTCGGATTTTTGGCAGTATCCTACCGGGTGGCGTTTTGCATAACTTTGTTCCGTGTTCAGGTTTGCAGAGTACCCACTATCTCCCCGGTCCAGTGATTGATTACTGCTGCGAATCGAAACCGGGACATCTGGGTCTGAGAATGGCGGTTTAAACACTTTGAAACTAAATGTTGTGATTATCTCATGTGAGTACTGATAAACTATTCAAGAATAATTTGAAAAAAAAAACAAATTTGACCCGGCAAGTCATGGGGTGCGGGTTCGAATACCGCTCGTGGGATGTTTTCAACACATTGTCTTTTTTCGAATTGTAATTTGTTCGCAACATTTGTGTAAAATTTTATGTAAATAATCTGTTCAAGAACGTTTGCGTGCTATATTGTTATAATTATATACTAAGACCTTAGAGACTGAGACTGACTGAGAAGATAAAAAGGAATAAAAAAAAATAGGTACGCTTTCAATGTTCAAATTATAGGTCCAACTTTAGATGAATGCGCTACCGAAAAAGTAGGTATTATCACCTATCACACAGACCAAACCTATCAATCACTCTTAAACACATTTCTAAAAACACTATCCACAAAGGCGACACAAACAAAACAAAACTTCACTTTTTAATAATTAAAAAAACATCATAATTTTTTTTACTGCTAACCATGACCAGAGACAAAGAAAATTTATATTCGAAAATCGAACGTTTTAGTTTTTAAGTTGCTTATTTTTTAATACGTTTCGCGCGTTCCGTTACACACTGACCACTGCTTGGAAAGTAGCAAGATAGCTAATAAAATTGTCAGCCAATTCATAAGGCAACCATTCCATTAACTTACATTAAGATTCAAGATGTGTATGTTAGCCAAATTCGTATGACTATCACCTAACCGATCGACGGATGTATTAGGAAGGAACCATTCCCAATAGGTCAATGGATAAATAATTGAATTGATAATTATGTAGGCACATACATATTGGTATTTCGATAGGTTTTGTAATAGGTAGTTAGCTTTATTACCACACAAATTTTCGTTTTTGAATGATGAATAAATGATAATATTAAGAGATAACGCCGAAAGGTACAAGCGCACTTCAGTCTTCATCCGGTATCCTCATCTACTGAGAAACGGCGATATAGGTACTGCGGCGTGCTGGAAATTTAACCCAGAACCTGAGGTTTCAAACCGGTGGTCAAACCACTAAACTACAGAGGCTACGTTTGCGAACTTGATTACGTACAAGAGTCAACGACCTCAAACTAATAGGAAATTACCACCTGCCTCTGCAATCCCAGCATACAGGTTCGCCTGCACTTCAACTTATCCAAAACCGTCAAATTTATTCAATAAAAGCTCAACCATATATTATAGGAATAAAGTTCAAAGTCTCTTGAGGTTTGAGTTTGTGCAGGCGTGTGTGGTACACAGTGTGTGTGTACCCATGTGTACCTACCTACCTCACTGC
Organism: Eudonia mercurella; assembly: GCA_963082485.1. Taxonomy (NCBI): domain Eukaryota; kingdom Metazoa; phylum Arthropoda; class Insecta; order Lepidoptera; family Crambidae; genus Eudonia; species Eudonia mercurella. Next base: position 6,858,612 of record OY720051.1, read on the forward strand.
AAGGGTGAAAGATACTGAAGCAGTGTTGCCATTCGGCCAATAAATTAAAAGAAAAAATTTTTTTTATTAAAAATTACGAATCGTTGTTGAAAATAGCAAATTCGTAGCCGAAAACCTTACCATAAAACTGTGTTTCATTTTCCTGTATATTTTTTATATTTGAATATTTACAGTCAGAATTTAAAATAATTTTAGTAAAAAAAAAAAAAAATTTTTTTCAACATTTGTGTTTTTGTAATTTGTTTCGCAACAAAATTTGCGTAAAAATTATTTAAACATATTATAATAGCTTGCCTACTTTTTAACTGATCTTTAGTATTTGTAAAAATATTATCCCATCAAAAACAATACTTGTCAAAAAAACCAAGTCTCGCAACTCAGTTGTTCTGCGGTAAAAAGTTGTGAGAGCCATGTAATACCAAGTCGGTTATTATTTATTTATTTATTTATTTATTTATTTATTGTTAAAGGTACAATAACAGAATACAAATTGTAACATTGCAATTTACATCAAACCAACACTTTTTAAATTTGAATCCCAATAAAAATTGTACACAGCATTGACCCAAAACAACAGTAAACAAAATATTCAATTAACTACATAATTTGAACTAATCTAAAATAAAAAGTTAACAATTTGGAAAATTAAAAGAACAATTGAAGCTAAACAATAAGTGAGTGTTATGAACAAATTCGAACAGAAAAAAGGAGAACAATTTAAATATCACGTAATAGTGATACTTTAAATGAACTTAAGCTACAATTAAAAATGTCCTTTTGAGAACATAAGTTATTATATGCATGACACATGCGTAAAAGCGGTGCATTTTTTGACACATTATTGTTCACACCTGGCAAACTAAACAATTGAGAATTACGTACTGAACGAGTTGGTACCTTAAAGTTAATATGTTTTAAGAGTTCATCACAATATTCGCCATTAACAATTTTATGCAAAACACATAAGTCATTTGCCAGTCTACGCTTCTCCAAACTGACAAGTGAAAATTTTGTTAGCCGGTCAGCATAGTCTGGCAATTTACGTCTCAGACCCAGCCTTGTACACAAATACCTCAAAAAATGGCGCTGAATAGACTCGATCCTGTCAGTGTGGTTATTATAGACAGGCGCCCAAACACTAGAACAATACTCTAAAGTACTCCTAACTAATGTTGTATAAAGTATGATTATTGAATTCGGGTTTTTGGAATGGTTTTGATTGTCTTATTATAAATGCAAGCATTCTTTTAGCTTTACTGCAAATATGGTCGTAGTGTTGCTTAAAGGATAAAACCATATCAAAAAATACACCCAGATCACGGACAACGGTTACACGATCTAAGACCATTCCATTTATATAATATTTGTACACTATTTTATGTTTATTTTTTGTAAAACTAATTGTTTGGCATTTTTTACTGTTCAGCGACATATAATTTTTAGTACACCAATTTAACAAAATATCAATATCATCTTGCAGTGATTTACAGTCATTAATATTTTTAACTTGCCGAAACAACTTTATGTCATCAGCATATGCCAAACAATTACTTTTAAATAACTTCAGCAAATCGTTAATAAAAATTAAAAACAATAAAGGTCCCAAATTTGATCCCTGAGGGATACCAGACGTAGCCAAATATGGTACCGAATCATACCTATTGAGTGTTACCAGCTGTGAACGATTCAGGAGATACGAAGTGAACCAACGATGAAGACTTCCATGTATTCCCAAGTGATACAATTTCATTAAAAGAACGTGATGATTAATGCGATCAAATGCCTTGGAGAAATCAACGTAGACTGAATCAACTTGAACCTTATCATTAAAAGAATTACAGAGAAATGTTGTGTAAACCAGTAAATTGGAAGCAGTTGATTTTCCAGAAACAAATCCATGCTGAAGTGGGCTTAAGGCATGTCGTATGTGATTATAAAGATGATCGTATATTATACTTTCGAAAAACTTTGCAAACCAGCTAAGTACACAAAGAGGGCGATGGTTTGCCACATCACTTTTGTCGCCGGTCTTATATATTGGAGTGACATTTGCTATTTTCCATAGAGATGGACAAGTACCACTATTTAAAGACATATTGTACAAAAGAGTTAGTGGCCTTGCCAAAGCCTTCGCACATAATCGTATAAATAATGGAGGAATACCGTCAGGCCCTGCGCCTTTAGAAAGGTTAACTCCCTTTAAAACTTTTAAGACTAATTCCTCGCTAATGTGTATATTACTAAGTGAAAATCCTGCGGATTCAAATTCAAGATGATACTGTGGTGTTGATATAGGACTATAAACTGAAGAGAAATACTTTGCAAACATATTAACAACTTGTGTACCATTATTGGCAGTTTCACTATCTAAATACATATGTTTAGGCGTATCATTAGTAACTCTCTTGTTCTTGGTATATCTCCAAAATGATTTTATATTTAGGGTTAAGTCATCCTCGATTCCGTCAATATACCTCCTAAAACATTTCTCAGCCAACTCTTTGGATCGTGATCTTAATGATGAAAAAGCGTCGTAATCTCGGGGATTATTATATTTATGAAACCTACTATGGTATTTTGATTTCTCCTTAAGCAGCTTAATTAGACTTCTGGTAAACCACACAGGATAATTATTACGCTTTCTCTTTTTTGGTGTAAACTTTTCAATAATACAATGCAGTTTATTATAAAAAAAATGCAAAAAATCATCACAATCAAGCATGAGTGCTTGACTTTCCCAATCAATCTGCTGTAGCTCAGATATAATTTTTTGATAGTCAAATTTATAAAAGTTGAACTTTTCGTTTGTACTGTTTGTGTCTAACAGATCTGATGGTCCTTTGACGGATAACTGGAAAGGGGGATGATGTATATCTAGACGGCTAATAGGAATCGTGTTCGATAATGAAAACCAGTCGGTATTGTTAGTTAAAGCCAAATCCAGTATTCGGTCATTATGATTAGCATTAAAATTTAGTTGATATAATGATGCATTATGACATAAGTCATAAAGAAGTTGAGATTTAATGCATGACGGATTTAGCGGAGTACCAACATCTGAAGACCATTTAAGATTAGTTTGATTGAAATCCCCAAGAATACAAGTAATTTGATCTGGATGTTTAGTCAAAACACGTTCGCAGTTCTTAATAAAATCATGGAAATCCTCAGTCGTCAAGTAATCAGGCAAATAGACTACACAAAGATTAATAGTTATATTCTTGCTAAACATTATTTGAACCCATAAATCTTCAACGGACTCGGTTTGCCAATCTGAACGAACCCTGCACTGATACCTATTGGATACAGCGACCAACACTCTTCCACCATGATTCTTATTATACTTCCTAAGAAATTTAACATCTCTGTCCCTACGAACTACAAAATATCTATTATCAAATAATTCTGGTGATAGAACTGAATCATTTAACCACGTTTCAGATAGACATATTACACTGAAATTATTACACAAAATGTTATTATAAATATTGTGCGTTTTAGTATTCATGCCACGGATATTTTGGTAATAAATTAAATTCGCCATTGTAACAACAGCAAATGTTTAACAACTTGATATCTAAGAAAATTAAGATTTACTTACAACAAAAATTATCTAATTAACTCTAGGCTCTCATGGTTCCTGATGTGTAAATGCGCAGAATCACTGTCTTTACGAGCATAAATGTGCCCGTTTCGAACCCACACATATGCATAGTTATACTCTTTACTCCTTCTTCGTGCAGCCGCATGCAACTTTCTGTTACTGGGTGAGAGATGCTCCTGGACATATATTGGTTTTCTTTCTCCAGCAATCCCTAGCAGTGACGTGTTAAGCTTGTTATTAACATTTGCTTTGTTATACCGATGTACGGCCGAGTAAAATTCGTCACGAGTTGTTGTATTTTTAAACTTTGTTATGATTGTGCGTGGGCGCTGAGAGTCCTTATCCTTTTTAGCGACCCGAGTGCAACTCAAAATATCACCATCAGACATTTTCCAACCTATTACGGAAGAGCACTGCTGCATTAAGTTGATTAGGTTTTCATTTCGGTGTTCAGTGACACCATGTAGTTCCAAATTGTTCACTCGCAAACTTTGCTCGATATTATTCAGCCTCTCAGTAACATCCAATAGGGTAGCTTTTAGTGTGCTATTATCCGCTCTTAATGTGTCGTTATCTTTAGACAATAAATCAATTTTTTGTTTCATTTCATCATACTCTTGGCTAAGAAACGAAACTGACTTAGTAAGAGCTTGAAGACCATTTTTGATGGTGGCAAGCTCCGACTGAAGGATTTCCTTAAACATTGTTGGCATAAGTTCCCTAATTGCCTCAGCGACCTGATCCTTAATGGATTGAGATTCACAATGTTCGGAAGACTTTTTGGCAGCTGACCCAAGTTCGGAAGGCGAACGATTTTTATTTCGCAAAGTAACGTTAAATGTTTCATCAGAACTGATATCAGGCAATCCCAAGTTACAATCATTTTTCACATCACTCACAGGAGTATTCACATTTCCTACCTTTGGTTTCTTACTTTGACATTCCTGGCATGTCCACTTTTGTTTATGTTCCTTATTCATTGTATTACGGAACCGGGCAGACGAAACATTAATTTATTCATTATTATTTCATTCATTCATTCATTATTTTCATTAATTTATTCAGTCTCTACTTAAGCGACTTTCTGTCTTAATACGTCCAGTCTCTAAGACCACGATCGTGGTCCATAACATTCTTTAATGTTTTATATAAATATATTGAGACTTGGCCATCGCACTAAATAATTGAATTTACATGTGTTTTCAGGCGATTGAATTTACACGTGTTTTCAGGCGATGGCCAAGTCTCAATATATTTATATATATTGGTATTTAATTTAATTTAATATTTTAGTTTTTCCTTGATTTATACACTAAACACTCATTGTATTCTAAATTTGAAGCTTCTATGTCTGCTAAAAGTGCCTTAGAGTTTTGATGATCGGTGAGTGACAAAATTAAGAAATTTGACCCGTTATAATTCTTAAAATACTGGTTCAAATTGAATGAAATTTGAAATATATGTGTCTTTACAATGCCTGCATGGTTACTGAAAATTTCAGTCTTCTAGTTTTATCCACAACGAAGTTACAGGGGGTCGAAAATGGTCTGAATTGCTTCGAGAAAAGGATGGTGCAGGTTCAAATCCTGCTTGTGGAAATTTTTTCAACATTTGTGTTTTTGTAATTTGTTTCGCAACAAAATTTGCGTAAAAATTATTTAAACATTTTAATTTTAGTAATTAAAAAAAATACGTAAGTTTTACGAACTTTAAAATCGAGGCCATGGCTTCGCAAACCCTACAGTGGTGACCTTGAACACAATAATATAATTATAGTAATTAGTTAATTGACTGTAAGTACTATTTTATGGATTTTAACACGCACTTTTATAAAAAAAATATACTTAGTAAACAAAGACCATCTCACCAATGTACAAAATAGAAAACATACTTACTTAGTTAATAAACTTTTTAATATAAACACCATTAATCAATGCTTGGGTGGAATGTTAGAAATCATGGTACTGATGGTACCTACCATTCCATCTTCACAGCTCTGCAGTTACACTACTGATGTGTGAACCAATAAAGAACTTATATTAGCTTTCTAGGGGGCTTAACAGGACTGTATATAAAATGTATTTATTATAATATTGAATTATAAGTAAAAAGACTAAATAAAATATCATCATCAGCCTATACTAGCCCACTGCTGGACATAGGCCTCTCCAAGTGCACTCCGCCGAGCACGATCCGCGGCTACTCTCATCCAGCTCTTGCCAGCCACCTTGCGAAGATCGTCGCTCCACCTAGTCTGAGGGCGTCCTACATTACGTTTGCCGATGCGCGGTCTCCACTCGAGAACTCGCTTACCTCAACGGTTGTCGGTTCTGCCGCTAATATGACCGGCCCACTGCCACATCAGCTTGCTGATCCGATGGGCTATGTCGATTACTTTCGTTCTCTGTCGGATCACCCCATTCCGAAGTCGATCCTTCAAAGAAACTCCGAGCATAGCCCTTTCCATAGCTCGCTGAGCGACTTTAAATTTGTGAACCAGCCCTACCGTGAGTGTCCACATTTCGGCTCCGTATGTCATGACGGGTAGGACGCACTGATTAAAGACTTTCGTCTTTAGACTTTGTGGAATAGGCGACGTAAAAACCCGACGTAATTTCCCATATGCTGCCCAGCCTAGCTGTATCCTTCTGTTAGCCTCTTTCTCGAAGTTGTTTCTAATAAAATATATATGACAGTAAATAATGTTTTCATTTCAATGTATGGTGATTGCAGTATGTTGATTATGAACTATTAATATAATAGATAATTTAATATACATATTCAAGTATTATACAATTTACTGACCACTGATAACACTTACATGGTCATAAGGACAACTTGTAATTTAAAATACTATATTTGCAATCTGATGTACAATAAAGTTTTAATTTTATTTGATCTATTAATTATACTAATTAAAGCTACATTGATAACAAATCTCTAAATTAATCTATTACTAATGGGGCAGAGCCTAGAGGTCTATTTATTTGTTCAAATAAACATTTATATAAAAAAGATACAAATAACAATATTGTCACTCTGGCGAATTAAGAAAAAACTAGAATAGTATAAATTTTTTTTAAATATTTTACAAATAATTATGTCAGTGAAACTAGCAGCACAGATTTCTACTTAAGTGATTCTTCATTATCACTTCTTCACCAACTTTGTTGCAAAAGCGCTCTCTCTCTCTCTCTCTCTCTCTCTCTCTCTCTCACTTGAAACTATAGAAACCAATGTCTCCGCAGCTTACTTATGGGATCTGTCCTTTATAGTCAAGGTAGGTTTGAGTCTCATTTGAATGTCATCTTTTTATAAGTGCTAATTTCAAGTAAGTAATAACTATTATTCTTTGGTTACAGTTTTGTAAGGCATTTATTTATTGTAAACTAGCACTTTGCAGGCGACTTTGTCAGTATTCAATTTGGATTTATCCATAAAGAAATTTATAAGTACTTCATTTATTATCAAAATAAAATATAGCATAAGTTACCCGCAAGGACTGTATCATTCTATCAGTGAAATAATTGAACCAGAAGTTCCAGAGATCACCCTCCTCAAACAAACAAAGTCACAAACTTAATATCTTGATTAATAGTATAGGTTTAGTATAGATTTTATTTCATTTAATTTTATTCCCGTTATCCCTATCCATCCATAGGGAAGGCTCGTGCCCCAGCAGTGGGGACAAAAATGAGCTGATCATGATGCTGATGATGATGATGATAGATTTAGCCATGTGATTTGCCAAGCAGTACCTATTCAATAATTTGATGTTGTTTGAATAATTTTGGTTTCAATTCTCTGAAGGTGGAAAAACCAGTACTTGAAGAAATAGGTAGTTGTTTAATATTTTGTAAATATTAATGCTTATTGATAATTCTATTAAATTTAGTAGTTATACAGTTCATTCTAGTGCAGTTTAGTGGCATGGCATCTAAAATTGATTTAGGAGATTTAAAAATATTAAAATGTAGAAAAAAACATCAAAACAATCCACAACTATTTATCCAGAAAAAAGAAGACTATTAAGCCTCTAACTTAAGTATTTATATGATTTCTATGTAAATAAATTGTACTCTGCAAGACAAAATTGTTATGATTTGCAAAGAGAAGGAAAATAAAGTAATTTAATTATAAAAACAAATTAAAAACATAAAACTCTTATGATTAGCTTTTTATACAAACAGTTTCTAGCTTTTAATGAAAAAGGTACATTAAAAAGAGTATGTAATAGTAGAATAAAAAGAGAAAAGAACATTGTAGAACGAAAAACAGTTGAAATATTACAATATTTTCAAAAATCGAACAATTAAAAACACTTACCTTACCAGTGTATTGTGTTTCAGCCAAACTGGTTTTGCAGGAAAAACACTTGTTCTTCAGGCAACAATACCAGAAAAGGTATATTTTTCAAGCACATACACTTAGGTAAAACACAGCTTCCTATTTCGAATAAATAAACAAACAAACCGTTGTTTACGCATATCAATCACATACACTCGTTGATTGTCATTTGTCAATTGAATTGATCCCTGAAAAATGAAACGCAAAAACCTTCTTTTTTCTAGGTGGCAACTTTTTCGATTTGAAACGAGAGCATGTTTTTATTGTTATTGATTGAAAATAAGTGTTTTTAAAATTTTTATTAAACGTTGAAGATTAATGAAGTGATAAATGAAGTTTAATATCGCTGTCAAAATATATTTTTTGTAATTATTCTCAGAACGAAGAATTAAAAAGCCCGGGAAGTTCAAATTGTAGTTATTTTAGTTAATTTCGACGACGACGGACGTCAGGCGGGACGTTCTCGCAGCATACTTCACAGCCGCCATCCTATTTGAATCGCACAGTACATGTCTTTTATGTCTATTTGAACAATGGGTTGGTAAAGTCTCTAATTAATTGTAATATTGATTCTAAATGATGCCTCATTGGAAACGCTTACAATAAAAATAAAAGAAATACCTTCCCATGAAGTCACAGTAATATTTTTTTTTTAATTCTTCATGTCTATATTTTAAAGTGTTAAGTAATAAATAGGTTTTTTCATTTGAACGCCCCACCATCGCCTAAAATATTTTTTTTATTTCAAGCCCTGCCTATTAGTGGCGTCGCGTATAATTTTTCAATAGCGTGTATGTCACTGAACTCCTTCAAACGACTGGACCGATTTTGATGTATTTTTTGTGTTTGGATGGTTTCGATTCACAATTGGACTCGGTAAGGGGGCGCTTATAGGGTTCTACAGAGAACGGGTGTTCTCTAGCGGTCAAAGTCTCCCCCGCCCGATCAACTAAATGCCACTAGGTACACATTTAGAGAATACACTAAACATGCACACTCACTTAGGCCCAAGACACTGTACTCGTAGAACAAGGGTACGACGACCCGGTTCACACGCGCTCTATACCAGGTACAGACATGTACAGATCGCGCCAAACTTCTAGTCCCCTCTGAAGTTGTTTCGTTGCGCAGTCAGGCTCTGCCGCTCGTCCCCGCCTTCGTCTCACTGACGCCTTTTTTTTACTACTGCGACGCGAATCGCGCCAACTTCAGAGAGGACTAGAAGTTTAAAATGCAGTGGCAATCAGCAAACTCTTATGAGGGACAGGCGTGTCTGTATGGTAATATTTATAGGAAGTGTCTATTCTGCCACCAGTGGCTATTTGGTAAATAGAAATATCAAGTCGCTAGAGGTAAAATGCTGCATTAGCAGTTATTAACAATCACCGCACCGCACTGGGCCCGCGTGGTGGTTTATGGCCCGTTCTCCCTTTCCATCCATAGGGAAGGCTCGTGCCCCAGCAGTGGGGACATTAAATAAGCTGATGATGATGACGATGATGATGAGAGGCAAAATTTGAAAAAAAAATTGCCGCTGGTTATTACAATTTGTTCCATTTAATTTTTAATACACATCAAAGTAGCGTAGTAAAATAGTACTATATAGATTAAAAATAAGACGCCATTTTTCAATAATATTTATCAATTATTAAAAAATCAAAAATTAGAATGTTAAAATTAAACATCTATAAAAGATTGAGGTTATGAATCTATAAAAGTTACATTAGTATACATTTTAAGGGGAGAATTAGCTCCCCCCTTCCGTGACTGGCTCACGCTACGCTGCGCTTCGCTCGGGAATAAAAAATTAACCTTACCAACAGTTAAATAAAATTTGTACTGAAAAATAAGTCTGTTGTATGAACTAGATTTTAGTTGTGAATAGATTTAAAAAGATAGCTGGTTTTGGTATACTTTTTAAGTTTTTTAGAGACCATGTTTTGATGAGCAGATAGTTTAATTGTAGAACAGTCATAGCACACATAACACATCTATAGCGGCAAAATAACATTATTTCTTAACTAGTCACTAGTGGCAGTATATTTATTTATATTAAATTGCCACTGGTGGCAGACTAGACACTTTGATATTAATATAAGTAGTTACACAGAATTTAAAACACAGTGTAAATAAAACAAATCGTTTAATAAATCAAATATTTATTTTTGTTTTATGGTAAAGGTATATATTGCATTTTGGTTATATTTATAACTTATATTAAAACATATTTAACACTTTTGATGTCAATGCATTTTGCGTTTGAAGCAAAACGTTGTAAAGAAATAAATTATATCGGTACAAACGCCAACAGATTAATCAGAACAATTAAAAACAAAGGTTTTTCTTTACGTATTACATACAATATAGACCATAAAGGATTTAATTTAAATCATCGATCAATCTATTGCTGAGAAACAAAAGTGGCTTATCGTATACAGAAAAAGCAGGAATTAGCTAAAAATTTAAAAAAGGTGTGAACGAACATATTAAAAACAAATTCAGAGCCTCCGTCTTTTGAAATCTGTTAAAAACTAGTAGCTTCAATGAGGGGTTTACATAGTTATTTCACAAATTTTTCAGGATTCTTTTAAAATAGAGTCACTTAGTATGGAATGTACTTATTTAATTTAAAAAAGTGTCAAAAAAATCACACAGATCGGAAGAGGCTTAAAAACTTAATTAGTAGTGCACCTAATAGTACGAGAGGGGACCGTAAGATACCCTACGTCACTTGATACTAAGATACGCGCTATGGCACACGTTCAGAAAAGTGATGCTAAGCTTGGATAAATTAGTCAATGGATACCGATTTGGCCGAAAGTGCAAAAAAAGAGGCTACTTCTTGTGAAAAAAAACGTCACACTTTACATCATTTGATACCGATGTAATACTTACGGCATCAGTTACTACTTCATTTGTAGTGACAGATAAAGCCAGTCTGCCAGTTCCTATCTGGCCGAAAGTACTTGGCAGACGGACTCAAAGATGACGATTCGGGTCCCTATTTTACGTCATCTGATACAAAGATGAACATAGTGGCAGATGTTAGGTATCAACCCTACGTTTAAGTATAAATTAGTCTGCCAAAGTTATTATGGCCGAAACACCCCCATTATGTCAACCATATTTTGTGACGATACTAAGAACAAAGTTTTTCGTTTATTTTAGGTTTGATTTAATTTTAGACATTAGAATAGAATAATGTTATGTATTTATTTATGTTCTATTACGTTATTATGTTACTCGTTAACATGTCACTGGCCAACAGTACTTTTTTATTAGTTCTATTTATTTATATCTTAAATCCTCTCATAAGAGTAAGTCGCAATGCACAAGTCGAATAAATACTCAATTAACACCATCTTCAGTCCTTTTAGAAAAGTAGCTCAATGACTACGGTCACCAAAAGACAGCTTTCCCCTAGAAACAAGGAGAAATGCTACTCCTATGAACAACAAGACCAGGAGGTTATTAAAAAAGAAGTGAAAATACCCATGAAGAACCCGACACTAGAGTCGTTTTTCACATAGTTCAGCTTCATGAACGACAACGGGAAATCGTCATAAATGCTTCGGACACTGACATTCTAGTCATTTTACGTGCAAACATGAGTAAATTGGGTGATAAAAATATTTACTTAATATCAGAAAATGCGAGAACTATAAAAGATCTTGCCTGCACGAATTGCACAAATCTTTATAACACACTGGGTGAAAAATTTTGCCATGCTCTGCCCGCTTTGCACGCATTTACTTATAGTGACTACACAGCTAGTTTTTACCGCCACGGCAAAGTAAAAGCTATTAACTTATTAGAAAGAAACACAAAGTTTCAAAATTCTTTAATGAACTTAAACGAAAATTTTAAACTCTCTAACATAGAGACAGTCAGGGATATTGAAGAATTCACAGCTTTACTGTATGGAATTAAAAACTGCCAATCCGTAAATTTGGCTCGATTAGAAATTTTCCTAAATAGCTTTTCTCAAATGGATAATTCAAAATGATTTAAAAAAATATAATTCCAATGTAATGCCGCCATGTTGGAAGACTTTAAAGTACAAAAATTTAAGAACAGTCTTCGTGGCCACTATGTGGCTAAATGCGACTTCTAAAGATATTGCTTGAAACTTTGCGCAACAGATTATGATTGGGTTATTAATGAGAACAACGAATACGAACCTTTCTGGTTCGAAGGTGATCCAACCCCTTTAAATGTATAGGACATCACAATAACAAGCGACGATGAAAGCAGTGACGACTATTGCGAAAGTAGTGATATTTGTAGCTCGTCAGACGAATGTAGTGATTAAGGATTAAGTTTAGTCTATTTAATATTAATTATTGTATATTTTTGATTTCTAGGAAACGTGATCCATTTCAATCCATTTCAGTCTTCTGCAAATATTGGAATAAACTAATGGGAATTAGATAACGCCTCATATATAAACTTTCGGGAATTATTCGACTTGTGCATTGCGGCCTATTCTTATGAGAGGATTTAAGATATAAATAAATAGCACTAATAAAAAAGTACTGTTGGCCAGTGACATGTTAACGAGTAACATAATAACGTAATAGAACATAAATAAATACATAACATTATTCTATTCTAATGTCTAAAATTAAATCAAACCCAAAATAATCGAAAAACTTTGTTCTTAGTATCGTCACAAAATATGGTTGACATAATGGGGGTGTTTCGGCCATAATAACTTTGGCAGACTAATTTATACTTAAACGTAGGGTTGATACCTAACATCTGCCACTATGTTCATCTTTGTAACAGATGACGTAAAATAGGGACCCGAATCGTCATCTTTGAGTCCGTCTGCCAAGTACTTTCGGCCAGATAGGAACTGGCAGACTGGCTTTATCTGTCACTACAAATGAAGTAGTAACTGATGCCGTAAGTATTACATCGGTATCAAATGTAAAGTGTCACGTTTTTTTTTACAAGAAGTAGCCTCTTTTTTGCACTTTCGGCCAAATCGGTATCCATTGACAAATTTATCCAAGCTTAGCATCACTTTTCTGAACGTGTGCCATAGCGCGTATCTTAGTATCAAGTGACGTAGGGTATCTTACGGTCCCCTCTCGCACTATAACCTGGTATGTCAATGGTTCCGAGTTCAAATCCCGCTCGTGAAAATTTATCAACACTTTTTCCTTATTGTGATGTAAATACGTATTCAATTAATTTAATAACTCTTTGCCATAAGGAATACACAGAAAGAGATAATACTTTTATTGTACCACCGGAATAATTATAATAATGAACACTGAACATAAAAATAATTTAAAATAGTTACAAGTTGGCGGTGTTATCGCTATAAAGCGATTTCTTCCAGACAACCAGTCAGTTAGAGAGTCAGTTATAGAACGATTAACAACTAATTGCTTTTTTCGGTAATAGGCCTGCCGAATTTAACTAAGACGAATATTTTTTATAGCTTCGCTCGCTTCGCTGCGTGTGCTCACAAGACTAACCCTACCTAACCGTATTTAAAATAAAATCTTATTTTATTAACCCCCTTTGACTAACACAGGATAAATGCGTCACCGTGCATTGTACACACACCAGCACTTCCAAAACATGGAATAGTTTGCCTGCACACGTTTTCCCTCCTTCCTATGATATGGGGTCCTTCAAACGAGGCGTGAAGAAGCACCTTGTGGGCCGGCAGAGTGAGGGTAACTGATGCTGCGTTATTTTCACGCTGCACCAGTTGTCATCGCATCTGGATTCCATATTCACTTAACATCAGGTGAAATGGAGTCATTTGCCGTGACATGTATAAAAAAAAAAAAAAAAAAAACATCAGATTATCACAAACGGTCAAATTCCCTCAATTAGGGTTACCATATCTCCGGATTTGACTTGAGATCTCAGGATTTTTAGGCTCCTGACAGGATTGCGGATCTTAAGATTTTTCAATAAAACAGTAAATTATTCAGAGTTTTTTTTATATGACTCAATCAAAATAATATATGACTTATGCCTTAATTCGAACTGACTGACGCTCATGCGAGCCCGCGGCCGCTCGCGTGGCGGAGTGAATCGTGATTTCCACAAAACCCACAGCATATAGGTATCGTCTGTGTTCCCAAAAACTTATAACCTGAATTCCTTCAAGGCGAGAGTTAATAGGCATCTTCTGGGGCAGCTCGCTCCATCGTAGACCTCTTCTACGCTCACCATCAGGCGAGATCGAGGTCAAGAGCTCTTATAAGGCATAAAAAAAAACTTACACAAAAACACAATTTTGTCGTGAACGTAACGACAAAATCTCAGGACTTTTCTATGGAAATCATCCTTTTTCTAAGGACTTTTTTTCATCTGGTAACCCTATCCTCAATAGACTTTATGTCTATGACATGTTTTTTTTTAAATATCCTACGTGTAATTACTTGGCATTAATCTCACCTGATGTTAAGTGCTGATAAGGCTGAAGGAGGAAGCGCAACTTCATCCGGAATCCTCAACTACTGAAGCACTGGCTATCTTATCTCTAGCTGCCGGAACACAACTATGCCACAAACATTGATGTTATGGCGACATATTTAGATAAGATGGTGGTAGCTAGCCAGGCGGGCAAACCAGCCCTAGCCATATATTACATATGGTTGAACATTTATTACTAAAGAAATTTTACAGTTTTGGATAGTGTGATGTGCAGTCTGTACGCCAAGCATTTAATTTAGAAAAAAATATATAAGAAGAATAGGGATTCCAAAATTTCTACATATCTTTATTTTGTGCTTTTGTAAACAAAAGTGTTGTCGATTATTGCCGTCGCTGGCGTACAGGGCACGCTATCACTTGTCGATTATAATCGACTGCGACGATCAAAAAGTAAAAAAAGTATACAATTATTCAGAATAATTGTTGTCGATTATTGCCGTCGCTGGCGAGCACGCTATCGCTTGTCGGTTTTAACCGACTGCGACGGACAAAACGTCAAATCTTTTATTTAATCAGAATAAAAAAGTTTGGTTTGACAAAAAATCGTATTAACCAAATTCGCAACTAAATATGTCGGTTTTTTTATTGTGTTTTCAATAATTAACCAATGTCGGAGTGTTTGTTTATTGGTCATCGTCTTCTGCTATAGCAGAGGCTTCTGATAAATGCCCACAGACTATACACGGTAGATCAGCAAGCTAGTAGCTCGTTCATAGCGCGCGCCCCACACTCGCTTGCCCAGTACACTGAGCCGCAACCGGTAATCAAACCCCAGACGTAGGGCGTGAAGAACTCCTCCGGCCGCTCCTCTTCAACGTAACGGAATTTAAGGTCGGGAAATTTCTGTAAAGTAAAAAATAAATAATAAAAATTAAGGCGACATACTAAAAAAATGCAGCAACTTTCGTCGTATAGTTTAAGCCTATAATGTGACTAACGAAAAAGGTAAATTAATGTCTTTATCTTGAATTTGCTAGCTCAAATACACGGTTGTGTAATTTTGACAATGTAATATAATATACAAATTTTGTACACATTAATAATAATATACAAAAATTAACTTTCTATTTTTAAGTGCTAATTGCTGCACTGAAGCTCATTTAAATATTTATAAAATATTTTTTATAAAATACAGTGAAAAAATTAAACACCCACCCGACCCAGCCAGGAATCGAACCTGGGTCTTCCGCAATCCGGGCGGCTGCACTGACCACTATGTTACCAGGTTCCCGGTAGCATAGCGGTCACGCGGGGCGTTTAATTATTTCGCTGTATTTTATAAATATTTAATAACAAGCCAGTGCAGGCGACTTATTTCCACTCAGTATCAGTATTTTTTGTGATCACCCATAACTACACTTCACACTAAATAGTTTTTTTTATTTATTTTGCCAACTTCTCATTAATTAATAATGAACGTTTTTACAATATATAACTATTAACTAATACGTGCTAATACAAACAAGGTTCTATATGCATCAATTCTTTAAGGTTTATATTTAAGATTTGCGAGCTTGTTTTTTTTTTTCATTTTTCAAGCAGCCCGAATGCGAATTCATTATGTTGTTAAAAATTGAAATCTAAAAATAAATCTTCACGTAAATATTTAGCAGTGCAACATTTGTAAATATGTCAAATCGTTTATTCTTGTTAATAAATGATTATTTATTAAAAATATTAACAATTATTTGATTTCGAATTTTGTGACATTCGTTGCATATCGGCGAACGATCGCGTGGATACCTACGCGGGCGGCGGCATCGCCCCACATCAAAGGCGATGCCCTACTGTATGAAATAGTAATACTGTGGTTATAGGCTAATTACTTTTACTTACAAAAAAAATGATTCCATATTAATTTTTTTGCAAATTGATCGGTAAAAACTACACTTAAAAAAATTTTGGTAGATAAAAAATTACATTGTATTTAGCATTTTATAGTATGTACCTTTAGCCGATCGCTCGACCACTGCTCAGCGCCCTTCTTGATGCACTGCAATACTTCTGTGACCCCCAAATCTCCCCCTGCACCCTCCTGTACCCTCTGCAGGCGTGTTGAGAAGTAACCTATCACCTGGAACAAGAGATCAACACTATGTATTACATACAAGACTATTACTTATATAAGTTACTAGCTTTTGCTCGCGGCTTCCCTCTCGTAGGCTACACGACGTGTGATTGTTTGTAATAAAAGACAAACTTATTAAAGGTAGCCATGTTATCAGTCCGTGGGTTAAACTTTAAAAATGTACATACAAACATTCCACTCTCATTTCACCTCTCTAGGGGAGGTTTTTCGAAAAACGCTAAAACACGTAATTCTTTATTTTTGTTGAAAAATCTATAGATTGATTAAAATATTCAATTTGATAGTTATTACTTAAAAAATAATGATTCCCCAAAAAAACGTTTTTCCCTTTTTTACTCTTTTAAAGGAAAATAAACAAAATTCCTAAGACATGTCATTCTTTATGTCTTTTCAAGAACCCAAATACCAATTTTCATGTATTTTACTTCAAAACTGACAGACTTTCATACAAACTTTTGATTTTCGTAAAATCCTTTCTTAGTGTCACTCAATTTACCTACAGTCCAAATTTCATCTCATTAGCTTCAGCGGTTTAGGCTCGGCGATGATGAATCAGTCAGTCAGGACATACATAGATAAGATAAAAATACCCCTATAATAAACACAACATACAACAACACAATTTGGAATGGAAAGAGAGGGAAGAGAGAAATTGCAGAAGAGAAAGATAACGAAGGGTATATACAGAAAGAGAGAGACAGAGAAGGGTGATAAAGACAGAAAAGGGGAGATAACGGGAGAGGAAGAGAGAAAGAGACGGATAAGAGAAGAGAAAGCGAGATATTTGTAAAAAGAGAGAAATTCCTAGAGAGAAAAAGCCACATAATACATCCGCTCACCATCTCGATGTTCTGCGTGATCGCGTGGTGCGAGTGGTGCTGGAACAGCTGCCGCTTGTGCAGCAGCGCGTACACCACGTTGAGGTTGCTGGCCAGCTGGTGGCTCAGGCACGAGTTGATGATCTCCAGCAGCATGCGGAGCACCTCGTCTAGTACGCTTATGTGGTCCATCTAGAGAGGTCCATAAGATAAGTAAGATAAGAGTCCCCGCACACTTTAGACTTTTGATCGGCCGATAGTTTGGTCGGCGTCTTAATCAGTATGGAGAAGTATGCAAATGCGCACATTACAGCGATTCAGTATCGGCTGATAAAAAAGTTTGAAGGGCTTCCACTATTGGCTTCAAACTATTCTATCGGCAAACTATCGGCCGACCGCTTGATCAGTACGGCGCTTTTCCCCGCCCGCACACTAGCCGATGGTTTGGTCGGCCGACAGCTTCAGTTCGCTCGCCCCGCGTTGGATGCGGGAATGGTCGTGCGCGTGGGCACGTGTTATGATGGATTCAATTTTTTCGGGAAATCTAGTAATTTTTGAATGAATCGTGTAAAACTTCCCTTGCTCTTACTCTTAGAGTCTTCGCAGACTTAAGCCAAGACTTAGGCGATTCATAAGTTTAATGCAAACGGGTGTAAGACTGCCAAACTGTTACTTTAAGTATAGTTTTAAACTAATAAATATATCCGGTCGTGTGATTGCTATAACAAAAATTATGTAGATTTGGATATTTTAAATACGTCATTGTTGAGTTATAAAAACTCAATAAAGTGTATAAAGTATTTAATACATAGTGAAAATATTTTTTGTTAATTTCTTTTTTCATTATTATTTAATTAATTTGGGAAACTGCATATTTAACATATAAATTTTATTGTAAAAATCTCTTAATATTATATTGTAGTGTATTGTATACTTTTTTCTTAACAGTTGTGTAAACTCAGTACTTATGTTAAATTTTTGGTAGAAACTTAATTGGCCTTTGTATTATATTTTGTGTGCTGTAATTTGAACTATTATGTGCTGTATGTTTCTCATAATGCAAAATAAAATAAATAAAAATAAAAATATTCAGTGTTAAGAGAATTTCGCCACTTATCCACCGAGACGTTTTTAATAAATAAATAAATAGGAATGATAAATTAAGCTATTAATAAATCATGTTTATACGTACGATTTCTTCTGTCTTCTCTTCCGCGTGATGTGGTAGCTCTAATGAACTTATGTCACCTCCTGCATAAACAATATTCTATAAGCAATATTTTAAGTAATTTTCTTTTCAACAAGACATTAACATGTTTATTTTACAGTGTAAAATATATTTTTTAAATATTTTAAAATGTAAAATAGGTTATTTCTAGTAAGACAAGGACTCTACATTGTACAACATAATGTTTAAGAGCTGTAAATTGGGGAGTCACCCAGCGGACGAAGTTCGACCGTTCATAAAAAATATAGGTACAATGTAATGCAACATATGTTATCTTTCTGCACTCCTTCATATAAACTAAAATGAATAAAACTCATTTATTTCAACCACATTGGAATGTACAGGCAGATCTAATTCAAAAATTATCAACTAAAATTAGACCTAAAAAAACATATACAGGTCGACTTTTTTATCACCATCCAAACCTCCTGAGATGACTCCCGTGATACAAACGAACAACTTTTCTTTTTACTATTGGACCAACTTCCTAGCTCGAAAAAAAAATCAGCTGTTCCGTACATAATATCAATATTCATTCGACCAAAATGTATAGATTTTTTTTTTGGAGTTATTGAGTTGGTCCATTAGAAAGAGTTGTTCGTTTGTATCACGGGAGTCATCTCAGAAGGTTTGGATAGTGATAAAAAAGTCGACCTGTATATTGTTTTCTAAAGTTTACGCGAACATTGAAATGAAACTACTTTCATTTCAAACTCGCGTTTATTTTATACATTAGGTTTGATTAATGTTTCTCCCTATGACCACGGACCCTGCAAAGGGTTCGAAACCTCAGGATAAACAATTAAACCGAATGTATAAAGTAAACGCGAGTAAATCCGTAAAAATAGTTTAATTTCAATAAAAAATTATAAATTTAAAAAAGACAAGTTGTTGAAAAAATACCACGAGCGGGATTCGAACCCGCACCCCATGACATGCCGAGTCAGGTGCACTACCAACTATGCTGTCGTAGCTCAATCGAACTCGCCGAAATTAATCAACACTTGGCAAACCTTTGGCTTACAGAGTAAGAGTATCTACCAAAAAAAGGCCAAAGGCCCCATTCAATGTCGACATCTACGTCATCAACATCCGATCTTAATATTTTTACAAATATTGAAAGATCATAAAATGTTCAAAATGATTTTTAAAGCAAATTTTGTTGCGAACAAATTACAAAAACACAAATGTTGAAAAAATTTCCACGAGCAGGATTTGAACCTGCACCCTTCTGACATTCCGGGTCAGGTGCTCTTCCAATTGAGCTATCGTGGTTCTAACCAGCCCGCCGAAATTATTCAACACTTTTTACTTTGTAAGCCAAAGGCGCCCATTCAATGTCAACGACTACCGTCATTAACATCCGATCATAATATTTTTACAAATATTAAAGATCAGTTAAGAAATAAGCAAGCTATTTTATAAAATGTTCAAAATGATTTTTAAAGCAAATTTTGTTGCGAACAAATTACAAAAACACAAATGTTGAAAAAATTTCCACGAGCAGGATTTGATTTTTTTTTTTATTTTTTTATTGAAAGATTAGTTAAGAATTAGGCAAGCTATAAGTATTTATGATTATTTATATATGTTCACAATAATATTTGCGTAAAATTATATGTAAATATCATTAAAAAAAACCCGCCTGCGTATGTTATGTATGATGTTGCATAGATTAAATTTATATCTTGTTCCGGCTTTTTCAGATAGATAGATAGATAAAACTCTTTATTGCACACACACACAGATAAGTAATAACACAACAATTTTTTTATAATAGGGTGGGCAAAGGCGGTCTTATCGCTCAAAGCGATCTCTTCCAGACAACCTTTGAGGTATAGGACAACTAAAAGAAAAATGAAAGGCAGTAGTGCACTAGTACAAAGCAAAAATAAAAAAAATAAAAATAAAATAAAATTCATTAATTAAATATACACATTAGTATATATATATATTTTCTATTTAGTTACTTATTATTTTTTACGCAAGCGGGTTTTTTGTTTTTTTTTAAATTAAAATTTTATTTATGGCTTCTTAGTTAGATAAATTTCATGATATACTTTTTTGAAATCCTTGTGTTGAGACCTCTAATTTGATACCCATAATGAAGTATTCGAAAAAAAAATGTTTTTCACCAAGTCCAATGGCGTCGCACAGCCGCCATGTTTGTTTTTTTTTAACGTCACCTATCTAAGAACACTTGGGCAGCTAAGACGAATCTAACGATACCTCAATTATGTAAATCCGTTCAGCTGTTCTAGAGATATAAAGTTATAAAGAATCATATAAGATACGCGCGAAAAACAATACCCTTCTTTTGCAGTCGGGTAAAAATATAAAATACCTTCTATTTCACTGCATAGCCTCGATCTTCTCTTAGTAAGCGTCTCAAATAGCGATATCAGCCTCTGTGCGACGTAAGGGTGAAGATTTCTGAATTCAGCTGAAAAGTAAGTAAAGTAAATAACTGTCCCACTGCTGGGCAAAGGCCTCCATCATTGAGATCAAGTCATCACTACAATTGATGGGTATTGGCTTAATCACCACGCTTGCCAAATGCGGGTTAGTGATCACCAACATCGAAAACACTTCGCTAGGAATTAAACTCGGTAAGTACTTTTTATTTTATTTTTTTATTAACGGGTAAGCACAGTGCCTTGATCTCACCTGATGTTAAGTGATGATAAGGCCAATGATGGAAGCGCAATTCACCCGGGATCCTCAACTAGTGAGGCACTGGCTATCTTATCTCTAGCTGCCGGAACACAACAATGCTACAAACATTGATGATATGGCGACATATTTAAATAAGATGGTGGTAGCTAGCCAGGCGGACAAACAAGCCCTACCACCAACCAAACCGAGTACACAAACATATACCCCCCACTGGGAATCGAACCCGGGACCTCTGGGTCAAAACCGGTGGTCTTAGCCACTAGACCAAAGAGGCGGTTAGTACCATGGCATCGGGCAATTATATAATTTTCCTTAAGGCGAAGGGTAAGGCACACTAGCGCCACCAATTGATAATGGGTTGTATTTAATCGATCACCAAACTAACCTAACACCTAAAAATACAAAGTTAGCACCTAAACTACTATTTAGATGCTAGGTGCTAGCCTACTATTTTTTTGTGGATCAATTTATTATTTCTCATTGATAATTTGACTATTACTAACGGACCGGATCTTTTTTTAAACATTGCGTACCGTCCGACAACAGGAAAGCATCCATAGTATTTATGTAATGATTGTGCACTACTTTTTGTTGCGTGGTTTATTCACAAAACGGGCTATCGCATTTATTCACAAACAAAGGCCACTTTTGTTTTTGTATTCATTCGCTAACGCGAATGAATACAAAAACAAACTTAAAAGTAGTGCACAATTATTAAATAATAGATGTTTGCCTAGTGTCGGAAGGTCCACTTGTCCACAATGTTTGAAAAGATCCAGTTTAGCAGTTATCTAAATAAATCTATTAGCGGCGCTAGTGTGCCTTACCCTTCGCCTTAAATATTTAATACCGCTCAGAATTCAGTAAACAAGTCTGCCTTAGCGTATCCATCAATGCTATGACTACAGTATCTATTCCAGTCTATAATTATCACAGAATTAAGAACGACATTTGACAAAAGAAAATGTGTTTTACATATATACACTTACAGCGTATATTAGAACGAGAAAAACGTTAAGTTAAAGAAGTTAATGTAGAAGGAATTCATTAAGGAAAATATGCTTTATGTCTATACACTAACAACTCATATAGAAAGAGATAAAAAAGAGCGTGACTCTCAAGTTAATAAAGTAAAAGATGAAGAAATTATATAAAGGAAATATGCTTTATCTCTATACGCTTACAGCTCATATTGGAAATAGATAAAAAGAGCGTGATTCTTAAGTTAAATAAATAAAAGTAAAAGCAAATTAAGAAGGGAAAATATGCTTTATTACGATATACTTACAGCTCATATTAGCGACCGCAGCCAAGCAGTTTGTATGCAAGTACTTGTCCCTTACTCTCGCCATATTGTATTGCAGCGCGCGTATGAGGACCAGCACCATTAGACCGCCAACGGATATTTCGGATATCGAACGCTCCGTATACCATGTTAGGTTCTTCAGTGTCTACGGATAATCAAACAAAATTGTTAAATTATTAATGCTAAAAAAAAGCCGTATCCCTGTGACGGATATTTCGGATATCGATGTGTATCATGTAAGGTTCTTCAGCGTTTACGGATGATCAGACAAAACAGTTACATAAATAATTCCAAAAGAAGCCCATATCCGTGAGACGGATATTTCGGATATCAACCGCTCCGAATACCATGTTAGGTTTTTAATGAACAAAACTGGAAAATTCATAATGACAAAGGTGTTATTCGTGTTTCGGATATTTTGGATAATGGCTTTTCCGTGTACCATACTAGGCTCAAATTTTTATTTTTATTTTATATTCTTGGTGTAGATACCACCAGAGATCTTAAAACCAAACATCAGTTCACACAAGAACCCTGCATGGTCAAATTTGAATTGACAAACAAACTTAGAACTGGATATCTTATCTCCGCTAGCCAGCCGGACAAACAAGTCCTACCACCAACCTTTGACTTTGTTTTTCTTTATTTTCTTAAGGGGGTACAGCGCGGAATTTGAAAATTTACGTGTTTTTAAGTCACTGGTGCTAGGCGCTGAATAGGTCTTATACATTAAAAGGACTAGTGTAGGTTAGCTTGATCCTTTCACAAGGTCATGGTTGTCTTGAAATTTGAAACAAATACCCAGAAACTGCATAAGCATTACGTAAAATAATGATATCTAAAAACTTATTTCTTTAGAAACTTTGTAAATATAGCCCAAATGAAACAATGATCCGACATCTAAATGTTTGTATTGATATTCCGCAGGTCACTGTTGTCTTATTTTTCCATTAAAAAACATGAATATGAAAATATTAAGACTTTTCTTATTTTTTACCCAAACGCCTATGATTTTACGAAAGTAAACATTGCTCTAATTAAATCACCAGCCTACTCTGTACAGATATGAGTGTGCGTGCGTATTCTTGTCGTGCGCCGTTGTCACACCACTGCCACGCGCCGCTCGCTCGCTATCATAAAGAAACTTGAAACTCGCAGTTTTGCGTCCGCGCTGCACCCCCTTAAACAATTTTTTACTTTTACGATAGTACTGTAGTGGTACTGTATGACATTGTGGAAATTTTAACTTTTACCTGATGTAAATTTGTTAACGTATTTTTTTTTTGTTTTTTTTTTTACATGTTGTGGTTGTCTTCTATATTTTTTGTGTTTATTGTAATGGATAGTGTCCTGCTATGATAGGGCATTTTCCAATATTTTTGATCTGTAAGGGAGAAAAAAGCTGGACACTTGCTGAAATTCTTGCCGGTTCTTCTCAGTACAAGATCTCCCGCCCAGAGTAGACTTACGAACCGATGGCATAGTGACATTCATAAGAGCTACAAACATGTACCCTCCGCTGGGAATCGAACCCGGGACATCTAGGCGTAAAAACCGGTAGTTTTAATCACTAGACTAAGCTATTATAAAAAGTATCCTCGGTGCAACATATTTGTATATTAATATTGCATACTTTCAATTTTTTTATTCTAAAGTTTATCAATATTATTAAAAAAAATACAATACACGAAATAAATCGTATTAATGATGAAATAAACTTACAATTAAATGTACATTCTTGATGAGGGCGTCGTCCTCTGATAGTATGAGCAGTACGATCAGCGACATATATATGTGATGGGAACTACTATCCGGCGCGTTGTATAGGACTTGCAGTATTGGTACTATCTGTGGGACAAAAAATAAAAAGAGTTTTTTAACAATTAATTAAAATGTATATTTAAATCAACACCTTATCTTATCTTATTGGGGCCTGCTGGCTACTTCGACCCATCAGGATCTTTTGTGCAACTCTATCCTCTCACTCTTCTTTTTCTGCAAAGATAGATGCCATAAGCTTGGCAACGTCTTTAACTCTTTCAACGTCAAGTCTGATATATTGATAAATTAGGTTGGGGAAAAAGTTTCTTCGCATTTTTTAAGAAAATTCAAACCATTTTTTAATATAGTTTACTAGCTGACCCGGCAAACGTCGTTTTGCCATAAAAAATAAAAAATAAAATTTAGGGGTGGACTACCCCTAACATTTAGGGGGATGAAAAATAGATGTTGGCCGATTCTCATAGATACCGGATGACCCGGCAAAAAATAAAAATAAAATTTAGGGGTGGACTACCCCTAACATTTAGGGGGATGAAAAATAGATGTTGGCCGATTCTCATAGATACCAGATAAGCACAAAAAATTTCATCAAAATCGGTCAAGCCGTTTCGGAGGAGTATGGCAACGAAAACTGTGACGCGAGAATTTTATATATTAGATTTACATTTAACTAAAGTATGTAGGTGTCATTTTGTTCGATAACTTTTTGCCATCTTGTAGGTAGGGACATGATCCCATTGCTATAAAAATTTTGGGGCTTCCGATCAAAATACCGCGACAAGTGGTTTTGGCTGTCTCCTGACACTGCCTAAAGAATTCTGAAACCGAAACAGGTGGAAATCTGAAGGTGCAAGGTCAGGACTATACGGCGGATGCATTAACACCTCCCAGCCAAACTCTTATTTTTTGCTAAGTGGCTAAAGATGTTTTGAATTTGGAATTATCTTCTTTAAAATTTAAACTTTTAATGATACCATAACCAGCCAAATACAAATAGTATAGCCAAAAAGATTTTATTACAAGTTCATACATACTACATGCGAAAAGATTTTTTCCCCAACTTAATATGTAGTGTTGTAAAAACGCTCGAGTCGGCGCTTAAACGCTTGAGTCGACGGTCGAGCAGATTGCTAACGCTCAAGTCGGGACTCGACTGAGGCGCTTGACGCTCGAGCAGTGGCTTGAGCGTTTTAGTGAAAAGCCTTTTCCGAGCGCCAGACTCAGCGCTCGGCTCGAGCTTGAGCGAGAGCGTCTAGATTACATAGCTAGGGGAACTGTAAAAAAAGGTATTATACGTCAAATAAAATGGTTTTAGTTATATTTTTTTTAGGATAATACAACAAAAATGACTGTGCATTAACTAAATATTATCAGAAAAATACTTATTATTTAGTATACAGCTCAATCTAAAAAGAGCTGTGTTATATTGTACAGTCAAGTGCAGATCAACCTTATCACCGTACTGCCACAACTC
The DNA here is from genome assembly GCA_963082485.1 of Eudonia mercurella. Lineage (NCBI taxonomy): Eukaryota > Metazoa > Arthropoda > Insecta > Lepidoptera > Crambidae > Eudonia > Eudonia mercurella. Next base: position 6,884,401 of record OY720051.1, read on the forward strand.
CTAACATATTTATTTATCACAATTCATTAATCTACCCGCATTTATAAATTACAACGCTCGGACGCTTCAGCGCGTGACTCGAGCGTGAAAGTCTGAGCCTTCAACACTCAAGCATTTAACGCTCGAGTCTGAAACGCTCCAAAGCGTCGAGTCAGCGCTAAACGCTCGACGCTCAACGCTCATTTTTACAACACTAGATATATAAGACAGCTCATTTTCGTGCCCAACCCCGTCAATAATATATATATTTGTCAGATAGATGGGACACGAAAATTAGTTGTCTGATCAGACTTGGCGTTGAAAGGGTCAAGAGCAAAGAACCTGAAATCATCACCTTTATCTATAAATTAATTAGCAATAGAATTTATTTAAGTGAAACAACTTTTACGGGTCTACTCGCGTTTAATAAACGCTCGACCACGACTACTGACGTCTTGCGACGCGGCAAACGGATTTCTAGTTAATTGCGTTTTTTCTATCACTGCTGACTATGACTACCGTAGTATAACGCGCAATGAACTAGAAATCCGTTCGCCGCGTCGCAAAACGCTCGTACTCGTGGCAGAGGCCCTACGTACCTTCCGCCCCACGTACCTACCGCAGGCGAGGACTCAGTTAAGCGGTCTACCTATAGTATTATTGTACTCTCAAAAACTCCGCGTGAGTTCTCAGTAAAGCCCCCACATCTTTACTGATCTCTACTCTCTCTCTACTCTCATTACTAGGGACCGGATTATATGCATTTGCATATTTGCATATGCCATCCTCAGCGGTAATAGCATATTTTACTTAAAATCTAGTTATGATGCATATTATTGATACATTTACAATATTTTCGAGCGCAGCGCACTCAGCAGCCACGCGTCGTTTGTTATGGTACCTAAGTTTGTGTCAAATTGATAGTTTTATTAATGGGACGACAGAACTTTTGCCAAAAACTATAATTGCTGACATAGCACCAAAGTTCAAATTCAGCTCAGTTACCTCAGTGGATGTGGAGCGATTCTTTACCACTTATATGTATATGTACATATATATTGAATGATCGACGACACAATCTTACTATTGAACATTTGGAACAATACTTGATTGTTTTCGTTTACAAAAATATGAAAAATTGTAATGTAATATAATGCTATGTTACTTCACCTATTATCGTCTAAAACTTATCATCTAATTTTGCTATCGAGAGAAACAAAAAAAAAAACAACCACCATACCGCACTGGGCCCGCGTGGTGGTTTATGGCCCGTTCTCCCTATCCATCCATAGGGACCGCTCATGTCCCAGCAATGGGGGCCCATCCCCCATTTCCGTAGGCCCAAACACGCTTTATCGGCCCCCAATCAGTTAACACGTGACCTGGATTGTCTACTTGCGGCACAGGGCACTTCGTCACTTAGTTAAGTCAGCCGACATAGGCAGCTTCACAGTCTACATTGAGCTCGCCCCAATAGGGGGCGCGTCGACTTCACCATGGCGTGCACTCAGACGTTCCGTCAGCCTACGCAGCCCTTCCAAGGCTATAGGCAATCCCCAGGGGTTTTTACCGGGTCGGCTTCGGCCATCCCCGGAGCGTGGACCTAGGTCCAGCTAGACCTGTTGAATCAGGTTTTCCCCTGGGTAAACAAAAAAACCCAGCAGTGGGGACATAAAATGAGCTGGCGATGATGATGATAATGATGGATGAAGACACAGTTGATAACTCACCAAATTCTCGATGTTGGATACATTGCTGACATGCCGCTTGTACGCTTTGCAGGAATGCAGCATCAGGTATAGGAACAGAGTGGAGTGTTCACAGCCAGCGGTGGCACACAGAGCTTTGTGCAGCTAAAGAAAGGACAGACAAAAACTTTAGCCCCCTTATAAATAAACAAAGAGAAATAATAAATTGATCCACAAAAAAATAGTAGGCTAGCACCTAAAATGGTAAGTTAGCATCTAAATAGTAGTTTAGGTGCTTTGTATTTTTAGGTGCTAACTTAGTATTTTTGAGGGTTAGGTTAGGTTAGTTTGGTGATCGATTAAATACAACCCATAAACAAAGAATAAGGTCCGATTCCGTTTTTTTTTCATTTTTTTTTATAAAAGAAGCGAGGCAAACGAGCAGGCGGGTCACCTGATGGAGAGTAATCACCGCCGCCCATGTTTTTTGTTCCTGTCACGTAAACGTCATTTCAAATTAGAGTAAAAGAGACAAAACACGGACACTATTCGGACCTCATTCTTTGTTTATTTGTAAGGCACTGATCAAACTTCTTAAATAAATGTTCAACCATATGCCATATTAGCTGTGCCCAGCGTTATTTATTTATTTATTGTTAAAGGTACAATAACAGAATACAAATTGTTACATTGCAATTTACATCAAACCAACACTTTTTAAATTTGTATCCCAATACAAATTGTACACAGCATTGACCCAAAACAACAGTAAACAAAATATTCAATTAACTACATAATTTAAACTAATCTTAAATAAAAAGTTAATAATTTGGAAAATAAAAAGAACAATTGAAGCAAAACAATAAGTGAGTGTTACGAACAAATTCGAAAACTGAAATTTTTATCGCAGTCGGGGGACCGCTTTGCGGAATACTTTCTTATTTATAAGGTCCCCCGACTGCCATGAAAATTTCAGTTTTATTAATCAAGCACTCCTTTTTTTGGCAGTAGTGTAAAAATAAGACAAGTATGCAAGAGTAGACCAGTCTCCACGGGCGGTACCCGTTCACGAGTATGACATATGAATAAGTCATATCTTAGGGAACGTAACGACCCGACAAACATGCCACCACCGCAGAGACAATAAGGAGAGCATGACACACTCAAGCTACCCCATATCAAATCTTAATGATCTATTTAACGCAACACCTGGGTGGTGGTGTCTACCACTGTCCACTGGTTATGGCTGTGGCTCATTTTGCACTATCGATACTATCGTTAGTGTTGTTGCGTGTCGGTACTGTCGATAAAACTATGGGTAAAGTGAGTGATTTTGCACGATAATGCAGCATCTTTCATTTTAGTTTTCGTCATGTTTTGTCTTGGATGCTGCACTTTTTTTTTGTTTGTTGTATTTTTTTTATTTATCGTTTTTTTTTGTTTCTTACCAATGCAAAGAAATTAGTGTATACAGCCTATTATTTGTGTAGTTTAGCCACCTCCTCCCTTAAGGCCATGTCAGAATACCAGCGCTGCTTCGTCACTCTGCCTAACTTTGAGGGACGCAGCAGCATATTGCTGAGACAGGGTCCTTGTTGGCCTCACACACTTACCACCTGTTTTTTCATCTTTTGTAAGTTAATTTTTTTTAATTTATTTGATACATATTCTTTTTTTTTAAATTTGATTTTTAATTGTCTTTCTTTTTTATTATAAGTAAATAATATTATTACTGTTTTAACTATTATAATGTGCTGTATTGTGTGAATCTGTGTGTAAGCGTCAATAAAAATTTTTCTTATTCTTATTCTTAGTGTTGCGTGCGAAAATCACTCGCTTATCGATAGTTTTATCGACACGGAACAATACTTAATATTTGAATTGTGAATTAATATTTTGTGTTAAAATTATTTATTATGAAACGGTCGTATTTCGACCACTTGGCAATTACTAGTAATAATTATTCTAAATAGATAAAGTTAAAAAAGTGTTTAATTATTGCTTGTTAACTTACCGCGGCCATGTCTATTCGCGGTGGAGTCACTTGCGCCCCGTTGGTATCCCTCTGTGGCGTCGTCGAAGACGTGTCTGCAACCAGGCATCGAACCAGTGACACAATGAGGAATATACTATACAATAGAATATCTTTATCATTTTGATTTTTGCATTCTCAATCTATACTAATATAATAAAGAGGAAAGCTTTGTTTTTTGTATGTATGTTTGCAACGAATAAACTCAAAAACTACTGGACCCATGTAAAAAATTCTTTCACCATTAAAATGCTACATTAGCGCTGAGTAACATCCAAATGTAGATGTCATAATTATTCATAAACAGCACTTCCGATTTTAATACGAAAAAAAAACATAAATTAATATATTTTTTTTCATTAACCCCTATTATTTAGTTTACTTCGATTCCATTTTTGAAACAATATTTTTTTAATGCTGCACGGATTGTATCCTAAGCAATAAAAATTTTAAAAAATTGAATGTGAATTTGGATTGGCATTGACAGATATCGGCCGCTCCTCTTCCATTTTTAAAATTTTTTAAAAATTTATAAAACAATGTTTATTTAATTTAATGTATTTTTTATAAATAATTTAAAAAAATATTAGCATTCTGCACTCCTTCTCCATATAAACTACTAGCAGACCCGGCGGACTTCGGACCGCTTTGACAGTTTCCATCATCATCATCATCATCATCATCTCAGCCAAAAAGACGTCCACTGCTGGACAAAGGTCTCCCTCAAGGATTAATAATTTTGAGGGGAATTTGCCATAATCGCCACGCTTGGCAGGCGGGTTGGCGATCGCAGTAAGGTGAGAATAATCACAGAGAGACGCTGCTGCCCATGCTCTGGAATGGTCCCATAGTCGCCTTCTACGACACCCACGGGAAGAGATGGGGTGGTGCAATTCTTTTACCCCCGGCACCACACGGGCAATTTCCATCATTGAGTTAAATTTATATCAATGGTTTCCATGACAACAAAACAAACAAATTATTTTGTACTGGAAAATTAAATTGTCGTTTTAATTTTTTTTTAATATAACCTTTGTTACTCAGCGCTAATGTAGCATTCTAATAGTGAAAGAATTTTTTAAATTGGTCTAGTAGTTTTTGAGTTTATTCGTTGCAAACATACATACATACAAAAATACGAAGGTTTCCTCTTTATAATATTAGTATAGATAAGTGTGCGAAATTTTCGTAAAAAGGGGTACAAAGTTTTTGCTTCACGTATTAATATGAAGATATAATATCAAACAGTCGCATAGAGTCACGATCAGTAAAGTAGTATTTTATATGGAGTTCCTAGCTTCCAATCCCAGGTCAAAACTTGTTTCGGATTATTCGATGCATAGCTCGGGTTTGTGATCATCATCATCATCATCAGCTCATTTTATGACCCCACTTCTGGGGCACGAGCCTTCCCTATGGATGGATAGGGAGAACGGGCCATAAACCACCACGCGGGCCCAGTGCGGTGCGGTGGTTGTTAACGACTGCTAATGCAGCCGGGACCAACGGCAACACGTGCACGACGAAGCACGGAGGAGCGAGATGAAAAATTTTTGGTCACCCATCCGATGCTCGGCCTTTGCGAAAGTTGCTGAACCTTTAACCAGTACGCCATTAAATAAGTTTAAAACACTAACTTACTTCATTATGATAAACATTTAATGAAAGTTAAAAAAAACCTGCTCGAAGGACCACATTCAAGTCGACTTACCGGCAGAGTCTTCGCAGCATAACAACGCGTTCCTATAAAGGTTTTCCTTGGTGATACAGTGGTTCGCTAACGCCAGCAGCAGTAGACACGATTGGTTCGCGAGCGGATGATCCGTCTTGAGCCGTTCTAGTAGTTCGTGACGTTCTAAAGGAGGATGGGTGTATATGGTATGACGGGAGGCCGTTGTGAAGGTTAGAATGTTCCAGAGGCCGGCTGTGGAAGAAATTTGATGGTTTAAAGTGCTGTATAAGAAAAATAAACCTTACTAGCGTATCGTTAGAATATATTTTGTATTAGGTAGCAATGGCCGGTAAATAGTTATGTTTGATTTAATTCCAGATATGTCCCCATAACATCAATGTTAAAAGCATTGTTGTGTCCCACATTACGATAGAGATAAATAAGCTAGTTTCTCAGTAGTTGATTCCAGGTGTAGCGCACTTACCCTTCCCACCTTCTACCATCGTCCTTATCATCTCTTTTTCAAACCTGTTGTCGGTTTGATGAATGCCGAAAATTAATTCATTAAGAAAAAAAACTGTTTCGGATGAACTGCGCTTCTAACCTCAGCCTTGTCTTCACTTCATATAAGGTGAGATGAAGGCTAAGTGCAAAAAATAATAAATATTAAAAAAAATGCAAAAAATATATAAGGTCACATTTTATCAACTGCAAATATTTTGAGGGTAAATTCAACAACATATATAAACTATTTTTATGAAAAAACCTTAAATTTTTATACGCTAGTTTTCAAGAAAAACGCCAAAAGACATTTCGATTAAAAAGGAAAATAAAGCACTTTCGGTAATTGCAATTCAAAGGAGCCGAAACAGAGAGGCCGCAATGCCTTCACCGCTTACACGTGCCCCTAGGTTCATTGAAAAAAGCCGACAGCGAGGCCGCTCTTAAAAATATTACAATTTTTGTGTCAGGAAAAGTAAAAAAAAATAACTAGCCTGAATTTTTTTAAATGGGCCTTATTTCTCTGATAGAATTAGATGTTTTGTCAAAATATTTGCAGTTGATAAAAAGTGACCTTATATAAAAAATTTACTCACTTGCGATGTTAATAAGCAAGCTCCCTCCATGAGCGCTAGTCCCAAACATAGTGGGCGGGGCAGCCAGCATCGAAGCTAAATTGTTGAGCAACCGCAGAACCAGCAACGGTGCGTGCATACCGTAGCGCCCTTGGAACAGGGACCTGGGACGAGAATACAATAGAATACTTTATTGTCCACACAAAAAATAAAAAAAAACAAAGACACATTAAAATAAAATAAACAGTTAAGAGTAATTATGTTTATTATATGTGAGTATCTGATTGCTGAACATCTGATTCAATCGGGTCCTAATCACTGGATTGAGTTTTACAACCCTCAGATAATTTCGAATGAACGCCACTACGTACCTAGATTGGTGAGAGAAGCGATTGAAATTACGAAATACAAAAATTTCAATCGTGAAGATGGGTTCACGCTTTTGCGTGTGTGGAGTCCAGTGATTCACTCCGTGCATCGTTATCTTCCTTACTGAGGGTCGTGACCTCTTTCACCATGTATAATAAAGTTATATCTATACTAATATTATAAAGCTGAAGAGTTTGTTTGTTTGTTTGTTTGTTTGAACGCGCTAATCTCAGGAACTACTGGTTCGAATTCTTTTTGTGTTGAATAGTCCATTTATTGAGGAAGGCTATAGGCTATATTACATCACGCTATGACTAATAGGAGTGGAACAGTCGCTAATTAACGCGGGTGAAACCGCAGGGCACAGCTTTTAGTATATAATGACACATAGTGCTTAGAGATAATAGAAATAAGTTTATACATTTTCGGGTCAAATGTGCCTGATATCCTTTATATTTGAACTAGATAACAACTTTAAAAAGTTGAGAGCCTATAAAGTTTTTTTTTATATTTACCTGTATATTATCGAGGTCTCTACCAGCCTGGCTTGTCCGTGCACGCTCGCGAACATATATACTGACATAAGCACCAAGAGGGTGTTAATGCACTCCAGGTGCAAGTAATAGGTGTTGTCACTGTAAACAAACAACAAAAACATATATACAACATGTGACAAGGACTTCAGAGGAGGAAGAAGTGAAGAGTCATGTCTTAGTCTTTACTGTCCCCACATCTTTACTGAGATACTCGAGGAGTTGGGGGTATATCATTTCTCATTTCTCATTTCTATTATCATTCATCATCATCATACAGAAAAGAAATATTGTTTATTTATGTATTACTTGTAAGGAAAATTACTTTGACACTGGCTAAATGTGCTAATCGCACGAAGCCATCAACAAAAGGAAAAAAAAAACAAGTAACAAGACTTCTTGGCAGGAAATCGTAATTTTCTAAGATTTGTAAAATTTTTGTGATTTTTTGTATATTAATGTGTAAAAATGGTGGATTATTAACCGTAAGTGTTCTTGAACGTGAATAAGTGTTGGTAAACAAAACAGTGCAACGTCACTTTTCAAATTCCCTCAAGAGGTCCGTGTGAGATCTCAGTAAATCTTTACTGATTTGATCATTCATCATTATATATCATCATTAACAAAGGAAATATTACGCCTTTATGTAACTTGTAAGAAAAATTACTATGACACCGGCTAAACAAAGTCATTAACAAAGAAAAAAAAAACATATAACGACACCCAAAACTCTTTAATTCTTGGACGTCGTCTCTTCTTGAAATTGTGCCAGAAGAAGGTACAAGATAATTACGAAAGTAATTACGAATGTAATTACAAAAGAATTTAGGATGAAAACAGTTTCTAGTATTTAAACTCATGTTTTTAACTTTGTAAGGAAACGTCTCTTGCAGATTTAAAATCAAAAAAAAAAATTAAAGGCAATCTTAAAATCATCAGCGTATAAAATGAAATAGAGTTTAAGAAACAATGCGATGTATCGTTTATGAACGTGTTAAACAAGAAAGGCTCTAGACGCGAACCCTGAGGAACTCCAGACGAGACCTTGCGTTCAGCAGGCTTAAACCCATTCACAAAAACGTTTAATTAGGTATGATAATAAAACCAATTCAAAAGTGAACCTCAGAAACTTTAGAATGAAATTTTATGAATAAGAATGCTATGTGAGACTCGGTCAAATGCCTTACTAAGGTCACTACACCTATTTTCGGGACACCCATCACAATGAACCACCTTTGTGGTCTAGTAGTTTAGACCCGGGTTCAATTCCCAGCGAGGGACACATGTTTGTGTACTCGGTTTGGTAGGTGGTAGAGCTTGTGTCTGCCTGGCTAGCTACCACCATCTTATCTAAATATGTCGCCATAACATCAATGTTTGTGGCATTGTTGTGTTTCGGCAGTTAGCGATAAGATAGCCAGTGCCTCACTAGTTGAGGATTCCGGGTGAAGTGCGCTTCCACCTTCGGCCTCATCATCACTTAACATCAGGTGTGATGATGGCCAAGTGCTTATCTGTAAGCAATAAAAAATAAAACCACAATTGATGTACACATGCCAGCACACCTACCACAGACTACCACAAACTGACAAATTTCCTCAATGGACTTTGAACTTTATGTATATGACACATGGTTGAACATTTATTAAAGAAAGGACAATGCTCACCTAGCATGGAAAATTAACCCAGGCCCGGCGCAAATGATATATATCTCAAATTACTGGTAATAATGAGTAATTAATATTTTACTAAATGTCTTAAATTGCTATTCAAAATTTTGCAGAGGTCATATATTAATGTTTTATTAAAAGGGCCATTAAATCGCTAAAACACACACACGTACACGCCGACGGAAACGCGGACGGAAGCTAGTTCGATCGATATATCCGATTCTTTTACTAAAACCCCTGCAAAACTTCGAGTAGCAATTTTCATCTCATTTAAAAGGTTTCGATGATGTCCGTAGGTTTGTAGTAATTACTTACTCACTTGTAAACACCCATTTTAGGGATTTAATGATCCTTTTGCTAAAACATTAATATGAACCCTGCAAAACTCCTGCAAGGCTCCGCCAGAATACCAGCGTTGTTGCGATACGCTTCGTTCGCAACAACACAAGCTGAGGCGGGGTCCTGATTGACCTGTTGTTTGTTTTATGTTTTTTATTTTTATTTTATTTTTTATGTACTTGTGTGGTCAATAAATGTTTCTCTCTCTCTCTCTCTCTCCCCCCCCCTCTCTCTCTCTCCCTCCCCCCCCTCTCTCTCTCTCTCAAAACTACGAATAGCAATTTCACACTTTTAGAAAAATATTCCGATGATTCCAACTATGCAGTATTTGATTACTCATATTTAGTAATAATCTGAGATACGTTTCATTTCCGCCGGGCCTGGGTTTTTTTTAGCATAGTCCTTTGACAGGTTTAGATAGGTTAATCTGCGCCTGTGCAATCAAAGTGAAGTACTCACGTAACCGGAGCGTCAATGATCAAGCCAATCAGCGCATCGATGAGTATCTCCACTCGACTCTCACTTCCGTTCAGTTTGGGCGACGTCTGCGCTTCTATTGGTTGCTGCGAGGAGGGGTCTGATGTGTCCGAATTTGGAGTCTGTAGAAACATTTACGTCATATATACGAACATATAGGTGAATGTAACTTTATATTTTACACAAATTATATTGGGTACGATAAAATTTGAAAAACAATAATCTCAGGCATTCTTAGGGTTCCGTAGCCAAATGGCAAAAAACGGAACCCTTATAGATACGTCATCTGTCTGTCTGTCTGTCTGTCCGTCCGTATGTCACAGCCACTTTTTTCCGAAACTATAAGAACTATACTGTTGAAACTTGGTAAGTAGATGTATTCTGTGAACCGCATTAAAATTTTCACACAAAAATAGAAAAAAAAAAAACAATACATTTTGGGGGTTTCCCATGTACTTAGAACTGAAACTTAAAAATTTCATACGTGTGGGGTATCTATGGATAGGTCTTCAAAAATGATATTGAGGTTTCTAATATCATTTTTTTCTAAACTGAATAGTTTACGCGAGAGACACTTCTACAGTGGTAAAATGTGTCCCCCCCCCCCCTGTAACTTCTAAAATAAGAGAATGATAAAACTAAAAAAAATATATGATGTACATTACCATGTAACCTCTCGCTGGACATAGGCCTTCCTCAAAGATAAATCATTTTGAGAATTTGCCATAATCGCCACGCTTGGCAGGCGGGTTGGCGTACGCAGTAAGGTGAGAATAATCACAGAGAGACGCTGCTGCCCATCCTCTGGAATGGTCCCATAGTCGACTTCTACGACACCCACGGGAAGAGATGGGGTGGTGCAATTCTTTACTAATTATATTTAATAATAATATGATTATATTATTATTATTACCCTCAGACCAACTCGAAAGTCAAAAAATTCTTATCGGGTGCATGCAATATCGAATCGGAAATGTTACATTGCTCCTAGTGACTTAGTGAGGGAGCACCTTCTCACAATCAAAATATATGGTCTGGTAGAAAAGTTTTATAACCTTGCAGGTTTGTAGTAAAAAAGTGTGGTATTTAGGTATGTTAAGTACTCATAATTATAAAGCTCACCAAATCACGGTCCCTCGCATCCACAGGCCCATTGCCCCGCCTCTCAGCCTGCACATCCAGATGTCGACACAGCTCATACTCCGGCACCATTTCCACCAAGTACTTGCTGACTGCCCGTATCACGTATAGCGCGTTGAACGTCTGCCACGCCAGCATTACACTGGAAACAAAAATAAAAGTTTTTTTTCCATTTTGGTAAAAAAAAATTTTCGCTCGACCTTTAATTCATGGAATTTCAAAATACATACATTTGTAAATTCATACATTTGTATAGAGTCAGAATTTCTGTACTATCTGTACCCATGACAATGAAAAAAAAACAGCTTAATTTGTGTTTGACATTGACATATTTAAATTTGTATCTGTCTCCTTCACTCCTTCTCTATATGAACGATGCCAAATCTCACAACCTTAAGTGCGGGTAATGTGCTTTAAAAGAGGTACAAATGGTTATGCTATACCTGCATAATTTGTCTTTTTTCAAATTTTAATTTGTTTATTTAAATTTTTGTTGATTCCTGCAATGTTTCCACTTCTGTTTATGTTTGACCATGAGGTTGATGACCAAGAACAACGTATCAGATTGACCTAGGGTTGTGACCTTACAGTTTTACTTAGTAACAAAGAACAGCAAAAACCAACCGAAGATGGAGGTCCTCGACTGGCATGAGACAGTCGAAGATCTTCATCAAGGGAATGGACAAGAAAAAGACTAGCAAACTGATGGGACTCTCCAGAAAGAATATGAAGCTAATCATAGAAATCATAACAGGACACTGCAGACTGAACAGACATCTGACAGTGATAGGAGTGAAAACCGACCCCATATGCCCGGAAAGCGAAGAGACCAGCCTCCACCTACTAGCTGAGTGCCCTATGTACTCACTGATAAGATGGGAGCTCTGGGGATCGGACACATTAGAAATAGAAGACCTGAAGGATCTGAAGGTAGAGCAGATAGCAAGATTTACCAAAGAGACCAAAAGATTCGAAGGGGCGCCGTGAAAGCTGGATAAACCCAAGTCCCCTCAAAGGGGTAAACGGGGAAAAGGATGAAGTGGCCCGCAGACAACGCGGGTGGATCGTCCGTTCGGCTGGCGACGTCCCCACAAGAAATAATAATAGTAACAAAGAACCTTAATATCTCGGCCATGTGGTGTTTTTCAGTTATGTTCATCATTTTCCAGGTTTCTATGATGGGTAACCTATCTGCCATATTCGGAATTATTTAGGTATTACCAAACCTTGTATAGAATATAATAATAATAACATAAGAACTCATACTTGTCACTGTTCGGTGTTGCCAGCAGCTCCGTCGCCCGTGTAATAAACACCTGCACTAGGGAGCCGAGGTTGCCAGTTTGTGGGTTGTTCTGCAGGAACATTTGGAGTAAAGCCTCGGCACTTGAGTCGAAGATCAGCTGTTCTTCTCTAAAAAAATAAATAATAAAAAATATGTTTGAAAACACGACTTATCTAAATGATTCCGATTGAAATAAAACATTATATACAAATCTACTTGTGTTTATTTTACAATAATCAAGACCGCATCCGTTTATTCGACATGCACTAGTTTGAAGGGGCTATAAATGAATGGGGATGCTTTATCCCAGCAGTGGGACACAATATAGGCGATTATAAAAAAATAACAAATAAAACAAAATAATTATAATCTGTAATGCACTCACGCATTCGCCGGCGGATTGATGTTGAACGCCAACATCTGGTTCCAGAATGGGTCGTTGGGGCATAATACCTCCGGCGAGCAGAACCGGGCCAGCAGCTCATTCGATGATATCTCTGAGTATTTGCTTATAGCCACCCCCATACTCGCGCTGGAAACGAAAGCTTATTAAAACCATGAAATCCATATCCATATTCTAAGAAGAATATAGAATTTACTGGAAAAAGTACTGCATAGATAAGTACCTAAAGCATTCAAATCTAAGCCTTATAATGAAAGAGTTAAAAATTAAGACTTAAGGAATGGGGAGATCTGATCATAACCTACAAAATACTACATGAACACTATGATCTTGATGGTTTTCATAAACAGATGTTTCAATACACAAGTAATACACATTCTGGAGTAATTGAAGCTTGGAACAGAATGCCTGAAGAAGTGGTATCAGCATAAAGCATAAACCAATTTAAAAACATTTAAGTTGCAGACCCAAAACCCCCCAGAATCTCCAAAACTTTTTTTCTGCCGCTCATGGTTCCCAGTCATATTACATGGAAGAGAAGGAATTTGTCAAACCAATTAAGTAATCTAATCCTTTCTATAGTTCTTTATCTGTAACCAGTCTTGTTCAGTTATTTTTAAATTTATTTGGAATAACAAGCAATTACAAAATGTGTCACATACAGCTAAAAATATAGGACTACTAATTTTGTAACCAACAATGTTATTCACAAAGTAATAACACATTAAAGAGCTTTGTTACTCCTGCAGGAAGCTAATATGTTTTTATTTGGAAAAGTTTTATGCATGTAGTCACACATCTTATCTGAACTTATTACAGTACTAATTCATTATAGTGAAACAATTCAAACTCTGTCCATTGTATGATAAATAATAATTGATAAAGCTTGCAACAATATTACCTACACATACATACAATCAGTCAATAACATGTTTGTAGTGTGCTCATTAAATTGCTATTATGTTCAAGGATTTGTGCATTTAATACATTCAATAACCATAAATTCATTCTTTTAAATTAAATTGGCATAAATATAGTTGTACTGGTAAAATAAATACAGACCAAATGGTCAACTTGGTATAGATCAATTGATATTCTGGTGGGGCTATGCTGTTATCTTTGTGGGGTCTGCAAAGGTGTTTTTTAGTGTAGTTTGTCCAACAAGAATCAATTAAAAGAGTCAGGCAGGTCCCCCTTGTCCATTTAAGAGTCTAAGGAAGATGTTACACCCTTACCAAGCACCTGCTTGGTAAGGGTGTAGTATCTCGATAGTGGATGAAACAACATTTTTTGTTATAAAATTGTAGATTCTAACTATCTTTGTAGTTTTTTAATTTATACAACTAATATGCATGTAGATTGTCCAGTAACATTAAAAGCATTCTAGTAATACTTATGGTAGCCTCAAATTTATTTCAATTTAACTTTTTTACAAATATTTGTCATCATCAACACTCTCAAAAGTATCTATTTAGTGTTTAGATTTATTCTACAATTTGTAAGCTATACAACTCTAAGTACAACCAATACTTCCACTTGGAATGCACATTCTTCTCATATGCCGGGGTGTGATAGTTTGTAAAACAATAAACAAAGCGTAAGTCTCATTAATTATCAAATGATTGTGCGTAAAATTACTCTTCGGTCCTTCAGAAACTGTACATTGATGATTCACAAAATTTGTGTTGCTATGTTGATAAAAAAAATGTGGAAACAGTGAACAGTACCTGCAGTTATTCCTTAGTGTATTAGAAACAGTTTCAACATAAATACAAAACAGTAAGTTGATTCCAATGAATTAATTCTATCTGTTTTCGCCACGAAATCTTCACCGATTTTGACAATGACACTTAACGATAGAGAAAAGTGACACTAGCAATGACATCTGCCGCCACTGACGTTAGTTCCTTCATCTAATTTTGGAAAAGCAACGGATCTAGCTTATACAACCAAATCTTCGGTAATTATTATTTATTCCTCCAGAGGCCTGATTAAAATATAATAATTGTATGAAATGTGATTGTGGTTTAAATATAAGATCTTTAGTTTGCTGAGATTGAAAAGACTGAAAATTTCATAAGGATTGCTCTTAAAGGAACGGAGATATTGAACAAGACTTGTGAATGACAATTCGAGCTGGCGTCTATATAGCGTACCCATATTAGTGCTTACAAAAAGCGAACTTCTCTTTTTATGAGTGCTATATGTTATTTTAGAGCGTGAAATTCTGACTCTGTCAGTAGAAATAGTTTATGTGAATTCGCATTGGAACTATGTAAAAAAAATTGGTTGTCTGTAAAGTCGATTTACTGACGACAGTTGAACGTGACAACGTCTTAAGAAGGTGTCGGGAGGTGTTGGGGGTATCGGGGTGTGTTGGGGGTACGTACCGCGGTGGCGATGCCGGCCACGGGCTTGCACAGCAGCCTGCAGCAGCCCGTCGAACAGGTAGGCGGGAGGAGTTGGGGGTGTCGGGGGGTGTTGGGGGTACGTACCGCGGTGGCGATGCCGGCCACGGGCTTGCACAGCAGCAGCAGCCCGTCGAACAGGTAGGCGGGAGGAGTTGGTGGTGTCGGGAGGTGTTGGGGGTGTCGGGGGGTGTTGGGGGTAAGTACCGCGGTGGCGATGCCGGACACGGGCTTGCACAGCAGCACGGCTAAATTTCTACTCAGCCGATTGTGCTTCTTTGTCGCTCGTTCCGCGCTCTCGCTTGCACTTCAAGCCTTACATGGAACGCCTCAGAGCGAGGTAACGCCGAACTTTTTCGTGCGTGCAGCCGGCTCTATCGAATTATAAGACGTTGTCACGTCAAAAAAATATGTAAAGTTCTATTCATACTAGAAGTACAGACAAGTTCATAAGTGTTTTCTATACCTTTAAAGTTATTTTTGAAATACTGCAATAACATCAAAAACTAATCTAGCAGGAGATTAGATCGTTAATTATCGTAGTTTGCGCTCGATCTGCGATTGCTAAAGTAAAGCAGCTTTCGCAAAGGCTGGTCATCGAATGGGTAACTAAAAGTTTATCATTTTGTGCTCCTCCGTACTTTGAAAGTCACGTAAATCTGTTGGATACAGCTGCATTAGCATTCGTTAACAACCACAAATCCGCTCTGTCCCCGCGTGGTAGTGTAAGGGCTCCTTCAATTTAGATGTTTGTTGTCGGATGGCTGCCGCAACTACACGTTTGCACTGCATTTCATATTAAAACGGTCGTGCGGCTGTCAAGCGACTGTTTCGGTCAGCGGACCGAAACGTCTAAATTGATAGAGTCCTAAGGTCCGTTCTCTCTGTGGTGCTTCCATCCACTGAGAGGGCTCGTACCCAGTATGCTGAATGACGGCTCGTATGCAGTGGGGACATTAAAATGAACTGTTGATGATGAATTGGTAATTGTAATTCTTTTACATCATTAGTATTAGGTACTAAATGTGTGTGTAAATTTCGTTGCTATAATATACTTTTTTTTCTTAATTTTTTTTTTTATATTTACAATTTAATATACAAACACCCCCCAAAAACTCGATATTTTTAACATTTTTCAAAATTCCTAATAAAGTTTCCATTCGATTTTCAAAATTCAAGAGCTCACACGTGTCTCGATAAATTCCTCAACTTTTGGTTTCTATTTCCATCTCGATTCTCCCAAAACCCTCGGAGCTATGGTCAAAAATACGTCTCAGGCGATTTGCATCTGATAACCATTTTCAATGGTAAAACCATTTTTGGGTGAAAATATGAAAAGTGCCCTTTTTGCAATTAGTGATTCATTTATATTTGTGCTCATGTCTATGTTTCATAGTGTTGCAATAAAAGTATTATCTATCTATGTAGTAGTCTTTGAGAAAGAAGTCCCACATTCACCTTTCTTTACTCAATCCCGAAGTTTGCAGAGGAAATCATTCGATCACATCTTAGATGCTCTAAGGATCACATCGATCAGCAGAAACTTGGCAGTATGGAGTAACTGCTTTGGCCTTCGCTAAAGGAAAGAAAAGAACTAATAAAAAATATGTTGTGTTTTCAAAATAGGTACCTACTTACTTACGCGTGGTTTTTCTTCGTTCGTTTGCAATTTAGTTTCTGTAAATGCTAGCTTAAAGTGCTTATTCATAAAAACTGAAACAACATGGAGCCCGATTGCTATAAAGTGGAAGTTCTCCATTATCTAAATCCCCATTTAATTTGGGTGGAAGTTTTAGATTCGAAACGAGACGAAGAGTTTGTTTTCGAACAAATTGGTATCTACGGTCTTCTGCCGTACGAAGCGACTGTCGACGTTGTTGGCGATAGTATAATATGCCAGCGTTGTCCTGAATGGGTCTCCGCAGCGGCCGTTGTGATGAAAAAGGCTTTGTACGATGCGAAAGAAGTTTTATTTCGTCCCACTTACATTGACAGGAGGTAAGTCTCATCACCAGCTGATTTTTATGTCTCCATTGCTGGGGCACGACCCTTTTCTGTGGATGGGTAGGATGAACAGGCCACAAACTACCGTGCGGGTCCAGTGGGCATTGGTGGTTGTTAACGACTGTTAATGCAGCCGGAACCAACGGCTTTACGTGCCTTTCGAAGCATGGAAGAGCTCGAGATGATAAAGTTTTGATCACCCATCCCACGATCGGCTTTTACAGACTGGGCACGTTATCCAGTGGCCATCAAGCTACTGTGCACCATTAAGCTACTCAGTATCAGATCTGTAAGAAAAATCTGAGTAACTTAGATTCAAGTTGGTCACGACTTACTGCTGTACACTTTGATAGACATAAATTATCTGCCGTCTGTGCCTTTTATGATTTTTCTTTGCAAAACTTAACTGGTTGTTTGTAGACTCGCTGTTCGCTGAATCCATATGGTACAGACGCCTATGGTGCTCACACCAACCTATCCAAAACTATTGGATTTCTTCAATAAATGTTCAACCTTAAAGGTCAAAGTCTATAAAGCAATTTGACAGTTTGTCATAGTCTGATATGCAGGCGTGTGTACATAACAATTGATTATACCATTGTTATATTTTTTGAGGTGTGGACATATCTTATTATGCTGTTTAATTACATACTTACATTTACACTCACATTCTTTGTTATTGTATATATTATGTTATTGAATTTATTTACTTGGAAAATTGCAATGAATTTATTGTCTGCAAAATTTAAATACTATTTTTTATTATTAATTATGACATATTTGGAATTTAACTTAGGGGTGCGCCGACCAAATAAAGCTAAAATAGCAGTCACAGTTAACTTGATATATGATGAAAAACTATTGTATTACATAAACAAATTTATATTTAGTATTAAAGGGTATGTGTTTACAATTAGTCTGACTCATAAATTCATTACATACCTACTATAGTTTTTTCTTCTACAATATCATTTAAAGTTGGGCAAAAATTATAAAAACCAGTGGCGGCGTTTAGTTGATATCTTACAGTTTATCAAAATTATTATACCTCTAATTATGTCTAAACAATCATCAATTAGTTTTAATTTGAAATATAATAATTTAAATAACCGCTTGACAAATCGAAAATGTGAGACGGACAATTTGTAATTAACTACTACTTAGTATGGCCACGCGGCATCACATAAATATGGATGAAGACATTTCAAATAAAATATATAACACTCTTAATGATATTGGGATTTTTATTTTATTGATTTGTTAATTTTTATTTACTGGAATAAACTAGAGCCCTCTCTATTATTACATACCAATTGTTTGGTTCAATGTGAGATGCCAAAATTATGTAACAACTTTTGCCTACCACATTTAAATATAGCAATAAAGCATAAAACAATAAAGAACTATATATATATCTATTAATAAAATAAAATAATGGGAACTAAAAGTAATAATTTATGGTTGGCTGTGCTTTACCAACAGTACCAACATGATTTACATTCAAAAAGTCCTGTTACAGATAATTTATAAGCATTGGCTGTTTATTTGACGGTGTATATAGGTGATTTTTTCCTTTTTTGTGTATATGTGATGATGTAAGTAAGGTGATGAGTGCGGTGATGTGAATGCCCAGTATGACAATGTACAAACCAATACTTACTGGAATTTGTCGCACTGTTTTTAAGTAAACAAAAATATTAAGTACCTTTGTAAATCATATAAAAAGGTATCCCCAAAGCTAAAATGGAAATATTGTCTTTGTTCCAGGTCATCCATTTTTGATGACAACATTCACAAGTATGGTGAGCTTATCATTATCATGTTTGACGGTGAAAAGTTGGAGTTGTCAAAGCTATTGATTGATTCCGGCTTTGCCATGGAGAATGTGTGCCTTTTCCATCAAGAACTGAGTCTTGGTAACCTGAAAACTAAACTGAACATGATACAGATACATGATGTTATTAAATATCTCAAGAAAGACAATCATAAGCAAAATTATAAAGAGAGAGAGAGTAAAGTTAAAAAGCAAACGTCAGTGTTTGAAGCCGCACAGAGCTTTGAATCTGAGCTCACAACGCAGAACCTGGAACGGCACAACCGTCAATTGACGGGTACAACAAAAGACAAAATAGTACAGAAAAAAATGAAAGACTTTGACAAATGTAAAGACATTGACGAAGAGTCTGCTGGGAGGGCGAATTATCTGAAACAATCGCCGGAGGAGAGCAAAATGCCCTCATTGTTAAAGAAAAAGTTGGAATTAGTCAAGTCTCAGAAGAATAAGATAATTATGAAGGACCACAACCACAAAAGTTACAATAGCAAGGATCCGTTGCAAGTTTTGCTTGCAACAAAACACTTCTTAGAAGCTAATGCAAAAATTAAAGATGACACCGACTCAAATGTCTCAGCAAAATCAGTTCACAAAGATAACGATGGTGTATCCCAAAATATATCGGATAATATAAAAGATGATAATAATATCCAAGATAGTAAAGGTCTAGAAATTGCCATGACATATGATACCAACGATTTTCCAATATCCTTTTCAAATGTGAAGAGCTACGATTATAACAGTATAAAAAAAGAAAGAGCTGTAGAAATAAAGAGTTCCGAGAGACATATGAAAAGAGGTCATGGTATGTTATATTTTACTTTTATATTTGTTCTTAAATTTTTCTCATAAAATTGTACAGGTTATTGTAAATTCATCACAAATTAAACCCGGCTCATTTCGGTAACTTCTATTCAGTGAAAGTAAACTCGCCATAAGTAAACATAAAAAAACTTTTATACTATTACTACTATACCATAATAATTTATAAAAGTAAATGTCAACATCATAAATTATTTATTGTTAAAACATAATACATTGTGGTGTTATACACAGCATACAATATGACACAAATTAAATCATAATAAACATAACTTAATCATTAGAATATTTCCTTTTTAAACCAAATAACCATTTAACCTTTTGAGCGCCACGGTCTTCTATGGAAGACAGACGTTTCCGTGCCCTGAGCGCCACGTCTATACTGGAAGACAAAATCTTATCATGACGTTTAATAACAAAAATACATAAGCAAATGTTTTGTTTTATTTTATGCATACTTTTACTATTGCCTAAAACCATAAACTTACATTTTTATTTTAATAGGGGCTTTTATTTATTTTAAAAACAGCAAAATAATACTAGCCAAAAAAAAATTGTAGTGCCCATGCGCCATAGTCTTTATAAGAAGACGCCTAGTGATGTGGTTACATAATAAGTTTCTAAGGCTCCCATCGACACTGTTAACGTTTAAATAAAACACTTTTACTTTAAAAATACAGTTCATGTTCAGCACGCAGCCGGTCGTGTGTAGGACAGTAGCAACGTTGTCCTAACCTCATCAAACACGCCGGGGCGCACTTATGTCCGCGATTCGCGGCACTTAGGATGGCACGTTAGATGATGCCTAATAACTTTAAAATCACTTACAGCAAGTGTCCCATCAGCAGGTTCAGAACAGCGGTGGTGGGAGGAGCGCTCCCCCTATGTCGATCACGCCGGTCAAAGCCCAGCTTTGGGCCTGGTCTTCTTAAGTTTTGGGAACACTCGCACCAAACTATCAACACTAGGTACACTAGGTACACAGGGGACCCTACTTAGGCCACCAAAACCACCTGATCTTTAACTTATATCCAAAAAACACAAAAACACGTACTTAATAAGAACGGGAGCACACAACCGTCGCGCACACTGTCATCGACCAATCATCCCGATCGCTCAAGACGGACTCCCTTTGCGCCCGCGCGCCTTTGGTTTATAACATTCCCCCGTCCCGGACCGTCATCAACGGTACGCTAGTCTACGGGTAAACGGGAGAGCGTGGTGACCGCTCTCTTCAAGACCGAATCCCCAACCAAGACCTCAGCAAGACGTGGCACTCCATCAGCACCGAAGGTTAACTTAACGATGCGCCCCCGCCGCCAAAATAGTGGTGGAAGGTTGGCATCTTTAACTAATACAAGGTCACCATTCTTGGGTGGGTTGGTCTTGTCGGTCCACTTAACGCGTTGCTGTAAGATATGCAAATACTCCAACGACCAGCGTGCCCAAAAACTCTGGGACAACTGTTGCAATAGCTGGTAACGTGACAAACGATGGGATCTTACTTCAGTCAACGGATATTCCGGCAGCGCGTTAAGGGGTTGTCCAATTAAAAAGTGTCCTGGGGTCAACGCCTCCAGGTCATTTGGGTCCGATGACAGAGGGCACAGTGGCCTCGAATTGAGGACGGCCTCAATCTTACAGAACACCGTATCAAGTTCCTCAAAAGTAAGGACGGTGTCTCCTATCACACGACGCAGGTGGGTTTTGGCCGCCTTTACACAAGCTTCAAAAATCCCTCCCCAGTGCGGACAAGCTGGAGGGCTAAACTTCCAGATTATCCCACGTCGGGATAGGGTGGTTCCAATGTCTAACTTATTGTCTGATAAAAACCTATTTACATTATTAAGGTAATTATTGGCACCCTTATAGTTCGTTCCACAATCTGAACGAATCAATGAAGGCAGTCCCCTGCGAGAAACAAATCTGCTAAGAGTGGCGATAAATGCCTCAGTGGATAATTCTGAAACCACTTCCAAGTGGACAGCCTTGGTGGTCAAACAAACAAAAACGCACAAATAAGCTTTATATAGCTTTTCGCATTACGAAGACGCGACGTTTTGACCATAAAAGGACCGGCAAAGTCCGTACCTACTCTAGCAAAGGGTCTGCTTTCCGTGACGCGATCTGCAGGCAAATCTCCCATTTGGGGCTGCATGGTAATAGCTTTTAGCCGATAACACGGGAGGCACCTAAAAACAACACTCCGTATGGTCCGTCTGGCCGACAAAATCCAAAATTCACGCTGCAAAACGGCTAGCAAAGCATTGCTGCCGGCGTGCGAGTTTTTGAGGTGGCGGTCTGTCACCAACAATCTTACTAAATGACCGTCTTTAGGCAACAAAAGAGGATGGCGAGCTCCGTAAGATAGGCTAGCATTCCTCAGCCTTCCTCCTACTCGTATCAGTCCAGAATCGTCCAGAAACGGGTTCAATCGGGATATAGCACCTTTGAGTTTGGAGCGACCGCCTCGCAAAATCTCTAGGTCCGATTTGAAACACTCCGACTGTACAACCCTGATCCAAAATAACAAGGCTTCCTGACGTTCTTCTGGAGCCAGAATAGACGCAACACGCCTTTCGCGTGGTTTCTTGCAGTTATGAAAGAAACGCCGAATCCATGCGGTAACACTCAACAGCTTATCCAAGGTGCTGTACCGCTCTAAGAGAAAGTCCACGCTCAAAATAGGTTCCGTTTTAAGTACACAAGCTCGCAAACCATGCAGCGGTACGGAAGACAAACTCTGGGAGCGCGGCCAATCCGATTCTGGTCGCTTCAGCCACTCGGGCCCCCACCACAAGGGGTGATCAATAAGATGCGTCGCTTCGCATCCTCGAGAGGCACAGTCGGCTGGATTCAAATCTCCGGGAACGTGACGCCAAATAAGTTCAACCGAAGAATTATGAATCTGGGCCACTCGATTGGCCACAAATACTTCCAACGTGTGGATTCCACCCTTGGACACATGGACGTCCAGCCTTGAGCCAACAAAGCACAATCTGACTGTCAGTCCACGAATAAACTTCACTTATTTCTACGGAACGGCCCAACGTAGAACACAGGTGATTTAGAAGACGAGCAAGAAGGGCTGCTCCACACAATTCCAACTTCGGTATAGTAAGTCGTGTCCGAAGGGGAGCAACTTTACTTTTTGCCAATACGAGATGCACAACAATTTCTCCATCAGCACTAACGGTACGGAGAAAGATAACCGCAGCAAATCCTCGTTCGGAGGCATCTGAAAAACCGTGGAGGCTCGCCTTATATTTTCCAGCGGGAACAAAAAGTCTCGGCAAAGACACCTGATTTATATCAGGGAGGGACGTGACCATACCCACCCAATCTCGGAGTATTTCTCCAGACAGGGGCTCATCCCAAGAGACTCCCGCAGTCCAAAGCCGTTGCAAAAAGCACTTGAACTTAAAGATAACAGGGCAGATCCAACCATTGGGATCGAAAGTCCGTGCCACTGTTGATAAAACAAGGCGTTTCGTCCAAGTCTTTGGGATTTGTAAATCCACACAGTAAGTAAAACAATCCGAGACCGGCCTATACTGAACCCCAAGAACAGTTACCATATTGGGATTTTCAGCATTTTCAAATAGATGAGGATCTTGCTGATGCTCTTCTGGCAAGCCAGCGAGGACCTCCGGCGAGTTGGATAACCATTTCCTCAACTCGTATCCTCCTGACTTCATGATCGCCACTAACTCATCTCTTAACACCAGTGCTTCCGCGACGCTGGAGGCCCCGGTACAAATATCGTCGACATATATGTCGTTAGTCAAAATAGCGGAAGCGCGAGGATAATTTAAGCGCTCCTTTTCCGCTAACTCCAACAACGACCGAATGGCAACATACGGACTGGAAGCCAACCCGTAAGTGTTCGTGTTGAGTTCGTAAACCACAACAGGGTCTCTCGGGCTCTCTCGCCATAAGATGAGCTGATACCGACGGTCATCTGGATGTATCACAGTCTGCCTAAACATCATACGGATATCAGTCATCAACACTATCTGATGTTTACGGAAGTTGGTTAGGATATCTGAGATCTCTTTATGTAGCTTTGGACCCACATGCAGACATTGGTTAAGCGAGACGCCAGAAGACGTAGGCGCCGAGCCGTCAAACACCACGCGAATCTTTCCGGTTCGTGATTTCAAAACGGCGTGATGTGGGAGGAAATAATGCTCCACCGAACTCCAGTCCAAGCGAGATGCCGTCATGTGCCCCAAGTCCCTATACTCCCGCATGAAGTCTATGTACTTCGCACGGAAGACCGGATCTTTGCTCATGCGGCGTTCCATTGACGCTAGCCTCTTATCCGCTAGCATTCTGGACTCACCCAGAGGAAGTCGACCGGTACGAAAGGGTAACCGAGTGAACAGGCGCCCAGAGCGGAGTCGACCAGTGTTATTTTGGTAAAACAATTCGCACTCTTCTTGCTCTGGGTCAACTCGTGGAGTGGATGGAGGTTCTTCAACTTCCCAAAACTTCTGAACAACATCAGAGAGGGCAGTCCCTACAACAAGGACGTTATCATCAACAGATGGGGGTGAAACGCGGTACACTGGTCCCATTACAACATACCCCAACATCGTTTGAACAGCTACCAGCCCGCCCGGCTGTAAGACACGTTTGTCGTTCAATAACAATCGCCCTAGTACGTCAGCTCCTAAGAGTACGTCAACTGGTCCTGGGGCGTAGAACTTAGTGTCTGCCAAAACAAGATCTGATGTCAATGACAAAATATAAGGATCTAGCTCTATTGAAGGTTGTCTCCCAACAACCGTGTCCAAAACAATCGCCGAAGTCGTAATACTCGGGTTGGACTTAGAAGTGGGGGTAAAAGTGAACAATACCTCCCCTACCAGTGTGGGCACTTTCACATCACCAATCCCTCGAACGCCTTCCTTGTGAGGCCTAATCGGGAGGCCTAACTTCCCAACTAACCAAGAGGAAAGTACACATCCCTGAGCACCAGAATCCAATAGAGCTCGAACTTTCACCAAATTACCTTTCAGTCCCCTAACAATCACAGATGCCGTAGGGAGTAGAACGGTTTCTGGGGGGGTTACTGCTGGTAATTGGGTGGACGTTAATTGCTAATAGGTGGGAAAGCGAACTGCTTCTCCCGAAAGGGGGGTTCGCTCCACACGATTCAACGGGTCCCACTCCGGCGTATAGCGTCTACGCCCCAAACGCGGTTGTTCTATAACTGGTGGGGAGGATCTGACCCGAGGGTTGCCGACGGTAACATCGTAACTATCCGGCTGATTCACTGGTTCTCGCGGCGGAGAGTTCCTAGGGCCCCCGCCCATACGGGGTGAACGTCGTCCCTGGGAACGTCCAGACTCCACCGAACCACCTGCAGACTTAGTGTGGTATCGATTTAGGCCCGTGCCCCCGCCCGTGCGGGGTGACTCATGAGCTCGTGAGCGCGTATAAACGTGTCCTGTGTCTGCTTCAGAGCCCCTATTTTCGTTTTTACGCCTCGGTTCTGTACCTACGCCATTCCGGTTCATGCACAACGACGGATGGTGGTTGCCACTACAATATCCGCATGGGTGTGGTCGGGAACATTCACGCTGCAGGTGCGGTCCCAAGCATGAGTAACACCATCCTCGTTGTCGAGCTATGACCCTACGACCCTGTACGCGTTGCTCGAAGAACTTCATACAACTGGGCAACAGATGCCCAGGGTCCTTGCAATACTCGCAACGCGAGATCTCCTGAACCACGGAATACCGCTTAAATGGTCGGGGTTCCTGCCGTCCAGACCTGAGGGGTCTACCACCCGACGATGTCGGCGGATCCCGTACTCTTACCCAAGAGGGGCTTGCCACATCGGAGTTGTCCGCTAACCTACTTTCATCCTCCATAAACTTCAACAAGTCTTGGAAGGGCGGCAAGTATGTGGAGCTGTCTCCACCATATCTTTGCTCAAAGCGCACCTTCAAGTTGTCGGGCAGCTTCGCAAGCACGATGTGTAATAACAAAAACGACCACTCCTCCACTGGGAGGTTTAAGCTGCGTAGGGCGTTAAAGGCCACCAGGAGCGGGTTTAGTATTTCGACCCGCAAACGCATCACATTGGTGACTCGTGGAAGGGCCAAAATCGTCGCGACGTGGGCGTCGGCGAGCCTTCTCACATTTTGATATCGCCGAGTCACAATATCCATTGCTACCTTGTAATTCTCATCCGTGGGGGCCAAATGCTGCACCTGTTCGCGGGCCTCCCCCTCCAATACGGTGAGAAGATATGCGAGTTTCTGACCCGCGGTCAAGTCTTCCCTTGCGTCGACGAGGCTATTAAATAAATTAGAAAAGCCCTCCCATTCGTCGAGTCTCCCAGAGAAATGTCTAAGATCGAGAGGCGGAAGGCGAGACCACAAAGCGGGCATGGACTTAGACGAGGTTTTAACGTGATCGTGGTCTACCGCCCTGCCTTGGAGGAGGGGGCGAGCGACCTCAGCAATACGATCTGACAATTCGTAACATTGGTCAACGTCATTCTCAACTTCCTTACGGACGGCCTCCTCGAGGTCCGTACCCTTTTCTAAAAATAGTGCGTACTGCTCGTCCACCACGGCCATCCGGATTGGTAAATCAACATACCTATTTAGCAACGCTTCCTGCCTATCTGGTCTGTCTAACAATGCTGCGGCCGTCGACAGCCAACGCAACTCAGCCCTAATCTTAGCTTTGCAGGAGAATACCGACATTGTTATAAGTACTTAACTTTATATAAAACTAGGTACCTAAAGAGACTATTTTAGTCAACTATACTATGTAGGTATAGGTATGCTAAACCTAAACAAAAGATTTTATAAAAACAAACTTAAACAATAACAAACACCTAAGTAAATATATAGGTACCTAAGCTAATTCGTATTTTCTCAAAGAAATATTAAACGTTTATTTCTACCTATACTATTTACCATATAAACCTATAAACCAAAACCTTTACCCATAGTACTACAAGTTAAAGTACCTTAAATATAACGTTTAAATACCGATGATATCAAACTCAAATTCCGATGTAATAATAACACTTAAATATTTCAAGGAAAATAAAAACAAAAAACAGCCGTAATTGCACATCAATACGGTCGAAAACGCAAGTGAATGCAATTCGCCGGCCGGCTTGACATTAGACGACTAGCACTCGGCGACAGAGAACAAAAGAATCACCGGCCAAGCCGTGTCTATTCATCGAGCGAGCGCGTGCGCATTAACTTAATTTAGAACTAACAAATTATGCACTATTTTAATTAATACTATAAGTAGACACTGGAACCAATCAAATCTACACGACCTAAACAGTAGGCATATCCAACGTGCAGTCCAGTGCTTTAATAGATGCAACTATTTCAATAATTTACTAACTAAGTGGGTCTTCTATTAGGTATTAAGGACCCGCAGCACTACGGCTAAACCAACGGTGTCCTTAAAATAGAGGAACCACGCTTCTGCTACCAAAAAATTGTTCAGCACGCAGCCGGTCGTGTGTAGGACAGTAGCAACGTTGTCCTAACCTCATCAAACACGCCGGGGCGCACTTATGTCCGCGATTCGCGGCACTTAGGATGGCACGTTAGATGATGCCTAATAACTTTAAAATCACTTACAGCAAGTGTCCCATCAGCAGGTTCAGAACAGCGGCGGTGGGAGGAGCGCTCCCCCTATGTCGATCACGCCGGTCAAAGCCCAGCTTTGGGCCTGGTCTTCTTAAGTTTTGGGAACACTCGCACCAAACTATCAACACTAGGTACACTAGGTACACAGGGGACCCTACTTAGGCCACCAAAACCACCTGATCTTTAACTTATATCCAAAAAACACAAAAACACGTACTTAATAAGAACGGGAGCACACAACCGTCGCGCACACTGTCATCGACCAATCATCCCGATCGCTCAAGACGGACTCCCTTTGCGCCCGCGCGCCTTTGGTTTATAACAGTTCATGATGATTATATACTAATGTATTTACCCGAATCTTTAAATACACACAAAGTACCGTACTTTGGTAAGTACGGATATCAATTTTGAATAATCCCGTCCCTTGCTTGCGTCATAGACAATTAATAGAAGATACCCTTTGACGTCATAGACGTAAGCGCATCAAGATCAGTCCGAGATAGTGCAACTCCGAGTATAGATGGTGTTTGTTATTGTTTTCATTTGTAATATTGTAAATAAAAATTGAGGAAAGATAACGAATTAAGTTCCGAAAAACTAATACGCATTCTACAAGATGTGGATTCGGATGCTGAATCCGATGAAATCGATAGTACATCAAGACCATAGACATCCCTAATAAAAATTGAATTTCACGCTCATTTTACGTGCTACGGGCGCCAAGGTCTGCTGGAATTTAATATTTTGTATGATGGGATCCCAGGCTGTTGGTAGATTCCAACCATTTTCTCTATTAAAATTAGGATGTTTTTTTAATTTCAATAGCCTCGCGTATCATCCTAGGGATGAATCGTTGTTCTCTAGCAAGTATTTGTGGTTTATCAAATCTGATGTAGCACCAACACCATACTGCCAGACCAAAAGTTTCTGTTAGCTCTTTCTGCGTAAAACTGAACACACCTGATTAAATTTCAATGAGGTATACAAGCTACTAACTAATTATGAGACGACCAACACCTCAGTCTCCCTGTGACCGCGGACCCTGCAAAGGGTTCGAAACGTCAGGATAAACATTAAAAAGTAATGTGTAAAATAAACGCGAGTAGATCCGTAAAAGTTATTTCATTTAATTGTGTAGTGTTCGCGTAAACTTTAGAAAACAATATATTATTTTAAGTTATTTAAATTACCAAGCAAATACATAGTATAGGGTCAAGTAAAGTTATCTTTTAAAAACTCATTCAGCGTGTAGTAGCACTTGACAATAATAGTTGTGGTTTATGTAAAATAGAATTATGACGAGTTTACACATTCTTTTGTTGCGTGTTGATGTGACTAGTTTAAAATAACGCAACATAAAATGCTTGGAAATGCTTGGATTTACAGTCCAAAAGTTATAACAATTGAAAACCAATTAATATGTAATGGGTATCATTTAAGCTATCACCAATTTAATTAGTTTTGTGTTTCTTAAATAATAGGGTTTGTCCTCAAAATAGTAGATCTGTCACCAAAATGTAGTCACCAAACAATGCAAAATCAGTTCCACAATAAATCACCTAAAATCCTGAGATATAAGGTCTAGTACCAAATAAATGTTGCAAACTTCCCAATTTGAAAGATTGGCTTTCTGGCACTTCGCCGGCCGCTGCCGCGGCACGCTCGCTTCGCTCACTCGGCTCGTGCGTCGTGTCTTTCATAATCTAACCTAACCTAAACCTAACCAAACCTAAACCTAACCAAACATAAACCTATTAATTAAGAAAACTGTTATTATAAGAACGAAGTTTATATTCATGTAATGCAATATAATTTTATTGGTTATCGATCTCTTATTTTACACATATATTAACATTAATTTGATAATTCATACCTGGGAACAATTTTTGTTTATCTGAGAACGAAAATATTTCGTGGCGATAGATCTATTTATTAGGTGATACAACTTGATGACAAATATAAATTTTGGTGATAGAAAATATAGTTTCCATATGTAATTCCGGGTATTTGTCATTATGGGTGAATAAATTAAAAATATATTAATCTCCAATTGACAACAACAATCTACATTGGGAAGTAAGCTAAACTGTCGGTCCCAGTTGTTGTTGCATTCGATAAAACCCACCAACATGCATTAGGATATCATAGTCAGTTATGGCCTGATCTCTCCATGAATTGATTAATATTTTTCAGATAGTGTAAAGTGTAAAAAAATTGTTTTATCATAAATATTTTTTTATAATTAGTAATATTTTTCATTTGATTAAAAGTTAACATCTTAAAATAAAATAAATTACCTAAAGTTGCCGACAAGACAAGACTTAAAGATTTTAAAACAACCATTTTTTAATCGAATTCTCTATTCCCGAAATAGTTTTGCATAGCCTTTATATACATATTACTAGTATTGTTGTATTTTACAAGTAATTTCATGTAAGAACAGACCATTAAGAAGTAAATTTATTTCCAGGATTCGAAAAAAAAATTGATCGTTTTAACCTGTCTTAGTCATGTCTTGTCAGCGACATTTTGTAAATAATCCCCCATCATTCTGATCACAGCACATTAACTTTGTTTTTTAACATTATGTCTATGTTTACAGCGAAGAAATCTACCAAGTCAAACAAGGTGCCTGAATACGACGTTGTCACAGAAAAGCGCGTTGCATACGGCCCGCCCGGGTTAGACATCAAGCACTTATCGCTCAAAGTCGTTCCCAAAATGAAAGAAATGGAAGATATCAACCTGGTAAGCACTGATGACAGGAAAGAAGTTAAACCAAAAGACAAAGAGCTATTCGCCGACGTCGATTCTCATGTAGACTTTGATACTGATAACAAGAATCTTTTGAAGGCAAAATTGTTGGCATCTACAGAAGATAGTAGGAACTCTACAAAAGTGTGCGACGATGATACAAATACGAAAGAAGATATCACACATAATCATACAGAAACTTCAAAACCCATTCAAAATCAGAACGCAGCGACGTCTAGATATGCGGTACTCCAAAAGAAATTGAAACTCCACAAAGAGATGACGTGCAAGAAGTCTGATAGCTCTGCAACTTCACACTCTGATACGACCAACAAAGATTCTTCAACAAGTTTCGATGATGTCAAACCGATGAGAGAAAGGAACCAATCAGCAACACAAAATTCCGATTATTTGAACTCCGACGATGACGTCACTGAAATAGTAAAGAAAATCAACGAAGATTATCGTGTAACAAGTGTAACATCTAAAGTAGATGAGCCTAAGGATGTAATAAAAGCTGCCAAAGCCTATAAAAACAATGTTAACCCATTTAAAAATGTAGACGATAGCATATCTGTGTTCGTCGATAAGTTAGTCAGTCCTGTTCTAATGGTTCATTCGAAAATGGATAAGCGCATTGAGCCTTGCTCTAATCTAAGGGACGTCAATTTTAACAACCACATACATGTTGTATTGAAAAATATGTCTATAGAGCGTCCTATGATGTTGCAAATGATATCCTGGCCGGTGATATTACGTGGTTTCAGTCTGTTTATGATAAGCCCTTTGGGCAGTGGTAAAACTTTAGGATATTTGCCGGCAGTTTGTCGGTTAATCACAGATTTTAATACAGATATGGTGAACAGTGTAGGCCCTACTTGCATTATAATATGCGCGACAGCTCAAGCAGTGTCCGAGGTTGAAAAACTAGCCTTAATGTTTTTAGGGGTCCAAGAGAAAGTGCTTTCTTGCTACGCTGGTATGGACGAAATGCATGTGACAACTTCTCTGCTCAATGGTTGTGATCTGTTCATTTGCACTCCTTCAGTCTTAGTGAGGTTGTTACAACTTACCGAATTCGGTGTGGATCTTCGTCGTCTCTCGACCTTCGTTCTAGACGATTGTGAAAGATTGTCGGAGGTGTACTCGAACGAAATCAAATACTTCCTTGTGAAAATTAAGGAGATGTACAAGAGTCGCGTGAATAAAGAGCATAAGGTGCAGTTTGTAGTAGCTTCACGCGTTTGGTGCGATTTCATGGAACCGTTAGCTAAGAAAGCACCGAATTCCGTTGCTTGTATTGGCGCGTTTCAAGAGTGCGTGTTGTATTCGAAAACTAATACTACAGTAAACTTCGTGAAGAAAGAGAATAAAATTACCCATTTGCTAGAATTCTTGAAAGAAATTGACACATCCAAGAAGTCTGTTATTGTATGCCGCTCCGATAATGAAGTAGATGAGATAGGAAGAATTCTGAATAAACAAAAATATATAACGTTTGTTTGTAACAGCACAATGACTGTTGAAGAGTTGTACAATTTAAGCAAAGCTTGGGTGGAATACCAGGAGCCTATACTCGGTCCAACTTTAATATGTTGCGATGGAAATTTGACTCATTTGAATGTCACAGATGCACATTACCTGGTCCATTACTCGTTACCATCGTTGTTCTCGATGTTCTGCAAGAGATTCTCAGTTCTAAATAGTAATTACTCTTCAATATTCAAAGAGGAAAAAGGTGATGCCAAAATCAAAATCTTTCTTGAAGACAGCAACATGGAACAGTTGCCCAAGATCTTGAACTTTATCAAGCGATGCACGAACAATGTCCCAGAGTTTTTGGGGAAGATAAGCGAAACAATATTGCAAGAGAAAGACGTGTTAAAAGGGAGAAGTTTCGTACCCATTTGCGACAGTTTGTTGGCGTTGGGAGAGTGCCCTGACTTCTGGAATTGTCTTGAGCGTCATGGGGTATTCAACGAATACGATCAACCCAAAGACTGGATGCCTACAACTGGAATTGTAACGTTCAAAGTTCTATACTACCACACCGCAATACGGTACTCCGCTAGGCTACTATCTAACTCTACTAAAGGCAGCGTTAAAAAATATCCCCAAACGTATAATATGCTGTCTCTCAAAATGGGAATGTACTTCAGTAAAGAGAGCAATCGGAAATTGCATGGTATACCGAAAGCGGGTGATGTATGCGCCGTGTCTATCAAACAGAATTTCTTTGCTCGATGTCAAGTGGTGAAAGTGCTAAACTATTACAATAACGGCACACCAAACACCGTCTTAATTAAGCTAATAGACGAGGAAAGATTAGAAAGAGCGAGGGATATATATCTCTTCCACTTGCCTGATGAGTTGAAGAGTATTGAGACTCATATTGTGCATGTGAGATTGGCCAATATTCGTCCGAAGGATAATGACGTCACTTTCTCAGATCTAGCTAGAAATCAGCTCAAGGCACTCACTGATAAGGATGAGGATTTGTATTTGAGAGGCCAAGTTGTCTTGACTATTGGTAACTGTGTTTTCGTAGACACATTAGATGCGTGTCAAGAACTGACCTCTTTGAATGAAACAGTTGTGAGATACAATTTCAAAAAGGAATTGTTGGAGAAACACGCTATAACTAATCCGAATCACATAATAAAGCTAAACGACCTTTGCAAAGAATTTGAGTGTCTCGATAAAGAGGAGCTGGTATTAGTCGAGGAGAAAACAGTGAAAAAAGTGTTACCAGTTAAACCTCAGTGGGCGCATTTGGAAAGGGACGACTTGTCACAAGTTTTCTTCTCATCTGCGGAATCTCCTAACACTTTCTTTGTCCGCCTAACCAAATTTGAGCCGTGTATGTCAATACTACTAAAAGAAATCGATAAATATGTACAGGGAAACCCTACTCCAGTGGCTGAAGTGCAAAAAGGCGATATACTCCTTGCCAAGTTTCCCGATGATTCTACTTTTGAGCGTGCTAGAGTCGACGACATTATTGACAGTAAAACAGTGAAATGTTTCTATGTAGATCAAGGTGATTGGGGCACTGTTCTTATCAAAGATTTGCTGCAATTACCAGAAGTGTTGTTAACACAAATGCCGTTCCAAGCTATTGAGTGTAGCTTAATAGGTGTGAAGCCGGCTGGCGAGGATTGGACAGAGTTTGGAACGAATTGGTTCTTAGATATTTGTTATGAGAATGAGAGAGGAGGCTTAAAGCAACTTTTCGTGAGATATTTCACTAAAAGCGAAGCGGTTCACACTGGGGGACACAAATACGGCGTTGTCTTAATTGATACGACTACGGAAGAAGATGTTTTGATAAATCAATTGATGATTGATCTCAATTTGGCACAAGAAAATGAAGACGAGATTAATTATTTTAACGAGTTGGATTTAAACAAAACTGTCGATGTGGATAGTGGAAATACGTCTAATGTCGAATCTGTTGCAAAAGATATATCTAATAACATATCTAAAACTTTGGTTCCAGTTAACAAACCAAATGAGACTGACGTTCCTTTAGATAAAATATTTATGAAGAAACCTATAAGATCTGTACCATTAGTAAATTCTGATGGTGAAAGCGATGAAGATGGTAGTAAATGGGATATCGTTAACACTAAAGAAATCATAACCGCAATTATTCCGAAAATGTCCCAACAGGTGGATTCTAAAGCAACAAACAATAAAGCTACTGTTGAATCAGTTCCACAAACTATAAAAAAGAATGATCCCGTAGCAAAATCTCCTTTAAACACATCTAAATCTGAAAGTATTCCTGAAACATCGACAAGTCTTTTAAAAGTTAAGACAGCTAAAACTGCTTCGAGTCGTAGCCGTCCTAAGAGTCTGTCCACCACTTTAGACTCTGACGACCTCTCATCAACTGGCAGCTCACAATTGTCCGAAAAAAAGACGGAGCTACCGAAAAACTTTTCCAAAATCGAAGAAATGGAATTGAGAAAGCCCAAACTTGTTTGGAAGCAAAACAAATCTTCTCTGTCAGTCAAAATTCAGTTGATAGGCGCCGACGACTATAACTTAGACATTACTGATAGATCCATGAAGTTTTCAACTTATCTGAATGACACGAACTATGGTTTCGACTTTGAATTGTACGGCGTCGTTGATTCTAAATCTTCAATTCATAGTAATAAAGGTCAATATATACTTGTCAAACTTACCAAAGTTATGAAGAAGAATTGGTTGACGCTCACAAGAGATGGAAGCATTAGAAAGTGGATACAGTACGACCTGGATAGCATAGATACTTCATCTGACGAAGAAGATGAAAGGATAAATCCTTTAGCAGATGTAGCGAGGAACATTCACAATAGAGACAGAGATTCTGACAGTGATGAGGATTTGCTTGATGATATAAATTACGAATATAAACGAGATTCTGATTAAAACTAAAGTGCTTTAATGTGTAGTCGACCATGACATTGCTTTACTACCTTAAAAGTGAATATTGGTTGCATTAAAATAATTATCATTATCAAGTTTTTTGTTGGAAAAATTTAAATTCAAAATCATTGATTCAGTTTAGGCTACAAATTAGCTCTTATGAATGTCACTTTGCCATCGGTTCATAAGTCTACACAGCGCGGGAGACCTTGTACTGAGAAGAACCGGCAAGAAACTCAACTCAATTATTTTCTCCCTTACAGCGTCGTTATTATTATATATTGGAAAATGCCCTATCATAGAAGGACACTTTCCATTACATTAGATAGATATGTAAAAAATTTTTCGGCGCAGTTGCATGACCGATGATCACCGTGATCATAGCGCATGCAACTGTAATTAATAATATTAATTCTAATGTAAGTGGCCATGATAGTTTAAAAAGCATATTATTTGCATATTATAAAACGAGAAGGTCTATTGTTGCTTGCAACAAAGTTATATATTATAATGATCTGTTTCACGCCTTGACGTTGCTGTAAGTGTAGTAGGTGTTTGTTTTTAAAATAAATAAAAGTATGACATACATTGCCATTGGCAATGAGGCTTAACGAAATTTTATTGCAATGGAAGATTTTGTCAAAAATGGTAAAGCAATTTCATAGGCGCCTAATAGTGTCATGTGTCACTTACTTATCAATATAATGATGGGAATCTCGCGCGATTTGATAATATTTATCTATATCCAATGAGTTGTTTTAAAATAAATCTACATTATCCTTTTCTCTTTCTATTTGTCATTGCTCATGTGAAATGTATTTTGATTCTGGCTTACAGAATAATGTCTAAACAATTGGGAGGTCACTAGAAACAGCGTTTCAACCTTCGATCGATAATGTACTAGTTCCCGATGAGCGCTTGAAAAACGGTACGCGACTTTACGGCCATGGAGCCACAATGACGTTTGTGGCGATAACAGTAAATACCCGCCCGATCCTCTAAATGACACTACACATTTACAGAATACACTAAACATGCACACTAGCTTAGGTCCAAGACACCGTACTCGTAGAACAAGGGTACGAAGAACCGGTTCACACGCGCTCTATACCAGGTACAGACATGTACGTGGGCGCTTCTCTCCACGGCCCGGTCTACCCGAGCCGGGGTCCGAGCCTTTAGAGGCGCCCTCGGGTGGTTCCGCTCCCCAATCCG
The DNA here is from genome assembly GCA_963082485.1 of Eudonia mercurella. Lineage (NCBI taxonomy): Eukaryota > Metazoa > Arthropoda > Insecta > Lepidoptera > Crambidae > Eudonia > Eudonia mercurella. Next base: position 6,920,160 of record OY720051.1, read on the forward strand.
ATCCGAACCCTTCGGAGAATCTAGTAGGGCACGGGGACGCGCACTAGTGCGCGATGCCGTTCCCTCTAGAAAACCTCCGAAGGTGATTCGTTTCTGACGGCTTGAGGGACCCTTTACGTTCCTCGCCGCCCCCAAAAAAGCCCGGTGAAGCTGAAAATGCCGTCTGAGGCAATCAGCAATCTCTCTCCAAAAAAAAGACAGTAAATATCAAGTAACAAATATTTTGCAGCCTTAATTTAATCTTACATTTGAAGTATGCTGCCTTGAAGTCACAGTACCACTTTCTCCCTTTCGCTGAAGAGACTTCTGGGGTGTGGGGCATGGGAGCGAAATCTTTTGTTGCCAAACTAGGACATCATTTAGCGGATCGTAGGTACGATCGCCGCTGCGGGTCTCACCTGGTTTAGAGACTCCTTGGCAATACAACGTGGTAACGCTGCCGATGCCGGTATCATGGGAACTTTTGAGCCGGGGGTGGCCCGTGTTGGTCTTTTAAATTAAGGTTTTAGATTAAAATACTTCATTATTATAATTACATATTTGATGATTTTTAATATAATGTAATGATATAATAAAAAAAATATGTTAATTAATCTTAACTAATACTGCAAATAAGCTTTGATAAAAAAAAAACTATGTTTAAGTAAGGTTTACAGTAAGCTGAAGATTTTGTTATTCGAAATTTAAATGTATTGCTATGAGCAAACATGACCACTTTTGAGATGCATTTTTATTCCGGATCCATTGACTAGTACGTTATTGGTCGAAGGTTTCAAGTGACACCATTTTATAATTGCATATGTAAACGTTATGTGATCCTGCTTTAACTTTTAATTATTTATTTCTGTCTAACAACAGCTTTACTTGCTGTTCTTATTTGACTCACTGATGATGACAAGTACATAACAATTTTAAAGTAACAAACACATAATAACAAGAAAAAATTACTGAAGTCGTTCAGTAGCCGATTTTTAAGAAACTTTTTTTCAGTTTGTGTTCTAATGATGTTACATTTTACACGTTTTATATGGGTCCCCTATGTAAATTCGAAAGTCATCTGACCGATTTTCGTTTCATCGATTACTCTACTCTATTCAACGACACACGAACGAACGAAATATTACATCGACTAAATAATTTCTCAGTTATATGTGTTGTCCGTTGTATGTCGAAGAGCGCGCCCGGTCTGCGATGCTAAATAATAAAATAATAATAATAATAATAATAATTATTGATTATATCGATATTGATTATTTTAATTCATTTATATCGTAATTCAAATTATATACAGGGTCTTAGCCCGTGGACAAATATTAACACTACACGTTCAATAAGGTATTTCTGACTAATATGCGAAGTATATATCGAAATATTTATTTTTTTCAATTATAATAACTTTGGAGAAGCCTAAGAACAATTCAGAACAAGTCAGAACAATTAATAGCAGGTACAAGATTCCCGATAAGCGCTTCAAAAACTGTCCGAGAAATTAAACTACAAAAGAGTATAACCATTACATCAGATTTGATAAACCACAAATACTTGCTAGAGAACAACGATTCATCCCTAGGATGATACGCGAGGCTATTGAAATTAAAAAAACATCCCAATTTCAATAGAGAAGATGGTTGAAATCTACCATCAGCCTGGGATCCCATCATAAAAAATATTAAATCCCAGCACCAAACCCATACTGCCAGACCAAAAGATACTGTAAGCTCTTTCTGCGTAAAGCGGAACGCACCTGATTAAATTTAAATGAGGGTATACAAGCTACTAACTAATTATAAGCCGACCAACACTTTAGTCTCCCTGTGACCATGGACCCTGCAAAGGGTTCGAAACGTCAGGATAAACATTAAAAAGTAATGTGTAAAATAAACGCGAGTAGATCCGTAAAAGTTATTTCATTTCAATGTGTAGTGTTCGCGTAAACGTTAGAAAACGTTAGATACAAAATAGTACTTAATACTTGATACTTAATACTTGAGGAGCTCAATGGCGCAGTGGCTAACGCGCCTGGTCTGCGATTGCTAAGGCTGGTCATCGGATAGGTGACCAAAAATTTATCATCTCAAGCTCCTCCGTGCTTCGCAAGGCACGTAAATCCGTTGGTCCCGGCTGCATTAGCAGTCGTTAACAACCACCAATCCGCATAAGGCCCGCGTGGTGGTTTATGGCCCGTTGTCACTATCTATCCATAGCGAAGGCTCGTGCTCGTGCCCCAGTAATAGGGACATAAAAATAAGCTGATGATGATGTATTGTCGCTGAAATGAGAGTCGGTCATCGGTTTTTCGATTTACATCGAAATACAGTTAACAAGTACACTCGAGAGCAATGAATCTGGGTCACTTAAAGAAACCTTTAAATCTTGGAAACTAAGAATGCTAGCTTAATAAAATAAATTGTGTTTAATAGACAATTAAATACTCCTTAAATGAAAGTAATAAAATTTCTTAGTTATTGTAAAGTTATGTCAAAAAAATCAAATTTGAAAAAGAGACTTTCGAAGACGGAACTACGAAATTACTGCATTAGTTTTTGCTTTTGTTTCTAATATGTCATTTAGAGATTCATTGCTCTTAAGTGTATTTAAAGTGTCGTTGTAACAAGGCTTTGTTGAATGTAGCCATCGATTTATGGTGTTCGTTGAAATGAAAATCGATCAGATGACTTTCGAATTTAAACAAAGAGACCCGTTTTATTTACACCAGATAAATGAAGGATGTTGTTTGGTTTATTTTTTATTTAAATAATAGTTTAAAAGCTTAGCTTTCTTTATATAATATGCAATGGCGTTAGATCGACATTTAAACTGTGATTTTATTATAAGTGTAGTTGCACAAGAAAACAATCGTTGTATTACTTGTTATTATTATAAGTTTACCGCTAGATGGTAGTTTTGTTATAATTAAACTTTAATTGTAATAGTTATATACTTGGAGTCTTTTAATAGAACTTTTAAGGGAGTGCCCCATGTGTTTTGTTTGATTTTTTATAATTGTATGCGTCATGGTCACAGACGTACTGAGTAGCCAAGTTACTCCAATTTGAAATTAATGTGTACATGACTGGGGCAAAACACGGAATAATTATGCCTAGCTTATACAGGTGTTTGGTAATATGTGTATAATCACAATACATAGTCGTGCAACAAAGTGTAAGGAACACCGTGATAATTTACAAAATCATATTTACGAAGATTTACTTTTCCATACAAAAACTATTTTTTTTTATGTTAAAAGGAGGCAAACGAGCGGGTGGGTCACCTGATGGAAAGTAATCACATGTTACATGATTTTTGTTTAACACTCATGTTTTGAATTCTGTTTTAGGTTGACGACCAAGATCAATATATCAGCTAGACCTAGAGTTGTCACTTTCCAACTTTACTTTGTAGTAAAATATCTCAACATATCGGCCGTATGGTGGTTTTCAGACATTTTTATAATTTTCTGGGGTTCTATGCATCTCTGCCATATTCGGGATTATACAGGTATTATCCAAACACACTACTATTGTTTATTATTAAGACCTTGTTGATTCGGTCCACTGGTTCACTAGATAGTATGACCGGTAGTATAATGGGGTAACGCTAATTTTTTTTTAATTTGTAGATTTGTTTTTTTATTATTGTATTGGCATCAGTGCTCGACACAGTAGCCCAATGTCAGATACCAGTTTTCATCACCAAAAAGTAATTATTGTGTTAATTGAAAACATTTTTTTTACGGCCATCTTCGCAAGGTGACTGGCAAGAGCTGGATGAGAGTAGCCGCGGATCGTGATCGCGGCTGATGATGATGATGATGGTGATGATAGTGGTGGTCTGTCACTTGTTGCTAAAGTCAAAAATGTGTTGCTGTCCCCTATTTTGAATGATTAAAGGAAAACGGTGTCGATTAATGGTTCCTTTCGAACAGTGTTGCCAGGACAGTTTAATAAGAATTATTAAGAAAGTATGTGTAAAAAATCGTTATTTCACCTCAGGTGGGTTACTCTTGAAACACAATTGCAATAATCAATTTCCAATCCCAAATTTAAAAAATTCAAATGGCACTCTTAAAAGCGATAATAGCGCTACATTGGAATTAAATTGCGTGGAAATTGAGTGAACAAATTATTATCGAGATGAGGCGTTCCGAAATTGCAAAACTTTTCCCAGTATCGATACATATTAATCGCATTGGAATTGTATTGAGATTGAGTTTGCGTCAAGAGTAGCCTACCTGATAATAATCGGGAAATTTTAATCAAGCGTTACCACTAACCACGATTGAAATATTCTTTCATCCGATTGTCACCACGGTCGATAACTGAGATTTCATTTTCACTTGCGTCACCACTGGCAATAAATGGGTTTTTTTTTCTCATTTGTCACGTTGCAGTGTGTCAGCTTAAAGAAAGATGAATTCACTCCAAGGACGGAGCATAGTGATTCACCAAAAATAACGATGATAATACTGATGTTGATGATAACGACATTTAAGATGACGTGTATAGCATATAATTCAATCATACTACTTAAGGGAGAGGTCATCGTATTTTTAGAGATACTTCTTCATAATAAACTATGATATCTATTTATATACGGTGACACTGTCATTGTGTTTTATAATGAGAATCTCATTTATAATTATCATACTAATTTATGGGACAGTGGACAATTTTCTATTACATAGTGTTATTATTTGAAGAAGACAATGTTATTTTATATGACCAATTTTTACGATGTTACGTATCATAATATTACATTATTTAAACAATTCGTTTCCATCTTAACACATTTCAGTTCTAGCGTAATATTGACTTATTATTTACATATTTTAGGACAACGCATCTATTTTAAACCAACGTCACTATTTAAGATTAAGCCAAAATGTCATTTTTCTTAGTGTTGGCATTCATCTCAGCTGATGTTAAGTTATGATATGGTGGAAGCGAACTTCGCCAGGAATCCTCAACTACTGAGGCACTGGCTATCTTATCTCAAACTGTCTGACTTAGATAAGATGGTGGTAGCTAGCAAGAAGGATTTAAATCAAGTCCTACTATTAATCAAACCGAATACTTTGTACCCCAGCTATGAATCGAACATCAGACTTTTGGGTGTGAGTCCGGTGATCTTTCCACTATATTCCATAGGCAGTTAATGCTTGAAGATAATAACTCTTACGCACATTTGTATTTATTATAAGTTACTAATTAATAGTACTGTTTAGTTTTTAGGTTTAAATATTTTTTTGGAATTAGGAAAGATTATTTTTTTACTTTAAGAAGTATAACTTCTGTGTTTACATTAAGATTAAAAACTTCTTAGTTAATGTAAATACTTGTCATGGAAGTAGTTAGAAACTGAAATTATCTCAGACTGATGTGTTAGAGGTTTTTTGTTTTGCGTAAAACGGAACGCTCCCGTAGACAAATAGTTTACTGTAGTAAGTTACAAATTGAAATGGTTTGAAACGTCAGGATAAAATTGATGTGTAAAATAAACACGATTCGATTCGTATAAAGTTTTTCATTTCAATGTACGTACACACGCTCATCAGAACTGCCACAAACTGTCTTCCTCAATATACTTTGAACTTTATATCTATTACATACGGTTGAACATTTATTGAAGAAAGTTGAAAGTTTTGGATAGTTAGATGTGCAGACGTCTCCTTACATCCTATAATCCTCTATTTAGGCACTAAACTTTCGATTATACACTATTTGACGACTCCTTGGTGGAGTGGTTTGTACACCGGTTTTCATGGTGTCGCCATCTCTCAGGTGCTTTCTCTTCATACAAATGTTTAAAAAGTCGTATTTTCTTAACGACTGCATGTAAAAGAATTTTTTTTTTTTAAACTAGCTAGGTTGCTATTATTAATATTACCACTTCGATAAACTACGTCGATAAACGCTGTACAAGAAAGCAACCTGCCATCCTGATATCAGAATGGCTGGTCTAATGGATTTCCAAATTTCTCGGAATATCTGACAGCAATTAAGTAAAAAAGCTAGCAAGTACTAGCAATTCATGAATATATCATTTATCATTCATTCATTCATTCGTTATATTTATCATTCATGAATACCGTACCAGACGCCACAGGCGACCAGCCATTCTGAAGCTAACGCCATCTCTGAGGTCCCGGGTTCGATCCCCGGTCGGGTAAATTTAGAAATTATTGTTTTTCTAAATTGTCTGGGGTCTGGGTGTTTTCTATGTTTAATAAGTATGTATTTAAGTATTTTAAATATCGTCAGTGCGCGTGCGAGACCGCGTAAGTGCAGTTTGTAAAAACCGCGTATCTGCTTTTCAAGTTGGTAAAAAAAAAACAATATTGTCTTTTATAGTCATTTATTTATAATTCATGAAATGACACAATTTCAATTAACATACATGCTTACAACATCGAAAACAATAATTTAATACAATTCGATTTAACAACAAATATATTAATAACATTATTAATTTATTGATTAAACGATACATTTTATCTTTAGATTACATTTCTATAAGAGTAACTAGCATACATTTACATTAAAATATTAAGAGAAATATAAATGGATATATTATATACTCGTATCTATTTATATGTGCATTATCTGGATATAAGTATGTTAATTATATATTAGCGATGCTTACAATTTATTATGAAGTTCGTTTGGATATATAAGTTCAACGAGATGAGGCCATTTATGCATATCAAATCTGAATTAAATTATTTAGTACAGTTATCAAAACAGATGTTTAATATAAACTTAACCTAATTATCTTTATTGGGAAAGTTGCATTGTTTTTATTTCAAAGCTTAAGTATTGATTACCATTTGTTACGTTGTCATAAACATTTTAATTTTCGACTTTTTATTGTGACAATAATGTGACTATGACATTCATTTTAATTAGCAAGTTTAATTTATTTACAAAATAACAATATATATATTCTTCTACTAAATTATAATTGATTTATGATATGAAAATGAATATACATTTACTTTTCATTATAAACAACTTAATAATCTATATGTCTAAGTTGTTTTTTTAATATAAACTTAAATATTGTGCTTTCTGTAATTATGTAGTTAGTTCGGAAGCGAGCAATTTCGGCAATGTTGCTTTTTATAACATTGTGTTCCTCCACCACTATTATCATAATGGTTCTCTCTCTACAATTACTTCATTAATTAATAATGTTTGAGGCAATCTAAGTTAATGCAAAATAATGTGATAAAATTTCGTTCACGAGCTAATAAAAAACCTTGTTGATCTTTTAACATCTGGACTCTAATCGCTAAAAAATATATTCATATTAACATATAACACTTTTTTGTTAGTTTGTCGTCAAGACAAACTGAAAATTTTAAATAATATAACACTAGGCGGTAACAATAGCACATCAATGGCCTTTCAATCGAAACCTACTTAATCCTGCTAAAAATCAATCGAAATATTTTATTTAAAATGAACTTTTTCAAGCAGGTTACGCGTGTCCGTAGCATCCTAGGTGTGATTCTTTCATCTCTCTAGTGGCTACCTACAAGATCCTATCGTGTGTAATGCCTTAATTGAGGTTGTTGAAGATTCATTCCGAATTGGCTAAAATTGGTGTTTATAGCGTCAAAGGCGTCTGGTCTAGAGTGACTATCTAATGTTGTTGATGATAGATTGATAGATTCTTGGGTGGCAGTTGAAAAGAGTTTCCTAAACGTAAGAAGTGACTACCACCAGTTTCCCGCCACACCTACAAAAGTACACATTAAACCTGGTCTCGGAGCCATCGGCCAGCATGAGCGTGACCGAGCGCTCGTTGGTCCCAGTTCACCAAATGGCATGTTTAAATCGTTAGATTCTCAAGTAACTTCTTTAATTGGTGTATGTAGAATCTTAGGTGTTTCTTTAATAGCAACTGCAGCAACAAATCTGCAATGTCTTCATCATGTCATCCTAAAGAATACAGAGCTGTCTCCTTATAACTGGTCTTCGAGCGGTCTGTTATCATGAGCATGACCTTTGCAAGTTGATGTTGCTGATGAAAAACCTTTACTCAAAAGCTGCTAAGAGACTTGAGTAGTTGCTTGAATAGGTATCTGTAGCGTTTGTGTTATTTTTGTGTTTTTTGTTGTAGAATTGCGGGTTTACTCGTTGAACTTGGTCTCGGAGCCGTCCGCAAACATGGTTGATGATGACAGATCCTTGAGTAGCTTCTTAAATAGGTTTCTGTAGTATCCTAGGTGTCTGTCTAATATGACTACGTGCAGGATCCTGTTGCCTTAGACATTGAACCTAGTTTCGGAGCCGTCGGCCAGCATAAGCGTGACGGAGCGCGCGTTGGTCCTCACGAGGCGCGGGTTAAGCCTCTGTAGGGTGAAGTCGATTGGAATGTATCCTTAAGTAGCTGGTATAATTGATGTCTGTGGAGTCCTAAGCGTGTGTAGTGGCTAGTGCTTTTATGTTCTGGTGTTGCTGACAATAGATTCTTGATTAGCTAGCTTAATGGGTGTCTGTAGAATCTGTTTTTCTGCTGTGGCTATTTCCAGGATCCTACACCGCACCGAAGCTGGTCTGCGAGCTGTCTACCATCATAAATACGATGCTTATAGGTTAGTTAGTTGACAACGTTAGATCTTTAAAAAACTGCTGGAAAGAAGATCCTAGACGTGACAAGTGCCTACCACCAGTTGCCCATCGCACCCACCTCCCTACACGTTGATCCTGGTCTTGGAGCCGTCGGCCAGCATGAGCGTGACGGAGCACGCGTTGGTCCATATGAGGCCCACCGGCCGCACGGGTTAAGCCTTAGTCTATAGAATGACTTCGATGACAATAGGTCTTAAAGTAGCTGGTATAAATTGACGTCTGTAGTGTTCTAAAGTGGCTGGTTCTATATTGATGATAGCTCGATACATGCCTAAGTAGCTGTTAATATGTGTCTGTAGTCCTAGACATCTCTCTGAACCGACCTTAGACTTAGTTTATAGACTGGTGTACCTGATGACAGATCCATGCATAATCGCTGAAATTGATGACTGTAGCGTCCTAAGCATATCTTGTACATATCTTGTCCAAGTGTAAAACTTCTCTTTGAAAGTGTAAACGTAACAAGTGGCTACCACCAGTTTCCATCGCGCCTTCCTCCCTACACGTTGAACCTGGTCTCGGAGCCGTCGGCCAGCATGAGCGTGACGGAGCGCGCGTTGGTCCACACGAGACGCGCCAGCCGCGCGGGGTTGAGGCGCGCCACGTCCGCCATGGGCGCCGTGCTGTAGCACTTCACGCAGCGCGTCTGCGCCGCGCCCAGACCGAACATGCCTGGTGGAGAAGATAGATAGATACATAGATACTTTATTGCTCACACAAATGAAAACAAAAAAAAACGACGGGTTGCACTCTGGGAGTGCCGGCAAAAGTGAAAACTTGAATATTAACGTTGTGCATTTTTGATCTTTTGGAATGGTTACGGAATAATTTTGCACGAATTGCTTTAATTATCAGTATAAAAGTACTCTCATTTATGTGGTAGAATACAATATTTATTTATTGGGCTATCGTACACAAACATGACAATTTATATTACATTAAAAAGTTATATTAAACATTTATATTACGCCGCGCCAGCTGTCTACTCTCCATCCGTCTTACGAATTTTCGATCAGGTCACGTGTCCTGACGCGAGTTTAACATTTTTTACCCATTCCAAAAAAAGTGCACAACGCCGCTAAAGAAGTTTTCACTTCAAAAACAGTTACACAATCTTAAGGCAAGTATGGGCAAACGCGGTCTTATCGCTACTAGCGATCTCTTTCAGACAACCTTTGGTTTAGAAACCCAAGGAGATAAAGGAAGTGCGCAAATACTATAGAAAATAATTGAACCACAGAGCAGTGCATAATTAGATATTATTTAATATCGTAGGGATAGACAATTTGTTCACCTTTGCGATTCGGAGGAGTTCATGACATTTAAATTAAAGTTACCATATTTAGGCTGTTTTTGGGCTGTTTTGAAGCGGTTTTCAGGAATCTAGTACAGTGGCGAGCATTAACATGTAATCAATGTTACTCTTAATACGATGAAATAAGAGTCAAAACTAGTCAAAAGAGTATACATGTGAATGTAATGTAATAAAAAGTCTTATTGCCATGAATGTACTTGATTCCTGAAAACCGCTTCAAAACAGCCCGAGAAGTTAAACCTCTGATACTCTTACGTGGACTTATTTCAAATTAAGGAGGTCAATTACAGTATTAAGTATACATATATGATTCTGAAGATCTTAATTGATCTTTAGATATAAGGTTTAAATAAGCTGTTGATGCTATAAAACCTTTTTTACATTAAGTAATAAGATATTTCGATGGCGCAGTGGTCAACGCGCCCGGTCTGCGATTGCTGTGGTTAAGCAACTTTCTCAAAGGCCGGTCATCAGATGGATGACCAAAATTTTTCCATCTCAAACTCCCTCTGTGCTTCGGAAGGCACGTAAAGCCGTTGGTCCCGGCTGCATTAGCAGTCGTTAACAACCACCAATCCGCACTGAGCCCGCGTGGTGATTTATGGTCCATTCTTCCATCCATAGGGAAGGCTCGTGCCCCAGCAGTGGGGACATTAAATGAGCTGATGATGATGATGAATAAAATGATAAGGGCCTGATTCAGAAGGCAGTTCTCCTCGATACGACACGCATTGTGAGGAGATTCCTGTCCCTGGAGCCCTAACCACCGGTAGCTTAGACCCTGGTCCCGATGCCGGCGGACTCCTATTTTTTTATATTTTTAAATGTTTTATTTATTTTGTTTTTAAAAAATATTTAAAAATGTAAATTTATATATGAGAGAAAATAAATAAAGAGGATAAAAATAATGGCCCTGCCCCGCTGCTTGTAGTACTCTAGGGTTAGGTTTTTATAATGTTTTATTGTTTTTATATTAAAATGTTGTAAAAATCTGTTTTAAGAAAGAAAATAAATAAAGGAGATAATAATAACAATAAATCTTTATTTGCATAGAACATGGTATTATAAGATGTTGCAAAATTTAATGTGCTTAATTAAACATGACCTGCAAATTAAAATTGCATGCAAATTTTTATATATTTAGATGTATAAGTGAACAAACGGACATTTCTTGAGTACTATAACAGATCGAAGCGTTACATGTTGCATAACTTTTGTTATATTTTACTCAATTTTCAAGACTACTCACCAGCGGTACTCTGCCAGAAGGAAAGCCTGTTATCCGCGGTGGCGTACGACACGAGGTATCTGCCGTCCGGGCTGAAGGCGCAGGCGGTGACCGGTCCGCTGTGGGCGGCAAGCGACTGGCAGCGGCCGGCGCGCAGCTCGTACATAGCGAGCTGGCCGGTGTGGCTGCCCACTGGGAGAGGGAAGAAAATGAAAAAATGAAAAATATAATCGAACAATGGTCTGTTCTCTGAACAATGTGTCTCTAAAATATAACTAAACTAACATAAAAAGTTATTAAAAAACACTGAATTGACGAATCAAAACAGTGACGTCATAGTTCACCATTCCCATACAAGGGGGGGGAGGGGGTGTAAAGGGCTAAATGTCTTATATTGTTTTATTGTGTAGTTACATTGTTTACATGTTAATGCTCGAGACTGTACATTAAAAAAAGTCTTATTGCCATGAATGAGGCTTCAATTTCGAATGTGTGCCGAAACAGTGCTGACCTGCAATCCTCCTGGTGGCAGGGCAGTGTGAGACCTGGTTGTAGCGGCAGATGGCGGGGAACACCTCGTTGAGGCCCTTACTCTTCAGGTGCGACTGGTCTACGCAGTGCAGGATGATATCCATGACCTGTGCGGAGTTTGGGGCTGTTTTTAGCATAACAATATAGTTTATGGTATAACTTTTTATAATATAATAATATACGATTCTATACAAAACATAGGAATAGTTAGAATTCAGATGTACTAATAAATAAATATAGAGGAGCTCTATGGCGCAGAGGTTAACGCGCCCGGTCTGCGAGTGCTGAGGTTCAGCAACTTTCGCTAAGGCTCCTCTCTCTCCTCTCCGTGCTCGGCTCCTCCTCCGTGCTTCGGAAGGCACGTAAAGCCGTTGGTCCCGGCTGCATTAGCAGTCGTTAATAACCATCGCCCGCACTGGGCCCGCGTGGTGGTAAATGACCCGTTTTCCCTATCCATCCATAGGGAAGGCTCGTGCCCCAGCAGTGGGGACATAAAATGAGCTGATGATGAAATAAATATAGTATTGATTTAATATATGTGCACGGTGAATCACTGTCGGAATTGCCATATATCATAATAATTAGAATTATATTAATTATTGTATCTTAACTCGCTCATATTTTAACCAAAGTGTCTGTTTGTGCACCTTTCACGTCGCAACAAAGAAACGGATCGATGTGGTTTATTGCACAATCATAGCTGTAACCAGGGCTTGGAAACCGGTTAATTTGTTGAGCCGGTTTCACGAAATTATGCATGGAACTTTATTAAAAAGGTTAAGTTCCATTAAACCGGTTTTTGAACCGGTTTACAAAAAAAAATAGATTTTTTTAATAAACCGGTTAAAATTGAAAATGATAAATACTTGATTTACGTTTTCGACCCATATTGATAGGATGCGCGCAACTACCAAAATGAGATAGCGCTCGCGACGCAACATATTTCGTCTAACAAGCTATAACAAGTCGCAGCCAGCGATCGCTAGAAATAAACCGGTTTATTTAGGTTCGAAATATCGCTCCTATTTGGTTCCGCTCCGGAACGGTACTTTACGACAGTACAGGTTTTACCCTAATGAAACCGGTTAATTTTGAACCGGTTTCAAGCCCTGGCTGTAACACTAGAATAATATATCTACTAGCAGCTCCGCGACCGCGTTATACATCTTGTTCAATAAGCAACTGAAACTCACACCAAATATTTTGTCTGTTTGTGTGCCTTTCACGTCACAACGGAGCAACGGATCAACGTGATATTTTGCACAGGCATAGTTATAAGATTGCTTAATAACATAGGATACTAATTACCTCGACCAAAAGCTCCGCCACCTCGTTATGCATCCTGTCGATGAGCAACTCAATACCGCGCAGTACTTCGGCCCTGCCTCGCTGTAGGGCGTGGTGGGCGGGGGCGGGCGGCCCGCCTTGTTGGGCGGCGGCGCAGCGCGCGACCTCGCGGGCCATTGTTGTTATAAAAGCCGCGGGTCTTGGAAAAAAGTCAAAGTCAAACTTATCCTAACTAATAATATGCGAAAGTGAGTTTGTTAGTTGTTTGTTACGCTTTCACGCGTAAACTATTCAACCGATCATCATGAAATTTTGTTCACATATTCTCAACAGTATAATCAAAGACATAGTTATTATAAAAAAAGTGAACAACCGTAAGGACGTGGGCCGACAAATAAAACCAATGAAGATTTCTTAAGGGGGTGCAGCGCGGACGCAAAACTGCGAGTTTCAAGTTTCTTCATGATAGCGAGCGAGCGGCGCGTGGCAGTTGTGTGACAACGGCGCACGACAAGAATACGCACGCACGCTAATATCTGTACAGAGTAGGCTGGTGATTTAATTAGAGCAATGTTTACTTTCGTAAAATCATAGGCGTTTGGGTAAAAAATAATAAATGTCTTAATATTTTCATATTCATGTTTTTTAGTTGAAAAATAAGACAACAGTGACCTGCGGAATATCAATACAAACATTTTGATGTCGGATCATTGTTTCATTTGTGCTATATTTACAAAGTTTCTGAAGAAATAAGTTTTTAGATATCATTATTTTACGTATTGTTTATGCAGTTTCTGGGTATTAGTTTCAAATTTCAAGACAACCGTGGCCTTGTGATAGGATCAAGCTAACCTACACTAGTTCTTTTAATGTATAAGACCTATTCAGCGCCTAGCACCAGTGACTTAAAAACACGTAAATTTTCAAATTCCGCGCTGCACCCCCTTAAGTAATATAATTACCAAGGACAATAATATAGTAGCGAAGGATGCCTTACATATGTCGCTGCAGCCTATATATGAAGCTACATAAACAAAACGATAGCGCGATTCAGATGACAGACAGCGCTACGCCATTTGTTGGTAATGAAAGTATAACAATGCTATGGTGACGTTTGAACACAAAGTGTGTTCGTTTGTTTATTTGATACGCTTTCAAGCGTAAATTAATTTTAACGATTTGTTTGCTTTGTTGTCATAGAAACTGTCAAAGCAGTACGAAGTCCGCCGGGTCAGCTAGTTCAATATAAGTATCTATAATAATAATAATAATAATTCATTTATTTATTTAGGTAACTTACACCCATACAAATTGCAATAACATGTCACATTAACAAAATAAAAATAAAATAAAATAAAAAATCAGAATAAATAAAATATAAAAATTAAAAATTAAAAGTTTAAATTAAATCAAAATTAAAAATCAAAATAGAAATTAAAAATAAATAATAATAATAAAATAAATTAAACAAAAATTAATAGTATAATATATAGTATAATATAATAGTATAATAATCTAAAGGCACTTATTGACGATATTTTTAAAATCTGAATAATAATAAACTAAAATGCTTTGAATTTCAAAATGATAAAAATATACAAGATGTTGGGTAACCGCTGTATATTCCCGAAACATAGCCACGCAACCAAGTATAAAGAACACTGTGATAATATGCAAAATCATATTTACGTATTACTAATCAATAGCCATATTTATTCCTGCACTGAATGAACAGAACACAATTGCAGTTTAAATAGGACTCTAATAGTATAGTAATAAGCAGTGGTCGGAGTAGGTATATTGATTTTAGATACTTGCGTCATGATATCATAACATGGACATGCATTTCTTCCGGAATGTACCGGAGTTTCCAAAAATTTGGTAAATAGAGTAATAAAATAAAAAACCATATGTAAGCAAACAAAATTGTTTATTGTTAATACAAATAATCATTATTACAGTTTTATTAAAAATAATTATTTTTAATCCTCATCGGTTACAAGTTCTACATTTTGATTTTCTGTCTCTATACAATTAAAATAAATAACTATAATTTTTTCAATATTTTCTAATTTTAAGCTATTTCTTTTAACATCTAAGATCCATTTGTAAGTGGAAAATGATCGTTCAACATCTGTAGATGTCAATGGAGCGAATTTGAAATAAAGTTTCTGATTATTTGCTACGCTTTTTTCAATACTCTCGCTGTATTCTCTAATTGTATCTAAATCTGGATTTCGTTCCATAACTGATTCTATTTTATTTTTTATATTCTCATTATTGCACTCGTTAAGCGTAGCCCTTACTTGATCAAATACTAAAAGTGAATCAGCTAGAGATAAATTTTGTTTTTGTAACTCTTTTAGGGCTAGTAGTATAATAGAGTAATTTTCTTCAATATATTTTAAATCATTTTCTAAATTTTGTTTTTCCAAAATGTTTTTTGCGTTTCGTATGGCTATAGCATCAGAACTGCTCAAGCAGGATAAAACTTCTTTTATTTTATCTAAATGTTGAGCGTAGTAAGATGCTGCCTGTAACCAAGTACCCCATCTGGTAATGACTGGTTGCGGAGGCAACGGTAAGTCAGGATATTTTTCTTTTAAAATGTTTACCCTACTAGGAGCCTTTAAAAATACTTTTTTAACATTTGATATAAGAATATCAACATCGTTGTATTCTGACCTTATCTGCTCACTTACACGATGAAGAGCGTGCGCCAAACATGTCACATGCTTCATTTCAGGTAAGTAATGTTTTAAATTTCGCCCTGCAGATAGCATGTACGCTACACTGTCAGTGCAAAGCATTAAAATATTGTCAACTTTCGCTTCAAAAGTGTTTTGCCATAAATTTTCTAGACATTGCAGTACAAATTGTGTTATTGTTTGTCCATTTACTGCTGTTAGCATTTTACAAGCAATCAAATAAGGCCGACCTGCACTATTACTAGGATGCAATGGTTTTATTAGGAAATTGACTATGTATCGACCAAAAATGTCTGTTGTCTCATCCAGCGATATCCATAGTTTCTCATTTTTATTAGTTTCATAAATCGAATTGATTTTATTCCTATAAAACTTCTCCAAATAAACTTTTCGTAACTGTGATTCGTCAACCACTTTACGATTGGTACAAACGCAACAACAAGTACTGCACATATATTTCTGAAAAAACTCTTTGAACGCTGGATTTTTCATTTGCGACCAAGGAATATTGCATAGAATCAGGAACTTAATGAGGTCGAAGTAAAATTCCTCTTACGGTCTCTTAAATTTTCCTTGATGTACAGCGCCTTCAATGTGTTTGGTAATGTTGCCTCTATTCACAGCTTTCAAATGACTTTCACACTTTGTACAGTATATAGTGCCACTAGCGTTATCGTAAAGTAGCTCAGGATAGTGCAATAACCACTTTTGCACTGTTTCAGCCTTGACCTTTGCCATATTTATTTATATCTCACCTAAAACAATGATTTAAATTTACAATATATACATACACAACTGTAAAGTCGATAATGAAATTCTGTTTCATATAAAGTGTTTTTTTTAACTGAAGCGGTGATAGCCCTGCGGTGTGCGTACCGGACTCTCATGCGCTGTGATGATTGCTATAAAGTGATTTTTTTAACTGTTTCCAAGTTCTAAAACCTTCTTAAATAGTGAAAATAATTAAAACTTACCCGTACAAAAACAACTTCAAATGGGCCCAATCCAAGAGTAATAAATCGATGTCCGTAGTTATAAGCCAAATTCGTCGTTTTAAGTAGATTTCAGAAGACAGTAAACAAGCCAGGGTCAAGTCAAGATATTCACAACACATAAAATAAGCGCACTCCACGAACCGAAATAAGTGAGTGAGCCACTTGGTCTGGATGTCGGTGCGAGCGCATTGTTTTCGAACAAACAGTCAATGAGTCATCCTGGATACTTGATTCTAATTGGTCAGATACGTTGAGCATAGAGATAAGAGGACAAAAGACCCTGTTTGCCGGATGTCGTGTGTTGAAATGAATATTATTATTATATCATTTTATACATGCTTAGGCTTTTACTCCAACACTTTTACTACAACAAGGTTTTTACACACCAGTCATTTTTTACTATTAAATTCTGGTCATCTACGCCACTAGCAGCATAGCGTTGAGAGTATTGATACATTTTTAACTAGTTTCATGTAATAATTTCGATGTTTCGGTATTTTTATCATAATAATCCGGAAACTCGGAGGAGTATCCATATTAACATATACGTTTGATGTCAGTGACCTTAATTCAATATACCTACTCCGACCACTGGTAATAAGATATAGTTTTCACCTGGCAGTGGCGATGAGTGTGAGCGCGTGGCGCGCGGTGCGGCACGAGTCAGCTTGAGGAGTCAGCGGTAGACCGTACGTCATGGAGGGCACCAGCTTATCAGCGTCGGAACACATCTCCAGGAGACCTATGTACAATATAGCATGGTTACCTTTTTTTTTAATGCTTTATAAGACAGCTCTTGACCTCGATCTCGCCTGATGGTGAGCGTAGATGAGGTCTAAGATGGAGCGAGCTGCCCCAGAAGATGCCTATTAACTCTTGCCTTGAAGGAATTCAGGTTATAAGTTTTTGGGAACACAGACGATGGCAGAGAAATCCACTCCTTGCCAGTGCGCAGTAAAAATGATGACATGAAGCGCTTAGTGCGACATAGTGGAATTTCTACTAGGTGGGGATGATATCCTGCAGTACGTTTGGAGGTTCGGTGGTAAAAGGGCGATGGTGGTACGAGCTCGAAAAGCTCCCCGACTGTAATCTGATATCTGTATACACAGAGGTTGCAATAGAGTGCAGCTATTGTTACTAGTAAATGTAGCTGCAAGACACTTAAGTATGTCTACTACTCAGCCCCCCCTTTCGTTACAGTTCACATTTATATAAGCAAAACATACGTAGTAGCAGTGGTTGATGATGATGACAACGCCTTTTGATTTTAATCGCCTCTGTGGTCTAGTGGTTAAGATCACCGGTTTAGACCCAGAGGCCCCGGGTTCGATTCCCAGCGGGGGGTACATCTTTGTGTACTCGGTTTGGTTGGTGGTAGGACTTATTTGTCCGCCTGGCTAGCTACCACCATCTTATCTAAATATGTCGCCATAACATCGATGTTTGTAGCATTGTTGTGTTCCGGCAGCTAGAGATAAGATAGCCAGTGCCTCACTAGTTGAGG
The DNA here is from genome assembly GCA_963082485.1 of Eudonia mercurella. NCBI lineage: Eukaryota > Metazoa > Arthropoda > Insecta > Lepidoptera > Crambidae > Eudonia > Eudonia mercurella. Next base: position 6,938,367 of record OY720051.1, read on the forward strand.
GTCCCGGGTGAAGTGCGCTTCCATCATTGGCTTTATCATCACTTAACATCAGGTGAGATCAAGGCACTGTGCTTACCCGTAAAATATAAAAAAAAACGATTTAACACACTTTTACCGATTTAGGACACTTTCATGGAATGTCTTTAATTTGACAACGTCCTTATACACTTCCACTTGTAATATTACCAGCACTAACCTAGTAACACATGGCTGACGTCTAGATACGACTAACACAGTAATTATTAGTATGACAACGTCATTATACACTTCCACTTGTAATATTACCAGCACTAATCTAGTAACACATGGCTGACGTCTAGATACGACTAACACAGTAATTATTAGTACTTATGACAACGACATTATACACTTCCACTTGTAATATTACCAGCACTAATCTAGTAACACATGGCTGACGTCTAGATACGACTAACACAGTAATTATTAGTATGACAACGTCATTATACACTTCCACTTGTAATATTACCAGCACTAATCTAGTAACACATGGCTGACGTCTAGATACGACTAACACAGTAATTATTAGTATGACAACGTCATTATACACTTCCACTTGTAATATTACCAGCACTAATCTAGTAACACATGGCTGACGTCTAGATACGACTAACACAGTAATTATTAGTATGACAACGTCATTATACACTTCCACTTGTAATATTACCAGCACTAATCTAGTAACACATGGCTGACGTCTAGATACGACTAACACAGTAATTATTAGTATGACAACGACATTATACACTTCCACCTGCAATATTACCAGCACTAATCTAGTAACACATGGCTAACGTCTAGATACGACTAACACAGTAATTATTAGTATGACAACAACATTATACACTTCCACTTGTAATATTACCAGCACTATTCTAGTAACACATGGCTGACGTCTAGATACGACTAACACAGTAATTATTAGTATGACAACGACATTATACTCTTCCACTTGTAATATTACCAGCACTAATCTAGTAACACATCGCTGACGTCTAGATACGAGTAACACAGTAATTATTAGTATGACAACGACATTATACACTTCCACCTGCAATATTACCAGCACTAATCTAGTAACACATGGCTGACGTCTAGATACGACTAACACAGTAATTATTAGTATGACAACGTCCTTATACACTTCCACCTGCAATATTACCAGCACTAATCTAGTAACACATGGCTGACGTCTAGATACGACTAACACAGTAATTATTAGTATGACAACGTCCTTATACACTTCCACCTGCAATATTACCAGCACTAATCTAGTAACACATCGCTGACGTCTAGATACGACTAACACAGTAATTATTAGTATGACAACGACATTATACACTTCCACCTGCAATATTACCAGCACTAATCTAGTAACACATGGCTGACGTCTAGATACGACTAACACAGTAATTATTAGTATGACAACGTCCTTATACACTTCCACTTGTAATATTACCAGCACTAATCTAGTAACACATGGCTGACGTCTAGATACGACTAACACAGTAATTATTAGTATGACAACGTCCTTATACACTTCCACTTGTAATATTACCAGCACTAATCTAGTAACACATGGCTGACGTCTAGATACGACTAACACAGTAATTATTAGTATGACAACGTCCTTATACATTTCCACTTGTAATATTACCAGCACTAATCTAGTAACACATGGCTGACGTCTAGATACGACTAACACAGTAATTATTAGTATGACAACGACATTATACACTTCCACCTGCAATATTACCAGCACTAATCTAGTAACACATGGCTGACGTCTAGATACGACTAACACAGTAATTATTAGTATGACAACGTCCTTATACACTTCCACTTGTAATATTACCAGCACTAATCTAGTAACACATGGCTGACGTCTAGATACGACTAACACAGTAATTATTAGTATGACAACGTCCTTATACACTTCCACTTGTAATATTACCAGCACTAATCTAGTAACACATGGCGGACGTCTAGATACGACTAACACAGTAATTATTAGTATGACAACGTCCTTATACACTTCCACTTGTAATATGTATTTTGTTTTGATTTATTTGATATTTACTTTATTTTTTCTTTCGCACTGTTATTCAACAAGTAGTTAATTCTGTACAAGTTAGCAGTGGAAACTTTAAGTGCTACTGTATTATATTTTTAAATTGTTTATATGTGTGATTTGAAGCTGTATGTTTCCTTAATAAAATAAAATAAAATAAAGTCACTCGGCTGTACTTTAGACACTCAATTACCTTTCCACTTCCATCAATATTACCAGTACTACTTACTCAGTTACTGTTACTTTGTCCAGATACGGCGTCCACACGGTGAAAACGCTAGTTTTTCTTACTTCTTTAAGGCGAAGGGTAAGGCACACTAGCGCCGCTAATGGATTTAATTTGATAACTGCTAAACTGGATTTTTTTTCAAACATTGCAGACCTTCCGACACTAGGCAAACATCTATTATTTAATAATTGTCCACTACTTTTAGGTTTGTTTTTGTATTCATTCGCTAACACCAACAGTGGCGATTGTTTGTGAATAAATGCGATAGCCCGTTTTGTGAATAAACCACGCAACAAAAAGTAGTGCACAATTATTAAATAAATACCATAGAAGCTTTCCTGTTATCGGACGGTACGCAATGTTTAAAAAAGATCCGGTCCGTTAGTAATTGTCAAATTATCGCCTTCGCCTTAAGAATTTGACCTAAGACCTTGGCCAGAACCAACCTGCTGGCAAAGACGTCCCTTGTCCGCGCAATAGTCCTAATTAACAAGGTCCATGACAAAATCGACATTTTTTCATGTTCTTTGAGGGAATTTATAGTATTAGTTATAATATGTAATAATTTAATTATAGTAAGTAGTAAATACTCTTTATTTTTTTTTTGAAAGAGTTTGCTGATTGCCTCAGACGGCATTTTCAGCTTCACCGGGCTTTTTTGGGGGCGGCGAGGAACGTAAAGGGTCCCTCAAGTCGTGTGAAACGAATCACCTTTGGAGGTTTTCTAGAGGGAACGGCATCGCGCACTAGTGCGCGTCCCCGTGCCCTACTAGATTCTCCGAAGGGTTCGGATCGGATCGGGGGGCGGAACCACCCGAGGGCGCCTCTAAAGGCTCGGACCTCGGCTCGGGTAGACCGGGTCGTGGAGGAGGAGAGAAGCGCCCAGGTACATGTCTGTACCTGGTATAGAGCGCGTGTGAACCGGTTCTTCGTACCCTTGTTCTACGAGTACGGTGTCTTGGACCTAAGCTAGTGTGCATGTTTAGTGTATTCTGTTAATGTGTAGTGACATTTAGAGGATCGGGCGGGGGGTAAATACTCGTAGTTTTAAGAATTAAAATTTAAGACTGTCTCTTCTAATATTATTTCCGATTTTTATTTCCGATATTTAATTTACTTTTGAGCACTTATTGTGGCTTTATCGTCTCCCTTGTAAAGAAAAAAGGAAACTATTGTAACAATTAATTATAAGAACCTATTTTTCTGACCATTGCTTGGGGTGGGGGGTCGATAACCTGTATTTACGGGAAACTTCCTAGTTCAGGTATCGGCCCGCCACAATCTGTAAGTTGTATAACTCTATTTTTTGTAATTATATTACTGTGCATATGATTGTGGTGTGAAATAAAAGTTACTTACTTACTTACTTATTAGGTTAGAACCTGTAAGGATAGATGTAACATTTTGATAAATAAATAAGACACTTCCACCTGTAATATCAGTACTCACCCAGCAGCACGTGGCTGACGTCGAGGTAGGGCTCCCAGACGGTGAAGCCGCGCCCCAGCAGGTCCACGGCGGCGCGGCGCAGCGGCGTGCAGGCGGGCAGGCGCGCGCACGCCGGCGCGAGCAGCAGGTGCGTCAGGGCCAGCGCGGTCAGGCGGGCCAAGTTGTTGGACGCGCTCAGGGTGAAGCCTGGAGGGGAAAAAAAACAATATCGTTATAATTTAGAATATAGAAATATAGAATATAGAATATAGAAACATTTATTCAGTATCACAAAACAACATTCAGACGAGTAAAGCATTCATAATTGAATATACATGGTATATGATACTGAAAAGGCATCTTCTCGGCATGTGTTATAGCATTTCAATAATGCTACAACGCTGGTCTTCCGAAGATGCCCAGACTAGAGCTAAACTTAAACTATGAAAAGAATAGAATAAAATAAAACACAAAACACCAAAACACCAATTTAATCTATACTTCTACTAGCGACCCGCCCCCGGCTTCGCACGGTTGCAATGCTGATATTATCAGTGTTGCTCTACTATATGCATGTATTATACATATAAACCTTCCTCTTGAATCATTCTATCTATTAAAAAAAACCGCATCAAAATCCGTTGCGTAGTTTTAAAGATCTAAGCACACAAAGGGACATAGGGACAGAGAAAGCGACTTTGTTTTATACTATGTAGTGATACTAATATTATAAAGCTGACGAGTTTGTTTGTTTGTTTGAACGCGCTAATCTCAGGAACTACTGGTTCGAATTGAAAAATTCTTTTTGTGTTGAATAGTCCATTTATTGAGGAAGGCTATAGGCTATATTACATCACGCTATGACTAATAAGAGTGGAACAGTCGCTAATTAACGCGGGTGAAACCGCAGGGCACAGCTAGTGTATAATAATCAGTGATCGGAATAAGTAGGGCTAATTCACCTAAAGTTTGAAGAACGGACAAAAATAATGGAGACTTCCTTATGACAATATTTTTTTTTCGGAACAACTGTCCGGGTTTCCGGACATCGCATTAGAACATTAAAAAATAATATTATCAATACAGTAATTGATTTTATTACTTATTTTGTATCCTGGAATTGCCGAAAATCAGTAGACGGGTTTTTTATTGTTTTCAAAAATGAAAGACACTCTCGCTATTAAAGATTACTGACTGGTAAAAGAACGGCATTGTTCCACTTCCGAGAAATTCGAGGCTGCCCAAGTCTTGCAGACATGAGCGAGACAAGAATAGATTTAGACACGCGCAAAAAATAAGTTTAATCCAATATATGTACAACCACGAGATTGTCTTTCATTTTGGAAAACAATAAAAAATGTGTCTACTTATTTGCGGCAATTCAGAGATACAAAATAAGTAATAAAATCAATCTGATAATATTAATTTTTTATGTTCTCGAGTGATGTCCGGAAACCCGGACATCACTTGGTCTCCATTAATTTTTGTCTATGTTCTTCGAACTTTAGGTGAATTAGCCCTACCTATTCCGATCACTGATAATAATTTAATATTTATAAACATCATCATCATCATAGTCATCAGTCTATACTAGTCGGAAAAAGGTCTCTCCAAGTGCACGCCACTGAGCACAATCCGCGGCTAAACTCACCCAGCTCTTGCCAGCCACCTTGCGGAGACCGTTGCTCCATCTAGTCTGAGGGCATCCTTCACTACGTTTGCCGAAATGCGGACTCCACTCGAGAACTCGTTTAACCCAACGGTTATCGGTTTGTGACCAATATGGCCGGTCCACTGCCACTTCAGCATTGTGGTCCAGTGGTAGTATAATTGTAATAAGTCTATGCAATATGACTGCCGCTATGAATATGGCACAAATGCAAATCAACATATTCTATATTATAACTTTGGAGTAGCCTAACAGTCAGAACAATAAATAGTAGGTACTAGATTACTTATCAAGATAACAAATGTTGAAAAAATGTTGAAAAAAATTTTCCACGAGCAGGATTTGCACCTGCACCCTTCTGACATACCGGGTCAGGTGCTATTCCAATTGAGCTATCGTGGTTCTAACCAGCCCGCCGAAATTATTCAACACTTTTTACTTTGAAAGCCAAAGGCGCCCATTCAATGTCCATTGTCAAATCTTGCTCGTGGAAATTTTTTCAACATTTGTGTTTTTGTAATTTGTTCGCAACAAAATTTGCGTTAAAAATTATTTGAATATTTTACAAAAGAGTACTTATTTAACTTTAATAAAAATAATGCTATAAATCTTCAGAATGGCCTTAATCTTGCTCTATTAACTCGATCCTAAATGTCCTTAAATCAGTATAAACTATTTTAAAAGTTACCTTCGACGACTGAGCTCTTCCTGCTATCGCCATCCTTGCGTCTCTTGTTCCCGGCTGCTCCTGTCCCAAAACATTATGAGGTAATAGATATTGATCGAAATAACATAATAATATAAATATTCATAAAATATATTGATAAAATATCCGACCCAGCCAGGAATCGAACCTGGGTCTTCCGCAATCCGTGCGGCTGCACTAACCATTATGCTAACAAGAAGGCTTTTCCGAAATTTTTTCACTGCTTTGATTTTGATTGCTTTGTAGCGGCAGTAGTGCCATCTATCCAACGGTTATTGCAACCGATTGGCTATGCTGATTCATCTTTACAGATGAAATACCACACATTTGATAACTCAACGTTAGAGTAAATTTTATTTTTTATTTATAATATAAGCAGTGATCGGAGTAAGTAGAGCAATTTTTTGTACTTGCGATACGTTGTATTAATATGGACATTCCCGAAATAATGTCGATAAACAATTTGAATACTGTAGAAAGAGACAAGAACAGGTGCGTTCTATTAGCGGCGGAGCCCGCTATTGTATTCTTTTGTTTCCAAAAGCCGTGCCCACTGCCAATACGTAAGACAAGCCTTTTTTTATCATGTTTATAAAAAAAGTTACAGTTAGAATCTCGCGGAATGTCCATATTGTCTCCGATCACTGATAATAACAAATAGTTTTTTTTTATATATGTGTGCAGAAGCACAAAAGGGCGATAGCTCAGTGGCTGACTTTGCTTATACACAAAAATACAAAAGTGAATAAGCAAAGCACTGGTATTCTGCTATTACCCAGAAGAGGGTAGACAAACAAAAAAATAACAAAAATATATGTATGTGTACATGAGAGTGTCAGTGCGTGTGTATGTTTGTGTATTTCTGTGCGTATGCGTAAGTTAGCGGGTGTGCATATCTGCATGCGTGCGTGTGTGTATTAAATATTTATACGTATCAAAGTATCATCACCTTCGCTGGTGATGTCCTGCCCAAACTCCGCCCCAATAACGCCTAGCAAAACCACGGCGGTGGTCTGCTTGCGTTTCAACTCAGCCAGGGAAGAAGGCTTGCGGACTATCTCTTCCTCTTCTTCTTCAAACTCTTCTTCCTGCTGTCGGAGAAGGCACGAAGTATTATCACAATTATGCGGTGTACCTAACAGAGGCCGCAACGAGACCAGACTTTTTCAAGATTATTTATTTAGTTGTTATTAAATTTGCATCAAATTAAAATATTCACATTTTAAAAATAAAGGTAAATAGCTTGCCTATTTATGATTGACCCTTAATCTTTCTTTTTTTTCATGTTGTGGTTGTCTTCTATATTTTTTGTGTTTATTGTAATGGAAAGTGTCCTGCTATGATAGGGCATTTTCCAATATTTTTGACGCTGTAAGGGAGAAAAGAGCTGGACACTCACTGAGTTTCTTGCCGGTTCTTCTCAGTACAAGATCTCCCGCCCAGTGTAGACTTACGAACCGATGGCATAGATATACATTCACAAGAGCTACTTGCAGCCTAAACTGAATAAATGATTTTGAATAAAACAACTTTAACCGATAAACTTGCGTTTGTTTTATACATTGATTTTGATTATTTGGGTTCGAAACGTCAGTCAGAAACGTAGAGAGTAGATCCGTATAATCTATTTTATTTAAATGTGTAGCGTTCGCGTAAACTTTCGAAAACTATGTTTTACTTCTAATTGGGTTGTCTGGGGGATATGCATTTATCCTATGTTATGTGTATATATAGATGTGGAAAAAGTGTGGGGAGGCCTTTGCCCAGGAGTGGGACAGCTATGGCTGATATAATAATAATAATAATATATAAATAAAATGTAACAAATTTTTTGCGTAAAATTTATATATACTTACTCTTAATTTAAAAGTTAATAAGTTGACAAAGAAGATGATGGCCTTTTCAAGAAAGCTTAAATTAGCTCGTCTTCAACTTACCTTCTCGACTGGCTCTTTGGGCGTCGCGTGCGGATTGATGCTCTCAGTGTGCGTGTAAAGGGGAAGGTACTGCGCCCAATTGTCCACGAGCGCCTTTCGACCTTTCGGACCGAGCCTGTTCAAAATATAGCAAGCATATATGTAGCAAGCGTAAATTTTAATTAACTTGATTTTTTTAATTATCTTTAAAAAAATATGCCATTTCAAGCATTTTGGGTAAGTAGGTTTTGATGTATGGAAAAGTTATTTAAAAAAGATTTCAGAGTTGTTCCAAATACAAAAAATTGTTTCTATTCTTCTATATATGAGGAGTTAGATGGCGCAGTGATTAACGCGCCCGGTCTGCGATTGCTGAAATTAAGCAACTTTCGCAAAGGCCGGTCATCGGATGGGTGACCAAAAATGTATCTCGATCTCTTCCGTGCTACTGAAAGCCCCAACGGCTTTACGTGCTTTCAGTAGTAATCCCCGGCTAAGTCTTGAAACTTGACAGTATGTGAAAGTCTGATAAAAATAGATGAATAATTAAAAGTGCGTTCATCTACCAAGCAACAACAAACACCTACACCTACTTATCTTTCATGCTGTAAAAAGCAAAAACACGTTTCAATTAATAACAATACGAATCAAAATCCAACACACTGGAGATACACAAACATTTAAAAAATATGTAATTTTGACTATTAACTTATTCCATTCCCAGTTATGGCCCAGTACAAAAAACATCGTTAACATGGCAAGAATATGTGGGCCTTGTATAAACACACTCTATAAATAACAGTAAAGTAAGAAATATAGACAAAAAATAAATATTTTTAGTTTCAACATTTTGCCACAAAAAAAATTGCTAACCATAAACCAACTCCGCTAAAAACAGCGTTAATTTTAGATGGGCTGGACCACAAAAGGCTGGACAGAGCCACGATAGCATATTCAGAAATGCACCTGGCCCGGTTTGTGAAAAAGGCGAGTTTTAATTTCAAGAAGTATAAAAGTTAAATAAAAAACATGTTTTTTTTCAAATAACAAAAAATATTTTTTCCCAACATAAAAAAAGTAATATAAAGATGATGATGATCATAGACCACACTGACCTGCCCAGTTCCGCTAGAAGCAGCGCCTGCGCAGCCTCGCGCACCTCCAAGCAGTGGTGCTGCCATCTGCGCGCGAGCATTTCCACTTGCGGACGCTTGAAGTGTTTCGCGCCTGGAGGGACAAAATACTGATATTACTTTAAATATTTTTTATTATTTTAATTTTAAATACTTTTACTTACTTAACCACAAAGTACACACGCTGCAAATCGGAATACCAAAAGCTGTCAAATTCTCTCAATAGACTTTAAACTTTATGTATATGGCATAAGGTTGAACATTTATTGAAGAATTTTGAAAGTTTTGGATAGGTTTATGTGAAGGCATCTGTATATTGTTTTACAATATAATCTTAGGAGGGTTCCGCGCGGAATTTCGAAAATTCACGTGTTTTTAAGTTACTGTTGCTAGGCGCTGAATAGGTCCTATACATTAAAAGGACTAGTGTAGGTTAGCTTGATCCTTTCACAAGGCCATGGTTGTCTTGGAATTTGAAACAGATACCCAGAAACTGCATGAACAAAACGTAAAAGTGATAATATCCAAAAACTTATTTCTTCAGAAACTTTGTAAATATAGCACATGAAACAATAGTCCGACATCAAAATGTTTGTATTGATATTCCGCAGGCCACTGATGTCTAATTTTTCATTAAAAAAATATGAATACGGTAAATATTAAGACTTTTATTATTTTTTACCCAAACGCCTATGATTTTACGAAAGAAAATCTTGCTCCAATTAAATCACCAGCCTACTTTGTACAGTTACTAGTGTGCGTGCGTATTCATGTCGTGCGCCGTTGTTTCCTACAACCATAATCCGGATATAAGCAATGACCGTGTGGTGCCGGGGGTAAAGAATTGCACCACCCCATCTCTTCCCGTGGGTGTCGTAGAAGGCGACTATGGGACCATTCCAGAGGATGGGCAGCAGCGTCTCTCTGTGATTATTCTCACCTTACTGCGATAGCCAACCCGCCTGCCAAGCGTGGCGATTATGGCAAATTCCCCTCAAAATGATTTATCTTTGAGGGAGGCCTTTGTCCAGCAGTGGACGTCTTTTTGGCTGAGATGAGAAGCAATGACCGAACCCTGATTCATTTCACCTGCGGAGACTTTGTACGGTAGCAAAGTGGCTAGCAGCGACCAGTTTCACTTGATGGGGTCTAGCCGCTTATCTTAAATGTTTATCAGCTGAACGACTTTCATTGTCTTATCTCACCAAAGTGGCTAGCACCGACCAGCTTTGCCAGACGGCAGCAGTTAGCCGCTCATTCATCAGTAATAACAGCTGAATGACTATTTATTTTTTTATTTATTTACTTACTATCTCACTAAAGTGACTAGCAGTGACCAGTCTTACTTGACGGATGCAAGCAGTTCATCAGTAAAAGCTAATCAGCTTCTCTAAAGTGGCTAGCAGCGATTAGCCCCGCTTGGTAGATGGAGGCATCAGTGTAAGACTATTGATAATTTGATATATCAGTTGATTGAATACTCAACACACCTGCAGCAACCACTTTATCCGGCAGCAGCACACAGTACAAAGTGGCTAGCAGCGACCAGCCCTGCTTGATGGTGGTTAGCCGCTTATCTATAGAAGCTTATCAGCTGAAACACCATTGATTTACTTATCTCACCTGCGGCTACGACTTTGTCCAGCAGCAACACACACTGTAAAGTGGCTAGCAGCCATCAGTTTTACTTGATGGGGGCTTACCGCTGATCAGTAAAAGCTTATCAAATAGAACACCACTAAATTACAAATTTCACCTGCAGCAACGACTTTATCCGGCAGCAGCACGCAGTGCAAAGTGGCTAGCAGCGACCAGCCCTGCTTGATGTGAGCTTGCTGTGCGGCTAGCTGTTCCTCGCGCTCCTCATCACCAGCCCAGGACGCAGAGCTTCGGGTGGAAGGTCTGTAAAAACACATCAAATTAGAGTAGTGGATCTAGTGTTCGACACTTTAAGCCTATTGTTCAACACAGTTTCCGTCGCCAACAAATAACATAGATATTTATTGAAATTTTACGGAAAGAAAGTTAGGAGTGGTGTATGTAATAAAAAAAAAAATCATATATTTTATTAGTTCGCGACAGAATTGATGCCTCAGTAAATAGGAGACACCGAAGACCAGGTAGGCTACTCTTGACGCAAACTCAATCTCAATACAATTCCAATGCGATTAATATGTATCGATATTGGGATAAGTTTCGCGATTTCGAAACGCCCCATCTCGATAATAATTTGTTCACTCAATTTCCACGCAATTTAATTCCAATGTAGCGCTATTATCGCTTTTAAGAATGCCATTTGAATTATTTAGATTTGTGATTGGAAATTGATTAATGCAATTGTGTTTCAAGAGTAACCCACCAGCATGTTCTATGAAGAAAGGGAAAAGGAGTCTTATCACACTAATATTATAAATGCGAAAGTTTGTGTGTATGTGTGTAGATTTGTTGCTTCTTCACGCTGTAACGGATGGATGGATTTGGATGAAATTCGGCGTACAGATAGTTTATAACCTGGATTAGCACATAGGATTTTTATCGCGATATTCCCACGGGAACGGGAACCACGTGGGTGAAACTGCGGGCAGCCGCTAGTCTTATATATATCGCCGTGATTTACAAACGAACCACAGCCCCCCCATTCCCGGCCGCCCTGCTATACTTAAACGAGTTCTCGAATGGAGAATGAGAATGCGTATCAGCAAACGTAGTGTAGGACGCCCTCAGACTAGGTGGAGCGACGATCTTCGCAAGGTGGCTGGCAAGAGCTGGATGAGAGTAGTCGCGGATTGTGCGCAGTGGCGTGCACTTCATCACCATCATCATCACCAGCTCATAATGTCCCCACTGCTGGGGCACGAGCCTTCCATATGGATTGATAGGGAAAACGGGCCATAAACCACCACGCGGGTCCAGTGCGTTTAGGTGGATATTAACGATTGTTAATGCAGCCGGGACCAACGGCTTTACGTGCCTTTTGAAGCATGGAGGAGCTCGAGATGACAAATTTTGGTCACCCATCCGATGACCGGCCTTTTTGAAAGTTGCTTTTTACCCTCAGCAATCTCAGACTGGGCGCGTTAACCACTGCGCCATCGAGCTCCTCGTGCACTTGGAGAAGCCTATGGCCAGCAGTGGACTTGTATAAGCTGATAGAGATCGTAACGAGCGCGTTCTGATGAACAGACCAAGGGTATACCTGTGCAGCCGCCTCGCCACCTCCTGCTCGGGCACGAAGCTGGCGTTGCTCATCGCCATCAGCGTGTTGGCCAGCGCCACGATGGACAGCAGGTGGTTGGTGGTGAGGGTTGTGCTCAATTCCCAGTGCAGCTTGCAGGTAAACAGCCTGGGAATTATAAAAAATACACTTTTGATCTTTCGCGTTTCGTAATTATCAAAGAACTTAAGGGGGTGCAGCGCGGACACAAAAGTGAGAGTTTTTAAGTTTGTTTATGATAGCGAGCGAGCAGCGTGTGGCTGTGGTGTGACAACGGCGCACGACAAGAATACGCACGCACACTAATATCTGTACAGAGTAGGCTGGTGATTTAATTAGAGCAATGTTTACTTTCGTAAAATCATAGGCATTTGGGTAAAAAATAATAAAAGTCTTAATATTTTCATATTCAAATTTTTTTATTGAAAAATAAGACAACAGTGGCCTGGCCGGAATATCAATACAAACATTTTGATGTCGGACCATTTTTTCATTTGTGCTATATTTACTAAGTTTCTGAAGAAATAAGTTTTTAGATATCATTACTTTTACGTATTGTTTATGCAGTTTCTGGATATTTATTTCAAATTCCAAGACAACCATGGCCTTGTGAAGGGAGCAAGCTAACCTACACTAGTCCTTTTAATGTATATGACCTATTCAGTGCCTAGCACCAGTGACTTAAAAACATGTAAATTTTCGAAATTCCGCGCGGCACCCCTTAGGGATTAAAATCAGCCGTGACCACGAACGTTGTAACTCGGTCGAAACGTCAGATATAAAGAGGGTATGATACCTTTTACGAAATTAGTTTGAGTAATTCCTCGTTAAAATTCTTTGATAATAAAAAGTACATAGAAAAGACGCTTTTCTTTTTTTTTTCTTTTTTTTGTGTGTAATTAGCTAGTGTACCTATAGGTAATATAAATTACAATAAGACACAACGGAGACAAGCTCCTATTGCTGGGATGATCCTGTTCTACAGAACAACAGGTTTTCACGCCCGAACATGACATGCTCATAAAAATAAGCCCACTTAGTACTAGTGTACAAACGGATTTAAAACAGGCCTTACCTCCACAACGAGCACGATCATCATCATCATCATCAACAGCCCATTTTATGTCCCCACTGCTGGGGCACGAGCTTTCCCTATGGATGGATAGGGAGAACGGGCCATAAACCACCACGCGGGCCTAGTGCGGATTGGTGGTTATTAACGACTGCTAATGCAGCCGGGACCAACGGCTTTACGTGCCTTCCGAAGCACGGAGAAGCTCGAGATGACAAATTTTTTGTCACCCATCGATGACCGGCCTTTGCGAAAGTTGCTTAACCTCGGCACTAGCAGACCGGGCGCGTTAACCACTGCGCCATCGAGCTCCTCAAACGAGCACGATAATATTCACAAATTGCTAATGGTATGCTATAATGGTAGCTTGCCAGTGACAAGCACCAAGTCGTATGCATAGTCGTTGGCCCCCGAGGCAATTAGGCAGTCCTATCATCTCATTTAGTTACCTGGTAAGTTTTTAACGGCACTGTAGCTCTGCTGATTGCCCTCCTAGAGGTATCTAGCTGGTGCTAGCCTGGTGGCGGCAGCTTACTAGTGACTAGTAGCTAGTGCTGTAGCCTTCCAGCTGCCTAGGCATAAGGCATATCTAATATCTTCATCGCTCACCTGGTAAGCTTCTCCTTGCGCAGCAGCTCCGGTGGTGACCAGCAGCAGATTGTTGGCCCTAAGTTAGGAGGCAAGGCCTGAAGACAGTAATGGTAAGCTTCTTATGGCGCAGCCAGGCCTATTACTCATACAGTGACCTGGTAAGCTTCTCCTGGCGTAGCAGCTCAGGTGGCAGCTCGCTGGAGACTACCAGAGGGTCGTCGGGCACCGCGTCGCAGGCCTAATATCTTCATCGCTCACCTGGTAAGCTTCTCCTTGCGCAGCAGCTCCGGTGGTGACCATCAGCAGATCGTTGGCCCTAAGTTAGGAGGCAAGGCCTGAAGACAGTGTGATGGTAAGCTTCTTATGGCGCAGCCAGGCCTATTACTCATACAGTGACCTGGTAAGCTTCTCCTGGCGTAGCAGCTCAGGTGGCAGCTCGCTGGTGACTAGCAGAGGGTCGTCGGGCAACGCGTCGCAGGCCTCCGCCCAGCCACCGAGGCGGGTGGGCAGCTGTACCGCCATGTGACCGTGGCGGGACACCACGCCGAAGCATACTGGCACCTGTCGACGTGGGTATACGGGTGATTTTTGTTTAGCAAGACATGTGGTAACGATCGTTGGAGTTAAATGACTTTTGTAATGCTGTGGGAATAAGATGGGTGATCAAATTTAATTATCTTGGGCTGGAATGTTTGTTTCTCGTTTTTAATCTTTTGATGTGATTTGGATTCAAATTTAGAGACACGTGTATTTTATGATGAAATCCAAGACAGCAAAAATAATTTGAATACTGTTTTCTCCTATCCCTTTGCGAGCAAATTCAATTCACTTTAAAAAGGGACCGACAATATCTTCAATCAGTGATGTTTAGAAGGACACAGGCGCTTCGCTTACCAGATGTTTTAGTTGAAACATCTGGTAAGCGGAGCGCCTGCCTGGTAAGATTACCATTCTAGTACAAATAAAAATGAAATGCTGTTCTTTGGTAAGTGCATCACTTGAGAGAACGGCTAAACATATTTGGATGAAATTTTGCACATAGACAACCGCTGATGTGGTCTAGTGGTTAAGCCCACCAGTCTCAGACCCAGAGGTTACCTCAGAGAGACCTGGGTTCGATTCCCAGCGAGGGGTGTTTGTATACACGGTTTGGTTGGTGGTAGGGATTGTTTGTCTGCCTAGCTAACTACCACCATCTTATCTAAATATGTCGACATAACATCAATGTTTATAGCATTGTTGTGTTCCGGCAGCTAGAGATAAGATAGGATAGCCAGTGCCTCAGTAGTTGAGAGTCCCGCGGGTGAAGTGCACTTCGACCCTTGGCCTTATCATCACTTAACATCAGGTGTGATAAAGGCATTATGCTTACCCGTAAAGATATATAAGGTCACTTTTTATCAACTGCAAATATTTTGACAAAACATCAAAAACATATCAGAGAAATAATGCCCTAGCATTTAAAAAAAAATTCAAGCTAGTTTTTTTTTTACTTTTCCTGACACAAAAATTGTAATATATTTAAGAGCGGCCTCTCTGTTGGCTCTTTTGAATAAAACTAGGGGCACGTGTACGCGGTGAAGGCATTGCGGCCTCTCTGTTTAAAAAAAAATAAGGTTTTTTTATAAAAAATAGTTTATAATATGTTGTTGAATATATCCTCAAAATATTTGCTGTTAATAAAATGAGACCTTATATTTTTTTTAAATAACCCGGACTAGGACTTTAACCCCCGGTACCTAACAGGTTTTCGGGGAATAGTATTATCTTCGCAAACGAAGTTGCGGGCAATAGTTAGTTTATAATAATAATAACAGCTCGATGGCTTAGTGGTTAACGCCCCCGGTCTGCGATTGCAGAAGTTAAGCAACGTTTGCAAAGGCCCGTCATCGGATGGGTGACCAAAAATGTATCATCTCGAGCTCCTCCGTGCTTCGGAAGGCAAGTTAAGCCTTTAACAACCACTAATCTAGTTTATGGCCCGCTCTCCCTATCCATCCATAGGGAAGGCTCGTGCCCCAGCAGTGGGGACATAAAAATGAGCTGATGATGATGAATAATTCACGCTCTTACCATAGGCCTTAGTAGTCCCAGCTTGGATTCGCAGACCCTATCAAGGTCTGGATCGAGCCCCCAAGCGTGCAGCAGCGATATGAGAATCTGCGCGATCTCCATGGTGTGAGGAGGTTCCGCCATCGCCACATCCTTAGGCCTCTGGCGCTTACCTTGGCCGTCTTCTGTAACAATGCAAAGAGGTTATAAGTTTACGTGTTTAAAACTCGTTTGTAACAATGCAAAGAGGTTTTTAAGTTTTCGTACTTTATATTTTAAAAATAACAGTTTTCTACATTATGTAAAACCTGCTTAATGTTGTATTTTTTTTAATGTTTTTACGGGTAAATGATGATGAGGCCAATGATGGAAGAGCACTTCACCCGGGATCCTCAACTAGTGAGGCACTGGCTATCTTCCTTATCTCTAGCTGCCGGAACACAACAATGCTACAAACATTGATGTTATAGCGACATATTTAGATAAGATGGTGGTAGCTAGCCAGGCGGACAAACAAGTCCTACCACCAACCAAACCGAGTACACAAACATGTACCCCCCGCTGGGAATCGAACCGGGACCTCTGTGTCTAAACCAGTGGTCTTAGCCACTAGATCACAGAGGTTTTGTTTCATCATCTCAGCCAAAAAGACGTCCACTGCTGGACAAAGACCTCCCTCAGGAATAAATCATTTTGAGGTGGATTTGCCATAATCGCCACGCTTGGCAGGCGGGTTGGCGATCGCAGTAAGGTGAGAATAATCACAGAGAGACGCTGCTGCCCATCCTCTGGAATGGTCCCATAGTCGTCTTCTACGACACCCACGGGAAGAGATAGGGTGGTGCAATTCTTTACACCCGGCACCACACGGGGATACTATTGTTTAATAGCCAATAAATGTCCCACTGCTGGGCAAAGGCCTCCATCATTAAAATCAAGTCATCGCTACAATTGATGGGTATTGGCTTAATCACCACGCTTGCCAAATGCGGGTCGGTGATCACAAACCCGGGCTATGCATCGAAAATATCAGAATCACATTTTGCCAGTCCAGGGAATTGAACCTCTGTAACGGTCTCGGGTTCTAGTAGCTCAGCGGTCAGAGCATTAGACCGGTAATACCGATTCCCACTTGAGTTTCCTGAGACTGGTAGGTTTTATAGTAAAATAAGTGTGCGCGGCGGTAACTCTATCTGACAAGGATGCACAGGTACGGATCACGGAGTTGCTACCGACCGGCACTACTTATCGAGTATCCGAAGGTCCATTAATTAAAACTTATAATACAAATAACAAATTTATTATAACTAGTGGTCGAAATTCAACCGTAATTTTATTAAGGCTGCACGGATTATATCCTAAGCATTGAAAAATTAAAAAAGATAGAATTTGAGTTTGGATAGGCATCGACAGATGTCGGATGTCGGCTGCATTAAAGGCAAACAATACGTGTGTCAAAGTCATGGTAGTGTGTGTAGTGTTGTTTTTGTTGATTTAATGTATTTTTGATGCATAATTTAAAAAAAAATTAATATTCGGATAACCTTCTCTATACACCGTTGGCCTGAATAACCCGAAAGATTTAAACCACGTATTCTTAACGACAGTACGAGTAAATAACGTTATATTAACATGGGTCGAAATGTGTGTTTTAATTGACCCACTTTTTCAATACAAATTAAATCATAGTAATAGCGTGTTTCTTTATGGTCAAGCCTTTACTTCAGAGAGTAAGCGAATCATATTAATCTCAAGTTGAGAAACAGGGAGCGAGCATGACACTTCACGAATCGCTCCGATATCACACGAGGCACCTAGGTAAGTGCGTCTGCGTGAAAGTAGTAGGTGTCTACGTCATACCTTAGGGTGTGTTATACTTGATATTTTTTTATTATTATTTGTTTTAAATAATGAATATCTCCTTTATTATGGGGTTTAGGACTATGTGTTACATAACTTTATATACTCTAATTAGGCTGTAGAATCGTTAAGTTAAATCTTTCGGGTTATTCAGGCCAACGGTGTATAAACTATAAGTGTGCGAAACTTCATACTCCTCCGTCTCGCGCAAGTTTCGTAAAAACACGTACAAAGCTTTTGCTTCACTTATTAATATATAGATAACTTATGGTTCTAAGGCTAAGCTAGTGAATGCGACGCGTCACGGGAGACGAATGGCTACTCGGTTACACTGGCGTTCGGTGTGTGCGCATTTCGCAATTCAGCGCAACTTACAATGTATGTGTCCCTGCAGTAATGATAAAAATACCGACCGCGAAAAATGCGTAAGAAAGAGAAGAGGGAAGATAGTTTTGTAACATAAACCTGATTAAGTGTAAAGGACGAGGATGGCCAACATCCAACTGCTTCCTAAAAAATAGGCTATCAAATGCTCTTAAATCACCTAGCAAACTATGTAATCCTGTAAGCTCTAAAGAAGATGCTTACAACAAACAGCTTTATACAATAGCATAATATAAATGTTTATTTCACACTCTCGTATAATATTCACAACACAAATTGTAATGGACAATAAAATAAAATTCACAGACATAAAACAATTTATAACAATTAAACTTTATAAGCCATGAAGAATTTTAAACACACAACACTAGTGATGTTGCTCTGTCGGAAGTATCGTAACGATTTTATCTTAACTGTATATTGTTAGTTTTTTTTAATTTGTTTTTACAAATGCCTTTTGGCCACGGCTTTCATAGATTTAGCTTGAGAAATAACTAAATCAAATAAAAGTGTCTAAGTACCACATATGGCTATACTAATGGTAACAGAATTTTGTTTAAATGCCTGCAAATTGTAATCCGATTAGATCAATTAATTTAATTTATTTTTTATGGTTATTTACATAATATAATTTTACGCAAATATTGTTGCGAACAAATCACAATTGGTCCTTTGGCTTACAGAGTAAGAGTAGATAGTGTTGATTAATTTCGGCGAGTTGGATTAGGCCACGATAGCATAGTTGGTAGTGCACCTGACCCGGCATGTCATGGGGTGCGGGTTCGAATCCCGCTCGTGGAAGTTTTTCAACACTTTGTCTTTTTTTAGATTATTTTTTTTATATTTAATCTTAGGATCATTTATTGATGTATTTTATTTTGTTTATTTTTTACATTTATTATTATACAATTGACATGTCATATGATTATTCCTAATAAAGAATGCACATGTACAATTTAAAAACCAAGAGTAAAATATGAATGAAACAATACTGTTCTGGAGTCAACTCCAGAACGGAGATATTTATTACTTATTATTTTGGAGAGAGTTTGCCGATTGCCTTAGACGGCTATTTCAGTTTCACCGAGCTTTTTTGGGGGCGGCGAAGAAACTTAAAAGGTTCCTCAAGCCGTGTGAAACGAATCACCTTCGGAGGTTTTTCCGAGGGGTTTGGGTCGGATTGGGATTATCATTAAATGTTTGCTTAGAGCATATATGTAGTCGGGCAAACAAAGCTATATCGAGATTCACAACATAGTAGTATAACGCATCTATAGGTGGCGACGCAAACTAAACTAACATTGTCATGCCAACTGATTAGACACACATAAGTATAATACCGTTAGTAATAAATTACTTCAACATTTTTCATTTTATCGACTGTCGAACATCACTACATCCCGTAAAGGTAACAAGCGCGCAGTTACTACTAGTAATGCGTCTATCGTCGACCTTGCGCGCTCAAGAACAAACGCTGCGATGCACGAAATCAAATTAATAAAACACATTGTTAATATTTTAATACGGCGACGCTACGAAACAGCCTTTGGGAGACCTTAGCCGCGAAATTAAAGGTTGTGAGTCCGAATACCAACGTAACCACATCATTTTATTGGTAGCACCATAGAGAGAACGGGGGCCATAAGTCGGGACCAACGGCTTTACATGCCTTCCAAATAGTTCCAAAGCATGAAGAACTTGAGAGTTTCTTCGTCACATTCGTATCATTATATTGTTAAAAATTGAATTCTAAAAATAAACCTTCACGTAAATATTTAGCAGTGCAACATTTGTAAATATGTATAATAGTTTATTCTTGTTAATAAATGATTATTTTATAAAAATATTAACAATTATTTGATTTCGAATTTTGTGACATCCGTTGCATATTGGCGAACGATCGCGTGGATACCTACGCGGGCGGCGGCATCGCCCCACATCAAAGGCGATGCCCTACTGTATGAAATAGTAATACTGTGCTCTCACTGTGTTTTCATCCATAAAGATGGTAGATTGGGGACATAAAATCTTCTTCTTCTTCTTTTTCTTCTTCCTGCGCTGGTCCCATGTTGACCCCACTTGGGGTCGGCGCAAAATGTAACGGACATTTTGCGCCCACATCTTTCACATTCATTTTTGCAAAAGTTTTGGCAAAGTATTTAGGGCCGGCCGCCTGCTTGACACCAATCCTCCTTGGAAATCCTGGTGGTGGTTTACCCACCACAGCGCGGGTCCCGTTATCTCTAGAAAACCTTCGACCATTCGATCCGAACCCCTCGGAGAATCTAGTAGGGCACGGGGACACGCACTAGTGCGTGATGCCGTTCCCTCTAGAAAACCTCTGAAGGTAAAGCACCTTGAGGTTTCACACGGCTTGAGGAACCCTATAAGTTTCTCGCCGCCCCCAAAATATCCGGTGAAGCTGAAAATGCCGTCTAATGCAATCAGCAATCTCTCTCAAAAAAAAAGGGATTAAGCTTCCATAGACGACACCCACAGGAAGAGACAGATTGGCGCTATTGTTTGTGTCTGACACCACACGGACACGGTGTGGGGACATAAAATGATCAAGTGATAATGAAGCATTATCAAAAATCCCCCCGCTAGGCATTTAGTCCGCAATCTGTTAGGTAGATAGATATATAGACAGATAGATAATACTTTTGTTGCAACATTATAAAACATAAATATGAACAAAAAAAAATAAAAAATTTAAAGTTACAATTTGGCGGTCTTATCGCTTTCAAGCGATTTCTTTCAGACAACCAGTCGGATGGAGAGAGCTAATAAACTGTAAGATCACAGGTGAAACTATGAAAACATTAGTATGTTATTCTAGTGAATAATGTGTATTTTTTTATTTTTGTTAACACTATAAAAATTAATGTGTTTGTTTCACTAGCTAAATAAAGTAAATAAATAAAATAAATAAATATATAATAAATAAATAAAATAAAGTAAAAAGTAAATGTGTTTGTTTCACTAGCTAAATAAAGCAGACATTAAAAAAAATCAAGTCCCTTCAAAGCTACAATAAAGCAAAAACGCAATTATAAACTAAAAGTAGATAGTGTTGATTAATTTCGGCGAGTTGGATTGGGCCACGATAGCATAGCCAACTATGCCCCTGACCCGGCATGTCATGGGGTGCGGGTTCGAATCCCGCTCGTGAAATTTTTACAACACTTTGTCTTTTTTCAAAAACCGCGAAACAAAAAAGAAGTCAATAAAAAAAAAAATTGGGCTATAAAGACACAAAATGAATAATAATCATGTTATTACTAAAGCTTAGGTAACATAGTCCTAATTAAAGGTGTATAATAATATTAACAACCGGTATTGAATTTTAGAAGTAATACACCTATTAAGAAATGAGAAAAAAAAACGTCAATTTCATAGGTAAGGACCAATATATATAAATGTACGATACAGTACGGTACTGATATGTACGCACCAAACAATAAATATTTACCGTATGTTGACCGTTACGAAACACAATTACCGTCAGACAAATCAACCACCGATTAGAGAAATAATATTCACATTGTTCTTGAAGCCAAGGCCGGATAGACAGAAATGCGTAATAATTGGACGCCATTTTTTATTTACCGACTTTCAAAAAAAAATGGAGAGGTTGTGATTCCGATGTATATGTTTTTTTTCATGTAGATCCGCCTGTCTGCCGCTATGTTTTGTATTCGATGTGTATATATATATTTTCTTTTGGTCGACTTTTTCTATTTTTTCAAATTATTTTTTTTATCTCCGACTTTCAAAGTAACCTTAATTATGCAGATATAACTTTTTAAACTATCGTCCGGCAAGGTCGCAGACAAGAGCATAATAAGAAACTAGTTTATTTTAAGCGTAAGATCTTTATGCATCGGATTAACTTTTTTTATTACGCCGCCTTGTGAAGACTTACAAGCTGATGACAAACCTAGTGACATTCATAAGAGCTAATTTTTGTAACATAATCTAAATAAATGATTTTGAATTTATTTATTTGTCCGTATTTTAAAAAGTACGCGTAAGTAATATTAACTATACTATTAATAAAGAAGTAATGTTTGTGACTTTGTTTGTTTGTTTGTTTGTTTGTATGTCGGGGCTAATCTCTGGAGCTACTGGCACAATTCCAAAAATTCTTTCACTGATACAAAGCTACATTCTTTGCGGGTAACATAGGCTATATTTTATTTAAAAAAAGTTTATTTTTTAATTTAAAATCTAGTAGTAGTAAATAGTAATATATAAAAGTATTATATTTTATTATATGTATTTTTTGTTAAAGAGAAGCATTAAATGTTTAACTTACTAAAATAAAAGATGCGTTCTAGAACTAAAAAAACCAAAAGTGCAGTCACGGTTAAGTTGATTTAATTAACCGACTTCAAAAAATGGAGGAGGTTCTCAATTCGACAGTATTTTTTTTAAATGTTTGTTGAAAATACTATTGTATTACATACAAAAAATGTATATTTAGTATCAAAGGGAACGTGTTTACAATTAGTCCGATCCATAAATTCATAACACACTATAGTTTTTTCTTAAATATCATTTGAAACGAGTGGCGGCGTTTAGTTGATATCTTATAGTAAATTTCAATGAGAAATAATAAATTAATCCACAAAAAAATAGTTGGCTAGCACCTAAAATGGTAAGTTAGCATCTAAATAGTAGTTTAGGTGCTAACTTTGTATTTTTAGGTGCTAACTTAGTATTTTTGTGGGTTACGTTAGGTTACTTTGGTGATCGATTAAATACAACCCAATCTAAATCATTGTACCTCTGACTTTGTATAAACTATCACTAATGTCTAAACTACAAATCGTCCGTCTCACATTTTCGATTTATCACACGGTTATTTTAATTATTATTTTGCATTAAGCACCTTAAAATCCCCATACAAATAGTATGGCCGCGCGGCATCAAATAAATATGGACGAAGACATTTCAAATAAAATATATGACACTTGTCACTTACGGACGGCGCACCCTTAACGTAGGCACAATGATAGTTTAAAGCGCTGACTTTTGATTTTGATTTGAATTTGATAAACAATATACAGGAAGATTTCGGGGTCGTGATCCCAACCATTTTTTTCTGACTCAGTAAATAATTGCGATGCTACCTGTATTTATTTTAATTGAAACAAAGATGATTCGTTATTTACGTATTTTTATTTAAAAATTATTATTGACTCAAAATGCGTGGTCACCCTACTTTTAATATTAGACCTTTTTAGAAAACAAAGGAAATTTTAGGAAATAGTAGGGTGACCATGATCTCGAATTATCGCAGTTTTTTTTTTGCTGACTAAAATAAGTCGCTGGTGTACTGTTAGTCCTAACCTATCGTGATCCTTAGGAGAAAGTAAGTTAAATGCTTCTTTCTTGCTCCACGACCCCGTAATCACCCTGTATATTTTAATGCCATTCTACCGTTAAATCAGTAGGTTGTTCAATAGGTTGTTGCCATCCAGTCATCTTTTTTTTGAGAGTGTTTGCTGATTACGGCATTTTCAGCTTCACCAGGCGTTTTGGGGGCGGCGAGAAACTTAAAGGGTTCCTCAAGCCATGTGAACCGAATCACCTTCGGAGGTTCGGATCGGAACGGGAAGCGGAACAATCCGAGGGCGCCTCTAAAGAGAACTTGGCTCGGGTTGAGCGGGTCGTGGTCCAAATCATCAATTCTTAAAATCTAGAATAGAACCCTACCACCCCTTTAACCAACATTCACATTCGTTCTGTGAAAATGCGAAGCCATTCTGCTCTTGTCTTGATAATTTAATAAGTTATTTTTAAATCAGTGTCGAATCAAGTTCATTGATGCAGTTTAGGACAACTTTCTTAAAGTGCAAGGTTCGTAGGGACGTGCCTGCGATGAATGCGTTGTCGATTTTTTTTTCGTACGATTCAATCGACAAATTTTAATATGGTAGACGATTTTTGAATATTATATATTGAGAAAAATGTATCATCATCAGCATAGAGCTTAAACTAGATAAAAAAAGAAAACAATACTGAGTCACAGTGTCAGTGTTACAGTGATATGCATTAGTTTAAGGTATGACGGTTAATCAAATGATTATTGATAGATCGGCAAAACATGCATGAGCGATATTTTATACTTATTAACTCGCGTTTATTTAAGATGTTTGACGTCCAGACGTTTAAATATGAGACGACCAGCACCTCAGACTCCCTGTTACCACAGACTTCGTAAAGGTATCGAAACGTCAGGATGAAATCTAATGTGTAAAATAAACGCAAGTAGATTCGTTAGATTTGTTTCATTTCAATGTGTAGTGTTTGCCTTATGGAGGTCACAGTACTCATGAATAGGACGAACTTTTGGAATGGACCATCTCTGAAATCTCTAAAAGTAATCGTTTCTATTCATGAGTTACTATCACCTGTTTAAAGGCAAGACAACGACTTAAAATTGACGGTGTAAATGGATGGAGCTGGAGTTCAAAGTCTTCTTCTCAGTACAAGGTCTCCCGCCCAGAGGAGACTTACGAACCGATGGCATAATGAATAAAAGTTTTAAAAAAAAATATTGAAAAATCTACTCGATACATTTCTATCGATATAATTTGTCGCAGCAGCCCGAGGGCGGTCGCATGCACTCGTTAAGGCTGATATCCGGTGACAAGTCCGAGCCAGTCGTGGTCACCTTGTACTATCGAGACTGCCCTATTTACTGCGGAGGTGCGAAGGTGACATTCTTGGTGCTACCGACGATCGTTATATCAAATCATATCAAATTAAATATTTTATTTGCATAAATACAAAGTACATAAGGATCTCGGGAAGAATATAGTCACTCATCGTCATTATATGTAAATAATCATAAATATAGCTTGCTTAGTTCTTAACTGATCTTTCAATATTTGTAAAAATATTAAGAACAGTAGTTGTCGACATTGAATAGGGCTCCTCTGGCTTACAGAGTAAGAGTAGGCAGTGTTGATTAATTTCGACGAGCTAGATTGAGTCACGATAGCTTAGTTGGTAGTGCATCTGACCCGGCATGTCATGGAGTGCGGGTTCGAATCCCGCTCGTGGATTTTTTTCATAAATTTGTTTATTTTCAGGTAACAATTTAAAGTTATAAAGTTATAAAATAAGGCTCATAGATAAATACCTCACAAACTGACATATACATACCAAAATACAATTTTCAATTTATGTTAGTAATTATTTCGACACTTTCGGTGTCGCATTTAGATAACTAAGTAATGTCCTATAGGAAAAAAAAATATGAAAGTCAAAGTCCAATCACTTATCAAATACAAACCTTAATTGACTTTTGACAGGCATTAATTGACGTAAAATAAAACTACAAAAAATTACAATTATAATTAAAAATATTATAATAAAAACACTAAAATTTAGTTTAAACAACACTATACTGAATCTGAATCTCCCTATCCATCCATAGGAAAGGGTCGTGCCCCAGCAGTGGGGACATAAAATGAGCTGATGATGATGATGATGATGATGATACTGAATCTACTACCAGTTCGGATTTTGGGAGAGCCAGCGACCGAGAAGAAATGAGATGAAATAAATTTATATTCTGTTTGTCTGGAAGAAATCGCTTTAAAGCGATAAGACCGCCAAATTGTAACTTTGTAAATTATTAATATTTTTTGTTCATGTTTATGTTTCATAGTGTTGCAACAAAAGTATTATCTATGTATCTATCTATATTAAAAATAAAATTTCGGCATATTTCATACGAGTATAACATGAATAATACATACATGTACATAATCTAAGAATACATGCATATCTTTACCACTAGGTACAACTAATTTTCAAAATCCATTCTTTTACACTAACAAACACTAACTAAAATAACTTTTTATTCAACCATTAATTTCAAAAAAAGTCAAAATTCAAAATGATTTATTAAGTTTAGGCTACAAATAGCTTTTGTGAACGTCATTATGCCATTATTTTATACATATTCCCATTAATGGTTTTTTAACTATCAGGTTGTCTATACTAATATTATAAAGAGGAAAGCTTTGTATTTTTGTATGTATGTATGTTTGCAACGAATAAACTCAAAAACTACTGGACCGATTTAAAAAAGTCTTTCACCATTAGAATGCTACATTAGCGCTGAGTAACATAGGCTATATATTAAAAAAAAAACAAAAGAAACACGGTACGAAGTCCGCCGGGTCAGCTAGTTTGTTATAACTTTGTATTAATTTATTTTTTATAGATCTTTGCGACTGGGTGGTTGATATAAGTTTCTCTAACTGGTATCCCAAAAATATTGCTATAAAGTTTAAGTAAAACCCAAATCGCAAAAAGCTTTTCCACAGTGCATAAAATTAAATAAAAACTCCATTTTCCATAGCGGAAGTATCTTTTTACAACTAGCGTGGCTACGACCTGGTAAATACCCATGACGCATGGCGACTGTCACTGTAATGGGAGTGCGAATATCAAGATTCCAAGCCCTTAGCCAGTGCACTTTAGGGTCCAGTGAAGAGTTGAGAAAATTCTAAGATTTTATTTTTATATTTTATGCGTAATCACTTGGCATCATCTCACCTGATCTTGAGTGATAAGGCCAAGGTGGAAGCGCACTCCACCCGGAATCCTCAACTACTGAGGCACTGGCTATCTTATCTCTAGCTGCCGGAACACAACAATGCTACAAACATTGACGTTATGGCGACATATTTAGATAAGACGGTGGTAGCTAGCCAGGCGGGCAAACAAGCCCTACCATCAACCAAACCGAGTACACAAACATGTACCCCCCACTGGGAATCGAACTGGTGGTAGATTCAGTGTAGGTTATAGTTTAAACTAAATTTTTGTGTTTTTATTACAATATTTTTAATTATAATTGTAATTTTTGTAGTTTTATTTTACGTCAATTAGTGCCTGACAAAAGTCAATTAAGGTTTGTATTTGATAAATGATTGTACTTTGACTTTGATTTACTTTTTTTCGTATAGGACATTAATTAGGTATCCTTTATCCTAGTCCGGGTCATGGTCTGTCTATGTGCAAAGTTTCATCCAAATCCGTTCAGCCATTTGCACGTGATGCGCGGTTAAATAAACAGACAAACAGACAAAAATTCTAAAAACTGTTGGAACGTGTTCTGTTATCGATTCTAAGTATCCCCAGCCAACTCTTTTTGCGAATATCTTCCATGTACAGACTTTCGACTCTCTTTAGCTTTATTATATGTATAGATACATTCATTTACTTATTATAATTTTTTTTATTTATTTAATTACTTATTGAAATTTTGATTACTAGGCATTTATTTATTATTGCAATCTTGATTCCATGTAATGTAATTAATATCATTAACATTGTAAACGATTTGCATGCTATTTTATTAGCGAAACATGAGCACCTTTTATTGTTTAATGTTATCATTTTATACCAGGTTTTGTGCAAATAAACGATTTATTTATTTATTGCAAATGTAGCTACAAACTTAGACATTAGATTTAGGACTAAAATCTTAGTACATGGACTCTGTTAAAGAATATATTAAAAGATTGATACAAAGTTTCATTTTCGTTAACGTGATCAAATGGCAACTCGCAATAGGCACCCTGATTACATAGTAAGTTGCCAGTATGACGCATGCGTAACTTGCCCGGAACATATGGTGATGGCGAGTGTGTCGGCGAAACGAGATCGCTAATGTCAAGGTTACTTGGCCGTAATGAGTCGCTGCACTCATTTGGGGTTCTTGCTGTATATATTAAAAGTACAATCAGCGACAAATTAATCGTGACACACAATAAATGGTCGATTTTTTTTTTACGTTTGCAAATGACTCCGTTCTACGTGATGTGAAGTAGAAGCGGAGTCCAGATGCTCCACAGCTGGTGGAGCGGATTGTGCCTCACCAGCAGTACCACAAGTTGCTTCCTCACACTTCGTTTAAATGGACCCATGTTGCAGGAAGGAGGAAATATGTACGTTGCTGTCAGAGCATTCTTTTATTATACGAATATACATACTCGGTCTGAAGAGCTCGATGGCGCTGTAGTTAACTCGCCCGGCCTGCGATTACTGATGTTACGTCATCGGATGGGTGACCAAAAATGTTGGTTATCAGCTCGAGCCTCTCCGTGTTTCGGAAAGCACGTAAAGCTGTTGGTCCTGGCTGCATTAGCAGTCGTTAATAACCACCAATCCGCACTGGGCCCGCGTGGTGGTTTATGGCCCGTTCTCCCTATCCATCCATAGGGAAGGCTCGTGCCCCAGCAGTGGGGACATAAATGAGCTGATGATGATGATGATGATGATGACACATTTTCCCTCCTGACATAGGGCCCTTTTTTTTTTTTTTTTTTTTTTTTTTTTTTTTTTGACCCAGGGGAAGTCCTTACGACTACCGGAGCCCTGAGGGGCATCCGGTTATGTGGGACTCACCCGTCCGCCTTTCCGCACCCACTGACGAGGCGAGAAGCCTCAAGTCAGCTGCCAGGAAGAAGTCCCGGCTGGGAGGGCGAGACGGAGGGGGATACCCACTAAACCCCTGGAGGACGGCAATCCGAGTACTAAGTAAGGCGACAACCACGGTACTTGTCCTGTGGAGGATTAAAGCCGCGGTTGCCACCCTGCGCCCGTGTACCAACCTACGGCCATCTCCGCACACTTCTTCCCTCGAAAGGGAAACATGTGCTTTGACGGCCGCGCGCCAGTATACGGGCACGTACTGATAACACAGCATTCATGAAGTTAAACTTAAGACATAGTGGCACAAAGTGCACCACATAAGACTAGAGCGCCCCATCCGCCGCTGCCGGGATCGGTGTGCGGTGGACAGGGCACTCAGACGACAGCGAGGAAGCTGCTACGTGCACCGGGGGAGAACCCGGCGCCAGCGGCACTCCCTTTACTTTTTAGGCGGCTGCCTAGCCAGCCTGGCAGATCGCCTACTTCTTTGGGGCCTCCGGGAAGGAGAGTGCACAGAGTCACTCTCTGACTCCTCCTCGCCCCCTCTCAAGCTCTCACGTTCCCTCACCTCCTCCTCTACCACCCCCACGCCCGGGATCCTCCCAGCACCCTTTCCAAGGGAAGTGGTGTTTGGGGGGGCGTCAGGGCTAGGGGGGGACAAGGAGGGAGACTTTGGAGACGAGGCCGTAGGGGCCTCAACCCCGGATGGCGACACCTCAGTCGACATCCGCTCCAGCACCACAACGGCAGACCTCACCTCCCCCTCTTCCCGAACCCTCATTTGGATGGCAGGGGGACGGCATCCCCCGCTGCCCATAGTATGCCCGTGAGGCAAAGCCGCTTCCGCGCACACCAGGCAGTGTGGCGGTCTGGTGCATGTTTCCATTTTGTGGCCCATCATGCCACAACGGAAACAGCACCCCGTTCTGTCCACAGCGGAGGGGCACATCGGCCGCGTATGGCCCATCCCCATGCACCTGAAGCAGCGCATGGGTCTGGGTCCGACAGCCTCCACCTTGGCGAGGTTCCAAAGAACCTGGAGCCTTTCCAGCTTGGCGAGTTTGGTCGCCGTCCTCAGAGGGCACTGCACCAGCACCGTGGAGAAGCCGCTGGGGGCCGAGCGGATGGTGCCTACCCTTATCTTCTCCAGCGGGCAATCTCCCTGCGCCGACACTGCGGCGGCCACGTTCTCCGACTTGACGTAGTCGTCGAAGTCGGAGAGGCGGATTGCCGCCCGCTTCTCTGGGCGAACGACCGTCGCTACGTCTGAAACAATTTCCTCCATTTTTTTTGCCAGCTTATCCGCGGCCTCTCCGCTGCCGGCACCTGGCACCTCAATGAGCTTGGCCCCGGATTGAGCCGTCTTTATCTTCACGCCAGGGATACCAATCTCTCCCAAAGAAATGGCCTCCCTGGCTCTGGCTAACGTATCGGCATAAGTCACCCCTCGGGCGACCGCCTCCGGTCTGAGTGCAAGCACTATGGCCGTCGAATTAGGTTGCCTCAGGGTCACCTTTCCCCTTGGCGCACTCGATGGTGTCGGCCTCCCACTGGGCACCGTCAGTACCCCAGTGTTCATCTGGATTGGGCCTTTAGCCTTCCTCCTCCCCCCGCGACCACGACCGCCGATGGGCCGCTCCTCAGCAGGGGCCAATGCGGATCGAGCAGGCTGGGCTCTCGACCGCGCTGCACCTCTCAGGGGCCAAACGCTTGCGGGGAGAGCGGGAAACTCCTCCGCACTGCCACCCGCAACCACCAACCCACGTCTCGCGCTTTCCGGCATCGAAATCTTGGCCTCCAGCCCATCCATTCTTTTGTTTACGCCTCCAATTGAGGCCTCAAGGGCCTGCTGCATGGCCGCCAGCGCATGCAGGACACTACCATCCTCATTGACCGGGGGAGGAGGGGCGACGCTTGCCTCTGCAAGGCGCTTCCCCCTCACGATAGCCTCTTCGGCCTCTTGGGCTTCCTTTTTGAGGAGCCTCAGTCGCTCCTTCAGGTCGAGCACCCTATTATTGAGGATCTCGTTCGCCTCACCGAGAATCCTCAACTCCTCCTTCTTGGCCTTGTCCTTCGAGAGCATGGCCTGCCATGCAGTTGTGCCCCTGAAGTCCAGGCACGTCAGCATTTTGGAGAGGTAATCCATCGAAGCAGACACCGTCTCTCTGATGACCGCATGTTCGTCCGGCAGTCTGGAGACTTGATGCCTCACCGAAGCGACCAACCTCTCCGCAATGTTCGTAATCCGGTCCCGCTTCTCCTCCTCCATGTTCGTCCTTCTTCTCCTCTCTTCTCCCTCTGCAAGGATAGATGCCATAAGTTTGGCAACGTCTTTAAGGGCGAAGTGCCTAAAGTCCTCTAACTTCGGATAAGCCGATCCCAGGAGTCCTATTCTTTTTCTAGCCTAGCCTAGAAATATCATAGACTTTCTTAAAAAAATTACTGGATTACCCTTAGAGCAAGCAGGTGGTCTTTATTCAATTCGCGCTAAAGTCAAAAATCTTTTGCCTACCCCTATAGGGTCCATTAGGAACAAATATCGATAACTGGTTCTTATCGAATACGGGTGTCACTACCCGACTTACACAGAGGCGGTTAACTATTGTGGTTTGACAATATCCCTGCGACATACCGAGAAAGAAATTCGAGACAGGTCACCAAGGAGATCTTAACCAATTCCAGGTACAAGAGAAAACAGCTCTTCTAGCTATATGTCAATTGAGCTATTATCCTGCGACCGCTTCTGCCGATGCTGGTATCTTTTCTTTTTTTAAATAGATGGATAAGCTTGCATTTGGCTACTATCTCACCTGATGGTAAGTGATGATGTAGCCTACGGTGTAGCATGCTTGCCTAGAAGGTACCTATTCACTCGCGATTTGAAGACCCCAATGTTATGTATATTTGGGAAACACAGACTGAGGCAAGGAGTTCCACAGCTTTGCGGTACGCAAGAAAAACGTGGACGCAAAACGCTTCGCACACATGGGAAGAATCTCTATTGTATAACTATGGCGTCGCACAGTTTGTCTGGTTGTCCTGTGATAAAAAGGTGATGGAGGAATCAAATTGAACAATTCTAATGCACACTCTCCGAAGTGAATCCGATAAAAATCTCAAGCTGTATCGTAATAACGCAACGGCCGATTCCGCCATTGCTAAAAGCCTATGCCAAGATAAATCTATCATTGGATCAGGGCTTTCAACTGCTACCTATTTTGAAAGTAAACCTATAACTGTCCCAGGCAAAGCGCCTCATAAAAATCAAGTCATCACTACAAATGAGGGGTAATGGCATAATCACCACTGTAGAATACCAATACACTGCCTCACTGACGCATCAAGTACTCTCACTGCAGACGCTCGTGCAATCCTGTCGCTCTCACTCGACAGACTGACAGCTGTCATGCTACTTGTGCACATGAGACAATGAACTAAGTACATCTATTATATAGATACACAAACATTACAAATACGCTTGCCAAATGGTGGTTGATGGTCACAAACCTGGGGTATGCATCGAAAAATCTGAAACAGTCTTTGCCCGATCTGGCAATTAACCCCGCGACATTCATGTAGGTACAGATCGCGCCAAACTTCTGGTTCCCTCTGAAGTTGGCGCGATTCGCGTCGCAGTAGTAAAAAATAGGCGCCAGTACGACGAAGGAGGGTCTGACTGTGCAGCTGCGCAACTAAGCAACTTCAGAGGGGAGTAGAAGTTTGGCGCAATCTATATCAGGCGAGGCGTCAACCAGCGTTTGGTAAGCATGGTGATTATGTCGTTACCCATCAATTGTTGTTATGACTTGATTTAAATAAATGGCTCCGCACACTGGACGACTTGTCGCTGCGTTTAGTCGCGTAGAGCACGCGCACACACGACAACAGTTGTGAGCGTGTTTCGCGACTCCCCTAGCTTGTCGTCGCGACTCTGCGACTGAAGCCAAGTGTGCGGAGCTTTGAACCAAATATATGAAAATTGTCGGCCGCAGCCTGTCGTCGCGTCTAGTCGCCGAGATGTCGCAGTCGCGTGTCGTCCACTGTGTGGAGCCATGGCTCTTTGCCTTTGAAAGTTGCTTAACCTCAGCACTCGCAGACCGGGCGCGTTATCCACTGCGCCATCGAGCTCCTTATAAGTTAGTTTAAATTTTAATTATGTAATTAGTTTAATATTTCACAGTGCCTTGAAAAGGTAAATTTGTAATAAACATAACATCTTATAGCCACATTTATTATTCTTATTGTTAAAAATTATCGTGAATAAATGAATATGAATATACAAATACTTGTGTGGTGCCGGGTGTAAAGAATTGCACCACCCCATCTCTTCCCGTGGGTGTCGTAGAAGGCGACTATGGGACCATTCCAGAGGATGGGCAGCAGCGTCTCTCTGTGATTATTCTCACCTTACTGCGATCGCCAACCCGCCTGCCAAGCGTGGCGATTATGGCAAATTCCCCTCAAAATGATTTATTCCTGAGGGAGGTCTTTGTCCAGCAGTGGACGTCTTTTTGGCTGAGATGATACAAATACTTATGGACTTCCATCGTACCTTGGGGCAGCCCTGCGCAGGAGCATGTACAAGCCAAGGCTGCTTTAAGTCCGAGCGGCGCGCCTAGCACACGTAATCAACTTCACCTAACTATAACAGCTGAACATTCTACTATGGCTGAACGAACGGATCTATACTTGCGTTTATTTTGAATAATATTTGAATACATAACATCTGAATAACAACAGCGACTAATGGCTTAACGTTATTTTCTATACCACTTCGTTGTCAATCGCGTCTGAGGCCGTGTAGCAAACTCTCCGAGCTACCGCCATCTATACTTAATATTATAAAGCTGAAGAGTTTGTTTGTTTGTTTGGTAGAACGCGCTAATCTCAGGAACTACTGGTTCGAACTGAAAAATTATTTTTGTCTTGAATAGTCCATTTATTGAGGAAGGCTATAGGCTATATTACATCACGCTATGACTAATAAGAGCGGAGCAGCAATGATAATTTGTTGCAAAAGCGGTAAAATATTTTTTAACACAGGTGAAATCGCGGTCGCGGGGCATAGCTAGTTTTATACAAATATGTTAACATAATATTAATCGCGAGGAGCTTGATGGCGCTCGGTCTGACATTGCTAAGGTTAAAGCACCTTTCGCAAAGGCCGGTCATCGGATGGGTGATCAAAAAAAATATCATCTCGAGCTCCTTCGTGCTTCGAAAGGCACGTAAAGCCATTGGTCCCGGCTGCATTAGCAGTCGTTAACGACCACCGCCCCGCACTGGGCCCGCGTGGTGGTTTATGGCCCGTTCTCCTATTCATCCACAGAGAAAGCTCGTGCCTCGTGCTACACTCAGCAGTTGGAACAAAAAATTTGTGGGTGATGATGATGATAATGATGAATATATTCCAGTAGTAAATTAATAAAACTTGCACTAGGAACAGCGAGGTATTATATTAGGTACCTAATTGTTTTTTTTCTTATTATCGTTTCTGTAATTTTTTTTTTTAGTATAACTTTATGAACAAAAAGCGCTGGGTCATTAACATGATTAAGGAGTCGTGTTTTGTTTTACGAGAAAAATAACTTGATACATCTAGGAAGAGGAATCAGTCACATGTTTAATTTAGAAACAATCAATAATGATAGGTGTATATTATTACGGATGTTTTTTTATGAAGTGACGTAGTATACCTACTATACGGTTTGTATATCTTGATTTCCTGTTTATAATAAGTAAAAAAATATAGATGGATATACCGGGTGTAATCGGTAAGTGTGTCCAGGCGATTATTCCGTAACTATTACAGATATCAAAAAACTTTAAACTGATATCGAAAGTACGTTACCTAATGAGTAAAATTACATCAATAACTTTATTTATTTATTTATTTATAATTTATGTACACACAAACGAATAAGAAGGGAGAACATAGTAAGAATGGACAAGTACAAGGGCGCTGCTTATTTCACATTGAAATTTCTTCCAGCAGGCCTACGTAGCTTTCCTAAACTAACTCCCAGACATTTACCCCCTTATTCATAAAAACTATTTAAGCATTATTTAGTTAAATATTGTTTTGTCAACGTCACTCAAATGTCATTTTGAATTTGAGAAAAAGTTTATATTAAATAAACGATTTGACTTTGACTTTGTGAATCATCATCATCATCATCATCATCATCATCATCATCATCAGCTCAATTTTATGTTCCCACAGCTGGGGCACGAGCCTTCACTATGGATGGATAGGGAGAACGGAACATAAACCACCATGCGGGCCCAGTGCGCATTTGTGGTTGTTAACGACTGCTAATGCAGCCGGGACCTTACGTGCCTTCCGAAGCACAGAGGAGCTCGAGATGATAAATGTTTGGTCACCCATCCGATGACCGGCCTTTGCAAAAGTTGCTTAACCTCAGCACTTGCAGACCGGGCGCGTTAGCTACTACCCATCGAGCTCAATCAATCGATTCATCATCATCATCATCATCATCTCAGCCAAAAAGACGTCCACTGCTGGACAAAGGCCTCCCTCAAGGATTAATCATTTTGAGGGGAATTTGCCATAATCGCCACGCTTGGCAGGCGGGTTGGCGATCGCAGTAAGGTGAGAATAATCACAGAGAGACGCTGCTGCCCATCCTCTGGAATGGTCCCATAGTCGCCTTCTACGACACCCACGGGAAGAGATGGGGTGGTGCAATTCTTTACCCCCGGCACCACACGGGGTAATCAATCAGTCAGTCAGTAATCAATCAATCAATCGATTATCAATTTATTATTTTGAATTTTGCTTTGTGAATGCAGAATAATTTGTTCGCAACAAAAAGTGATCCAAATCAAATGTCTATATATATACCGATCTAGTAAAATGTCGTAATATATGATGGGAGAAATAGGTCGGTAACTGCCCGCGGTCACCATGCCTAATAGAGCCTTAGAACGCCTTCGACAGACAACGCATGTCGGTCGTGTAACAATGCAATACGACTAAACACAGAGACGGTAGAACAACTTTTATAGATTTATCGCGGACAGCGGACTTTCCCGATCCGATCCGAACCCCTCGGAGAATCTAGTAGGGAACGGGGACACGCAATACCGCGTGATGCTATTACCCTAGCAATCCTCTGCATTTTGATTTAATTTAAATATTTAAACATTTTTTATATTTCTCTTTAAGAACCTAGTACAAACCTAGAAGATCATAATACTGTACAAAATTTTTTCATCACTTTTCTTTTTTCGATTTGTAATTTGTTCGCAACAATATTTGCGTAAAATTATATGTAAATAATCATATACCTTAGGACATAATAAAAGCTGTGTTACCTAATAATCATTACATATTCGCACACACCTCCTCGGTGGCCGAGTTGCAGAGCGCTCGGCCCGATACCCGAAGGTGGGGGTTCAATTCCCAGATCGGGCAAAATGTATTTAGGATTTTTCGATCATAGCCCGGGTTTGTGATCACCAACCCGCAGTTGGCAATCGTGGTGATTAAGCCATTACCCATCAATTGTAGCGATGACTTGATTTCAATGATGGAGGCTTTTGCCCAGCAGTGGGACAGCTATAGTTATTTACTTTACCAAAAGAAAATTTTATTTATTCATTCATTCATTCGTTCATCATTCATTCATACATACATACTCTCGTAAATGCCATACTGATTCTGGCACAACTGTAAAACTGCAATCATTATCTCGCATCGAATCAGTAATCTCGACAGGCGCAACCTTTTTGCCGATTATTGATAAATATCTCATCGCGTCATGGCGCGTTGCGAATTCAATGAGTACAAAAAGAAGACACGATTCTCAAAGTTTAGATATAAACTTGACCGAAGAAACTGCAAAG
Source organism: Eudonia mercurella (assembly GCA_963082485.1). Classification (NCBI taxonomy): domain Eukaryota; kingdom Metazoa; phylum Arthropoda; class Insecta; order Lepidoptera; family Crambidae; genus Eudonia; species Eudonia mercurella. Next base: position 6,975,043 of record OY720051.1, read on the forward strand.
GTTACGTGTCATCATCACAGCTTATCACAGAGGAGCTCGATGGCGCAGTGGTTAACGCGCCCGGTCTGCGAGTGCTGAGGTTAAGCAACTTTCGCAAAGGCCAGTCATCGGATGGGTGACCAAAAATGTATCATCTCGAGCTCCTCCGTGCTTCGGAAGGCACGTAAAGCCGTTGGTCCCGGCTGCATTAGCAGTCGTTAACAACCACCAACCCGCACTGGGCCCGCGTGGTGGTTTATGGCCCGTTCTCTCTATCCATCCATAGGGAAGGCTCGTGCCCAAGCAGAAATACATTAAATTAGCTGATGATGATGATGATCACAACTTATACTAGTCCACTGCTGGACATAGGCCTCTCCTTGTGCACGTCACTGAGCACGATCCGCGGCTACTCTCATCCAGCTCTTGCCAGCCACCTTGCGGAGATCGCATAAATCGAAGATACTTTTTTTTATAGTTACGGATATGATGGTGATCTCACCTGATGTTAAGTGATGATAAGGCAAATTGGTGGAAGCACACTTCACCCGGGATCCTTAACTAGTGAGGCACTGGCTATCTTATCTCTAGCTGCCGGAACACAACAATGCTACAAACATTGATGTTATGGCGACATATTTAGATAAGATGGTGGTATCTAGCCAGGCGGACAAACAAGCCCTACCACCAACCAAACCGAGTACACAAACATGTACGGGGGGTACGGGGAATCGAACCCGGGACCTCTGGGTCTTAACCACTAGACCACAGAGGCGGTTAGAAGTTAGATACTATTCTATATGCTGAGTTTCTTGCCGGTCCTTCTCAGTACAAGGTCTCCCGCGCTGTGTAGACTTACGAACCGATGGCATAGTGACATTCATAAGAGCTACTGACTTGTAGCCTAAACTGAATAAATTATTTAGAATTTTGAATTTTTTCATTATTTTTTATAGAAGAAGAAATCTATATTAAAGATAACAGCAGCGGGCAATTGCCCTTGTGGGCAACATGGGCTATATTTTATTTAAAAAAATATATATTTTTAAAATTTTAAGATAGACGATTTTTGGCTGCTATAAATTCGAAATCGACACGGGCAAAGTCGCGGTAAAACTGCTAGTTATTATTATAATTCGGACTACTTACTTCATAAGTGCAAGTAAGTACCGATTTTTTATATTGTGCAACTGCAGTCTAGCCTTACAGCCTTACTAGGCTCGTCGCAAGGCCAGAACAGAAGCGTAAGCCTTGTATAGTCAACACCAAAACTTGATGATCAAAATCAGAACAGCAATACTAATTAAACCAAAGATAGTGGATATGCAGTTAAATTAATCTGTTTTTTATCTCAGAAAATAACATTGAAAGACTAGAGTAAGTTTAAGTAAGTATTATATAGTAAGTATATTACTTTAACATATTGTTAATCATAAATTAAGTTATTTAAGTACTAGTAAATAAGTTTGATGTAGTAAGTATAAGTTATGATGGGACTGACATGGCATGCTTAAAGTCCCAAAAAAAAAATAGAAAAAAAAGTAAGTAAATATATTTGAATACAGACAGCAAAATACAATGAAGTACCATAATAAGACTATTAAATGAAGCCAAATAAAAATACAAAAAAAAAAATAAAAAAAAAAAATTAAAATGTTTTATTTATCAAAAACACACTACATAGTAGGTAGCGGCTGGAGCTCTGGCTGAGGATAAGCTCTGGATAAGGTGTATGTAACAAGTAGAGAGGTACATACAAACAGCCATAGAGACAATTTTACATGCCTGAACTTGTTGAATATTGTAACGGTAGTCACTTCGAACACCACAATGATAAATTAAAGTATGTCAAAACAATGCATTTTATTCATTTTAGACATCATGTTTCTTAGAGACATTTACAGCTTAAGACCTACACAATCGATATTTAAATAGAAAAAGTGTAAGTTTATTTTTTCAAAACAACCGGGTTCGATTCCCGAGCTGGGTACAGTTTTTTTTCAAATGTATGAATGCAGTTTTTCTTTTTATCAAAATCGGTGACATGGTTCCTAAGAACAAATCTTCGTATGTCTTATAGTTTCAGACATTCCCATACTGACCGATTTGAATGAGCCACCCTGTATATATATATTATAGTTAGATTAAGTTGTTAACGCGTCCGGTTTGCGAGTGCTGAAGTTAAGCAACTTTGGCAAAGGCCGGTCATCGGATGGGTGATCAAAATGGATCGTCTCTCGCTCCTCCGTGCTTCAGAATGCACGTTAAGCCGTTGGTCCTGGCCGCATTAGCAGTCAATAACAACCACCAATCCGCACTGGGCCCGCGTGGTGGTTTAAGGCCCGTTCTCCCTATCCATCCATAGGGAAGGCTTGTGCCCCAGCAGTGGGGACATAAAATGTGATATAGTTTTAGCATTTATACAGCAATATAGACAAATACCAATACTATTACAAAAATACGAGTAGGAATATATGACTATGAATTCAAAAAGATACAGTTCCAAATTCTAACAATGCATTATTAAATAAATTCCAGCATTGTTTAGCAAGTAACAACCTAACAATACACATCAATGTTGCTGTAAAAAAAACACACACTTGGTAGCAATAAAAATTACGACTCGTAATATAAACCGTTTAACATATATTATTAAAACTAACACACTATAAAATACTGTTTAAAAGCCTTTTTAGTTGGTCATAAAGATAACATCTCGGACGTGGTCACACACAGCGTTAGCCAACAACCAACGAAAGTCACCTACATACTTCATAATAGAAGTAAGGTTGCACTAATTATTACTGTCTCTTGCAACAATCTTTAGCATTTTTACAGGAACTTATATATTTTTAATATGTAATTTGTTTCTATTTAGTTTTATGTCGCGGGAAGCCATGCTCGATCAACAAAGGCTTTGTATGGGAAAGTTTAAAAAAACTCGTTCTATGACCTATGTTTCTGGGGGTTCTGAAACAGTCAAGGAAGGCCCTGTGTGTTTGCTAATCAAACTAATATTATAAATGCGAAAGTTTGTGTGTATGTGTGTATATTTGTCGCTTCTTCACGTTGCAACGGATGGATGGATTTGGATGAAATTAGGCATACACATAGTTTATAACCTGGATTAACACTTCATCATTAGCTCATTTTATGTCCCCACTGCTGGGGCACGAGCCTTCCCTATGGATAGATAGGGACAACCCACTCAACACTACTTTAAAGTTTATACTGACACCTCCTACCAACCATTAGGTCATAAAGTAGGTGTCAGACATCCTTGTGCAAGCACAAGGGACCATCTACGTCAGGTCATAACGCCAGATCAGGACGCACCGAGGCGCATTCTTCATCCGGTACTTTTAAGACTAGTGTCTCAAGCTAGTCGCCCCGTGGACACGTATAGTCCACTACCTATTATCCAGATAGGTTACCGGAGCTGTAAGCTCGCTCACTTCTCGTTGCACTAAGAGCACAACTCGCAGTTTCCACTGCTCGGGTCGTCAACTCTAAGTTGACTACCAATTATCCTCTTTGGTGGCGGAGTTGTAAGCCCACTCACTTCTCAGTACCCATCCAGGCACCTTGCCAATTTCAACATCCTACGCGGTTGGCTCAACCGGAGGTATTGCATCTAGCGGGCACCTCTACTAGTTATCCAGACTAGTGCCGGAGATGTTGGAGCTCTGCTCAGTGAAAACCACCGAGCATGACAACCAACTATGGGCAACTCACGTGCCCCGCAAGTCCTTTCGCATCGGGCCCCTCGAGACCGCTACTTGGACCCGCTCGCTGTGCACGAAATGGAAGCCTGGCCACATCAACCAGGCAGACGAACATTCCCACTTCTACAGCTAACCACACGCCACCACGAGTCCAACCCATGTCCGGAACCTGTCGGAGACGCCCGCGAAGGCATAACCGACAGGGGGCTTAGGATCCGGAACATCCGTGGTACCCTTGAAAAGACAGCCGGACCCGTAGTTCCAGCTGCCATACCCTACCTATCAGGGTCAGTAGATAGGGACGGATGGATAGGGACAACGGGCCATAAACCACCACGCGGGCCCAGTGCGGATTGGTGGTTATTAACGACTGCTAATGCAGCCGGGACCAACGGCTTTACGTGCCTTCCGAAGCACGGAGGAGCTCGAGATGATAAATTTTTGGTCACCCATCCGATGACCGGCCTTTGCGAAAGTTGCTTAACCTCAGCATTCGCAGACCGGGCGCGTTAACCACTGCGCCATCGAGCTCCTCGATGAATCGAGAGGATTAACACTTATGATACTTTTTATCCCGATATTCCCACGGGAACGGGAACCACGTGGGTGAAACTGCGGGCGGCCGCTAATATATGTATAAGCCTGAAACATAGCCATGCAACAAAATATAAATAACACCGTAGTAACATGCAAAATCATGTTTATGAAAATTTACTTTTCCATACAAAAACTCAAATTTATTTTATTACATTATTTTTGTTCAACCAAATGTTATGACTTCTGTTTTGTTTGGATCATGAGGTTGACGAACCAGAAAAATTTATCAGCTGGACGTAGGTCACTTTACAATTTTACTTAGTAACAAACAACCTTAGTATCTCGGCCATATGGTGCTTTCCGGTATGTTTATAATTTTCCCGGGGTTCTACGACCTGTGCCCTATCTGCCATATTCGGAATTATACAGGTATTACCAAAGACTCTATATATGGATATATACTAGTAGTCGCCCAGTGATCGAAATTCGACCGTAATTTTATTAAGGCTGCACGGATTGTATCCTAAGCAATGAAAAATTAAAAAAGATAGAATGTGAGTTTGGATTGGCATTGACAGATATCGGCCGCTCCTCTTCCATTTTTGAAATTTTTGAAAAGAGTATTTATGCGTGTGTGTCAAATACATGGTAGTGTGTGTTATGTTTGTTTTATTGAGTTAATGTATTTTTGATGCATAATTTAAATAAAAATATTAACATTCTGCAATCTTTCTCTATATAAACTATAAGTGTGCGAAATTTCATACTCCTCCGTCCGCGCCATTTTCGTAAAAAGGGGTACAAAGTTTTTGCTTCACGTATTAATATATAGATATTCGGTATATTCGATAAGTTTCATCCATTTGGGTTGCTATGACTAATTCAAGTCTGGCTGCACGTTCCCACCGAGTTGCACAAGCTTGTAAAGAGAGCAGTTAGCACCATTATGATATTTTCTGACTAAACTGTGTTATGAATTTTAATTTTCACTGTTCTCATGTCAAGACCATAGTGTCTAGAGCGAGTTTTATCTATACTAATATTATAAAGAGGAAACCTTTGTATATTTGTATGTATTGTATGTTTGCAGCGAATAAACTAAAAAACTACAGGACCGATTTAAAAAATTCTTTCACCATTAGAATGCTACATTAGCGCTGAGTAACATAGGCTATATTAAAAAAAATATATTAAATAAAATACTAAAAACAACAATTTAATTTTTCAATACAAAATGATTTGTTTGTTTTGTTGTCATGGAAACCATTGATGTAAGAGCTCAAGCGTCGAATACCCAGACACAATAGAATTTTAATCGTTATCGGCCACCTGCTGGTCGCTCGACGCTCAAGGGAATATGGACCCTATGTCATAGGAAGGAGGGAAAACATGTGCTGGCAAACTATTCCATGTTTTAGAGGTGCGAAAAAAAACGAGTCACCAAATTTCTTAGTGCGCGATGGAATATTTGAGACAGTGAGTTAGAAGGCCTACACTTATAAATACAAAGTTACAATTGTATAAACAAATTTGATATTGCGGAACCAACATATAAATGCAATGTTTTGAATAAAGATTCACGTTATTACTTACGTATTAAAATAAATTAAATCAAAAAATCAAAAAATGTAGCGTAAGTCTTGGTCCAATATAAGACTCTCTCCAAATGAACCTTATCAAAACCTACCATTCTTTTTTATATACAATAAAAATTGAACGACGTCACACATATAATAATATTAATATTTCCTGTTCCCTATTTCTGATAATTAAGATCTATTTTGGCGCAACAATTTTGTGCATATTGAAAAGTGCAATTCTTTATTTCAAAGCTATTAAGGTTTACATTTGCATGACAGATGTCTCTGTCGGGTACAAATTATGACAAAAGTCATATTATACCGAGGTCGTTCTCTTATATCATTGGTCGGCCGTGGACAAGAATGCAGGGTGAAAGGCGTGGACTCATTCACGAGCGGAAGTGGGAGCGGTTTTAACTTTAATATTTAATTACAAAGTTTCGCAAAGGCTGATGGGTGACCAAAAATGTATCATCTCGAGCTCCTCCGTCCTCTCGTGCTCCAGCAGGGGGACATATAATGAGCTGATGATGATGATGATAATGATTTAATAACAGTAAATTATTAACGTGATCAGTAGCAAGTTTTATTGTAGGTTTTGACACTCTTCTATCAGTATATACATACGTCTAGTGGCCGCCTCTGTGGTCTAGTGGTTAAGACCACCGGTTTAGACCCAGAGGTCCCGGGTTCGATTCCCAGCGTTGGTACATCTTTGTGTACTCGGTTTGGTTGGTGGTAGGACTTGTTTTTCCGCCTGGCTAGCTACCACCATCTTATCTAAATATGTCGCCATAACATCAATGTTTGCAGCATTGTTGTGTTCCGGCAGCTAGAGATAAGATAGCCAGTGCCTCACTAGTTGAGGATCCCGGGTGAAGTGCGCTTCCACCAAATGGCCATATCATCACTTAACATCAGGTGAGATCAGGCACTGTGCTTACCCGTAATTATAAAAAAAGTATCTTCTATTTATGCGATTTCCGCAAGGTGGCTGGCAAGAGCTGGATGAGAGTAGCCGCGGATCGTGCTCAGTGACGTGCACAAGGAGAGGCCTATGTCCAGCAGTGGACTAGTATAAGTTGTGATCATCATCATCACTTAACATCAGGTGAGATCAAGGCACTGTGCTTACCCGTAAATATAAAAAAAAACGTGTTTAAAACCATGACTCATAGCTCATGCATGCAAATGTAAGCAAGAGTTCAAAATATATATTTATATTTCCTTGTTTGCTTTGCCTTAAAATAATAATATAATCATTATCATCATCATCATGAGCCCATACTAGTCCACTGCTGGACATAGGCCTCTCCAAGTGCACCACACACCACACCACCGACCACGATCCGCGGCTACTCTCATCCAGCTCTTGCCAGCCACCTTGCGAAGATCGTCGTTCCACCTAGTCTGAGGGCGTCCTACACTACGTTTGCCGATACGTAAATATAATAATATCTAAAAAATATTAAAAATATATGATATATAAAATATTTGTATTTATAGTTCATCGTTATATAAAACTATCAATAGAAATATTTTATTGAGTAACACACAAGTTCACTTCCTTTTATTTTCTGTAAAAAGCGATTCACTTTTTTTATTCTTACTTTGTTAGTAAGTTTTTTAACATTTATTGACCAAAAACATAAGATTTCGTATTGCCACATGCCATTTAAAATACAAAGAATAATGATAAATGACGATGACGATGATAAAATACACAATGGAATTAAATTAAAACATTTTGTACTCCATCATGTTTTGCAAATAAATTATCTTTACCTACAATCATCTCGAAAAACGCTTCCCGATACCCGCCCGCACTGTGACCGGATCCTAAGCGATCTAGTGAGCGGAGGGCGTCGCTCGAGCAACGCCCCGGGCGACCGACTCCACAATGAGCAATCAATGAAAACATTGAAACTTTTTAATTGACTCTTGTAAACATATCCTTGAGATAACATAGCTACTTATGCAATTAAGAGCATTGCAGTGGAGAAGTACATGAAAAAAGAAAATTTAATTAATAGTAACTATACAACATGTAGAAAGAGCTCGATTAACGCGCCCGGTCTGCGATTGCTAATGTAAAACAACTTTCGCAAAGGCCGGTCATCGGATGGGTGACCAAAAATGTATCATCTCGAGCTCCTCCGTGCTTCGGAAGGCGCGTCAAGCTGATGGTCCTGGCTGCATTAGCAGTCGTTCACAACGACCAATCCGCACTAAGCCCGCGTGGTGGTTTATGGCCCGTTCCCTTAGCCATCCATATAGGGAAGGCTCGTGCCCCCCTCGATGATAACATAGCAATAAGAAAAGGAACTAATTAAATTTGTACTTAATTAATTACATCGCTAAAACGTCACTCAGCTAGTTATGGAAAGGGCTATGTTTAGATATTCTCTGAGGGATTGGATTCGAAACGAGTTGATCCGACAGAAAACGAAAGTAATCGACATAGCCCACCGGATTAGCAAGTTGAAGTGGCAGTGGGAAAGCCATAGTAATCACAAAACAAAGGATACTGTAAGCTCTTTCTGCGTAAAACGGAACGCACCTGTTTAAATTTAAATGAGGGGTATACAAGCTACTAACTAATTATGAGACGAGCAACACCTCAGTCTCCCTGTGACCACGGACCCTGCAAGGGGTTCGAAACGTCAAGATAAACATTAAAAAGTAATGTGTAAAATAAACGCGAGTAGATCCGTAAAAGTTTGATTTCAATGTGTAGTGTTCGCGTTAAACTTTAGAAAACAATAAATAATAATGATATTGCAGAGTAGTCACAAAACAAGGTGACTGCAGAAAGTAAGCTTCGTACATACCGCGCTCAAACAAAGCACCCATAGATAATCTCTCACAGACACGGAATCTCGCAACAGCTTGGAACGGGCTCTTATTTCTGGCAGGCTCCTTATTTTGTGTCACAGTCCTTCGTGCTTTGGAAGGCACGTAAAGCCGTTAGTCCCGGCTGCATTAGCAGTGGTTAATAACCACCAATCCGCACTGAGCCCACGTGGTGGTTTATGGCCCGTTCTTCCAATCCATCCATAGGGAAGGCTCGTACCCCAGCAGTGGGGATATAAAAAGAGCTGATGATGAATCCAAGATATTTTTGTGTCCTAGCTAGTTGAATAGGTGGGCAGGAGCAGGAATGTGAAGTCAAGTCATCGTGGTTTATGGCCCGTTCTTCCTATCCTTCCATCAGGTCATGCTCCAGCAATGAGGACATAAAATGAGCTGGTGATGATGATGATGTCAGAAGAAATAGCTGAACACTTTAGCAAATCGTCAAACCAACGAATAATCTAACAGGTGCTTATCAACTTCTAGTAAAGCTATTATGACATGGTACTCAGACACTGCTCCTATCTCCACCTCGACGTATCATGAAATAGTCTTATTTTATAATTAGCACATTAGAATTCTCTCAGAACGCTGAATGATCAACAACTTCAGTTGCTGATCATTCAACGTTAAAACCAGAGCGATCTAAGTGACATTTTTACCATTATTGAGAATATTACACAGTGGCATAGAAAAATCATAATTCTTCCATGCCACACTAATCTAAGTGCACTTCATTGCTAACTTCATTGAGAAATCACTACATCTCACTATAGAATTGGTGCGGTCAGCAAAGATAAGGCATGCCTTACTGATCCACTTAGATTACTATGTCCCCTAGATCACTCTGGTTTTAACGTCGTCAACTGTACATTGTCAGCTATATTAGTGGCTGACTGTGCCGCAGCCCACACCTCTCTCACGGTACAAACAGCGGGTTATCTATATCAGCCGGAGCCACGCCACAATGGCTAATAACTGTAAAACAAGTCTTTATGAACACTTAGAATGTCGTAACCTTATGATGCTATTATATTACCAAAACGATTAACAGTTTCAAAACACGAGCCTTAAAAAAGAACACATAATTACCTTAAAAATTCAATATCCAAAATGTTTTATTTAGACTAGGCTACAATAATCAAGCTTTTGTGAACGTCACTACTATCGGTTCGTAAATCTTCCATGTCTTTTTCCATGGCGACTCTCCCCTCACTCCCACTATCCGATGGTCTCATACCCACAAAAACTCCTTGTTCAATCCCATCACATGTCGCGAGTGTGGTTTGGTACCAATGACAGCAGACTCCGAATTCCATCTTGCGACGACAGCCTGCCAATTTGGAGGACGCCTGACATAGTTTTGGGGCCTTCCAGACTCCAGTGAGGTTCGTACATTGCACTCCTCTGCGGCCTCCTTCAGCGAAATTACCGCTTTACTGAACGAGGCAATGGTCTTTCACGACCTGGACGGCTGGGACGGTAGCGAGGTTTCCTCTCTCCCCCCCCCCCCTTAATGACAGCCATCAGCCCACGAACCACACTCCTCAAGAGTGTGCGTCTCAATATCCTGTACACTCCACAGCTGTGGCACTCCAACGTAAGTTCCCGTCTCGTCACTGGGTGCAGGTAGTGTTGCCTGGACAGCACATGCACCAACGGATAGAGGGTTCCATGGCGCCGCTTTATCCAACTCCCCAATTACGGCGCGATGGTCTGACAGAGTTAGGATGGCCTTAGGTAGACGATCGCAAGTCGTTGACTTAAATGGGCCAAAGTTTCTCCTTGGCCAGATTCCGAGCCCTTTTGGTCTCTTTTTCCAAGATGTCCCACTTATGTTGCGCAGCAAGGAGTCCTGATTGTCAATTCCGATCTTGGAGCGTAAAGTGGTATTGGGGATATATGCTACGCTCCTATGTCCAATAATAATAATAATAAATGTAAATTTATATATGAGGAAAAATAAATAAAGAGAATAATAATCATCTTCATCATTATCATCTTCAGCCTATACTAGTCTACTACTGGACATAAGCCTCTCCAAGTGCACGCCACTGAGCACGATCCACGGCTACTCTCATCCAGCTCTTGCCAGTCACCTTGCAGAGAGTCCTAGTCCTCCACCTAGTCTGAATGTCCTACAGTCTACACTACATAATAATTATATTTAAAGAAATATATATTTATAAAACAGCTGAATGTCTAAACGCCTGTAATCACTCCTGTTAATTCGGAATGTTTAATATAGCCTAGCCACCGTTACACAATACTTTCAAATAATAGACTTAACATACAAATCCACTTATCCGCAAGCAGCCTTCGCGCCCATATAAATAACTATAATTATATGCCGGGTAACTTGTAACTGGCCAAGGTAGTGTTGGGGCAGAGAGGTGATGGGAGACATATCGATAAGAAAACCAGGTCAGGATTGTAGCAGGGTTTCCCCTTAATAAACAAAAGGATAGTAGAGAAAAGTAGATAAGTAGAGAAAGGTATTTTAGGGTACGAGTATAATTATAGACTTTAAATACAACAAATTAGGATTCCTTATCACCATGTTTATAAAACTAAAGTCTTTCCTGACTTACACACTAACTGATAATCAACACCCAGCCTAAACTTTTGGACACATAGAGCTGACATTTTGCATAGAGGTTTGTGATGATGCAGTCAAAGAAAAATGCCGAATCTATCGAAATTTCTTATGGGTCACGGGAAATGAGTGCTTAGTGCTTACGCGGAAGAAGTCGCGGGCAGTCGCTAGGTCGTAAACCTATAAACGTTCCTTCGGGTCTTTCCACATGGACAACAGGGGGATGGGGCCATAACTCCCCGCTGGTTGTACGTTTATTTGGTTTAGCCCTTACTATTATTTGTTTTTTTGTTATGGTGGCAAACAAACACCACCTGGTTTACTGGTAAAGAAAATAACTTGACATTAAGCTGTATTTTTGAAATAAATGACAAATGGATGGTACGACTCCTTAAAAATGCATAATGACAACGATGTTAAAATTTCTGTGACAATAAGGCCGAAATTGGATACTCACTAGTCACTACACGCGCTACGATGACAAACTATCGATGTTACAAGACGGCGGCGGCGCAACACTAGCCATAAAACCCAGATAAAAGGTTAGGCACTTTACCACGACACCACCTCACCGTTGCACTTCGATCTCGTGCACTTTTGCGAATACCAAGACACAACCACAGAGTATACAATGTACTCATTATGATTATAAAATATATAACATGGTCAATAAATACTAACAAGAATAAATATCTGAGTACCTGGTGTTTGTGCTATTTATCATTCGAATTCATACGACCAAGAATTTGTATGGCATTGAAGCAGCGCCTCCTGATCACTAAGAGTTAAAATTTCGCCCTAAAATTCTCTCGTTTGTCCAGAATTCGTATCTTTAATGTTACCTCTCGCATTGCAGTTTATAGCCGCTTTTTTAAAAATAAAGCACGGAATATGACTCCTCTGTACCTGATGTTAAGTGGAAATGAAGTCTAAACGTTAAGACAACTAGTGCAGCGTTAAAACAACGCAGCATCAGTCACCCTCGCCCTGCCGGCCCACAAGGTGGCTATGCACGCGGGCGAGTCACCTGATGGGAAGTGGTCATCCCCCTAGGGTTGCCAGATGGAAAATTGAAAATTCCTGAGAAAAAGGATGATTAAAGTCCTGAGATTTTGTCGTAAATGTAACACACAACTCTGTAAATAAACTCTGTGTTTTTGTGTAGGTACCAATATCCTGCGGGTTCTGTGGAAATCACGATCCACTCCGCCACGCGAGCGGTCGCGGGCTCGCACGGGCGTCAGTCAGTTCGAATAAAGTCATAAGTCATACATTATTTTGATTGAGTCATATAAACAAAAACTCTGAATAATGTAGTGTTTCATTGAAACATCGAAAAATCCTGAGATTTCCAAAATCCGGCCGCAATCCTGTCAGGAGCCTGAAAATCCTGAGATCTCAGGTCAAATCCGGAGATATGGTAACTCTCCTCGCCCAAAGAGCTGCGCATGCGTTACCAACTTTGGAGCAACCAAGCGAACCGCTGAGCCATCAAGCTCCTCAAGATTTTGAGGATCAAGGATCTAACTGCTGCGTCTCATGTTGCGCTCGATGCGAAAGTAACCCTGCACCATGATGAGGGTGATCAGGTTCTAAGCTGTTAGCCAGTACATCGGAGAACTGGTCAAAATGTCCAACGCCTCATATGTCTCTCCAAACTTTGACTTTCTGCATGAGTTAGTAGAAACCGTACCACGTCACAAGAGTAACACTATCACCGTTCCGCAGGCAATGACCTTGAGCTAGCGGGCTCATTACATTAATGTCACAGATGTCCCATGTCATATTACTGCGCGTTACGACACACCGTGCGAACATCGGCGGCCAACATCGTGACAGACAAACGAACAGTCGGCATCGCGTTAAGGGCTTGCGTAGACCTGGAGATTGTTATCGCATCGTTTTTTCTTTTTTTTTGAGAGTTTGCTGATTGCTTTAAACGGCATTTCAGCTTTACCGGGTTTTTATGGAGGCGGCGAGAAACTTAAAGGGTTCAAACCGTGTAAAATGAAGCACCGTCAGAGGTTTATTAGAGGGAACGGCATCACGCACTAGTGCGTGTCCCCGTGCCCTACTAGATTCTCCGAGGGGTTCGGATCGGATCGGGTTATAGCATCGGCAAACGAGTATACGATACGACTCGTCGAGTAATGAGTTTATAATTAGGTAATCGTTCATGTTGACGAAAACCAGAGTTTCTTATTTCATCGTCACATCACATCCCAGCTCATTTTATGTCCCCACGGCTGGGGCAGGCACGAGCCGTCCCTATGGATGGAAACACTACATGAAGAACGGGCCATACGGGCCAGCGGGTCCAGTGCGGATTGGTGGTTGTTAACGACGACGTCGCTGTTATTTCATCTTACTACGGATTACATAATTAATAGCAAAGTATACTTTATTAATATTTGATTGTATATCATTTCTGTGTTTTGTATGACGTACTATAAGATGCAGTCGCACACACCATGCATAAATGTATGGCTATGGCAGAATAACAGGGTTTGTGGGTCTCCTGCAATCACTGAACCATAGAACGTTTTGTCTCTAATCTATTATCTGCTTGGATGTTATCCCTTCTGTGTACTATGGTTTTGTTAGAGGCAAATATATATATTTTTTAATATTTTGAATTTTGCATTCACAAGGCTATGCAAAATGTTCTAGTAAATTTTATCTTGAAGCAAATAAATGAAATAAATATATTTTATTTTAATTCCATAATGAGGCAAATGAAGTTATTTATCTATACTAATATTATAATTAAAAAAAATCTTTTACCATTAGAATACTACATAAGCGCTGAGTAACATAGGCTATATTAAAAAAAAGTCCACCCGTGCGAAGCAGGGACGGGCCGCTAGTTTATAAAAATTTACTATTACTGCTGAACAAAGGCCCTCCTTCCACTTTTCTTGATCCCTGACGGTTTCCCACCGTTCCTCTAGAAAGGCATCGCGCTCATCCGTAGCTTAAGTGGTCGATCCCGACTTCGCCTCCCACCCTCAGCCTTCCAAGGAGGGATGGCATGTGCCCACTTCCCTTCTCTGTAAAGATTTCACCTAATTAACTTAAATGTTGATTGACAGAAATAAAAATGTACTTCAAACTGCTACAGATTTTTAAAATAATTACGGTCATATTTGAACTATCTCGCAATCGCGCGATCATGTGCATATAATTTTTTCTTATCTTATTTTTTAGTGTCTGATGTAGGGGTAATGAAATAGAAAAATGTTGATTTTGGTAAGTACATAATATTTTTTAAAACAGGCTCATCGGAACCGTCGTCTATTGTCTCGTCTGCGCCGGCCCTTAATTAGCCATGCAATGCCTGCATCGTGGTGACCTAGTATCAACTCATTGTTGTCGGCTCAAGCAATTCTCAACTCTATTTCCAACGCATACAAACGTTTTTCACCCAACCAGCTCACGGTAGGTATTAAATGCACACAATTCGTTGCGAAGCTTGATACCTCTTTGTTTTCTTTTAATTGATCTATGATTTATGCAAAGGAATAAATTTCATACATACCGCTCACGAACAAAAAAAATATGATTAAAATTAATTGCATCATGAAATGTGTTAGATAACCTAGATAGCGGCGTTAGAAATGTTTTGTTAGTATTAATGAGTTGAAATATGGTTTAAAATGGAGAAAACTTTAGCCTCCTCTTCTGTATGTACATATTTCTTTCGTAACAGATTTAAATCAATATTACAATTGATTACAAAACACATTACACATTTTTCTGCCACTCAAATTTTTCAACCACTGTTTTATCAAATAACCCTCCCCGCGCCATTCCAGGTGCAAACTTCAAATTAAATAAAATATGAAAATGAAAATGTTTATTTACCAAAAATAATAGTAAGCCGTGTTCCAGGAGTGTACAATGACTCCCACACTAGGCTAGGCCTGGCTCGTGGGGGTCAATTCTCTAGGGTTAGCAAGGGTAACAATGTGGCTATTCATTACAAACAAATATGATTAACAGCATGATTCTGACAATAACAAATAATAGATTTATTAATTATTGGACGGTGCAATGCGCAAATGTGGAGTGCATGTATGTAGGAATGAGTTAAGTGCGTGTGTGGCTCAAGGTATATAAAATTCTAAATCATTGTTTTCTGTTTTAACTCTGTTTAGCATGTAATTATTAAATAAAGTAATTTGTGAATAACGCAGCAATGTAATGGTTTGTTGTCCATAATAAACAAAGAAAGAAAAAAAAGGTTATTGTACACTATCCACAACGTCACCTGTCTTTTTCAATGTTATAAAATATTTCAAATTGTAATGTGAACTCGCCACAGTTTTTTTTCTCGTAAAGACTGCCGAAAAGTTAAACACATATAGTTTTTGATGATTGTGGCGAGTTTATCTTCAATGTATGAAAGTTACAAAAAATGAGCAGATCAAACTAACCTTAATCTTTAGTAGCCCTAATTGTCACACAAACTATACATCTATCTTCTACAATTCCCACAATTTCTCCTCCTCTCTTGCTCTACAAGGGAGTAATTTGCCAAATATTGTGCGATTTGTGTTTCTCTTTCTGCCTTTTTATCGTCAAGAGCTTTTTCAATGTAAGGGTAAACATTTCTAACCTTTTTACAACCATGGGCACCGGACATGAACCAATGATTGACACTTTCCTCAATCATCAAACATAGGGTTCAGCAGCAGATTTTTGACTTTAGCAAACCTGAATCATACTTAACTGTCATCTAAAAATATAATGAAATTCTATACCATTTTTGGCACAAAAACACTAGTGTACAACACTGGTTTACAGTGTCGAACTCTGGTACATACCACAAAACAATACAAAAAAAAACAATTTTTTTATTAAAAATGAATTTTTGCAAGTATTTTTTGAACGTCAATTCAAAGCCATGACTTCGTAACCCCTACGGTGGAGACCTTGTACCGAGAAGAAGCCGCAAGAAACTCGGCAAGGGCTGTTTCTTTCGCCTATAGTGTTACAATACAAGTTTATTAAAAAAAAAAGGCAATAATTATATCATATTCATAACATTACCTAATTTGCATGAGAAACAATAGCAATGAGTCATATCTATGACACTCACGTATTAACACTACGAATTCCCTTGCAAATCCGGTATAATAAATAATACATTAGGCCCAATGCGAAATATAATCCTGTCTACTTTAACTTGGATAGTACAATCGACCCCATAGCAAGAACGTCATCCTGTTAAACGCATCCACCTTAACATGCTACAATAAGTGTCACAATCGCTTGAACAACACCAAATGTTTAATAATACAATGCGTCATAGATGTGAATTGATAGTCGACTCAGACGCAGGAATTTAAGTTACATGCGTTCGAAATTCGAGTTGTGTATCTAACCAATATTAGTGGTCGTCTAGTGGTCGAAATTTGATAGAAATTCATAAAATATTTACTGCTTCACCACAAAACGATGGCTAAAGTTAGACAATCATCATCATCATCATCAGTTCATTTTATGTCCCCACTGCTG
The DNA here is from genome assembly GCA_963082485.1 of Eudonia mercurella. NCBI lineage: Eukaryota > Metazoa > Arthropoda > Insecta > Lepidoptera > Crambidae > Eudonia > Eudonia mercurella. Next base: position 6,991,833 of record OY720051.1, read on the forward strand.
GGGCACGAGCCTTCCCTATAGATGGATAGCGTGAACGGGCCATAAACCACCACGCGGCCCCAGCGCGGATTGGTGGTTGTTAACGACTGCTAATGCAGCCGGGACCAAAGGCTTTACGTGCCTTCCGAAGCACGGAGGAGCTTGTTAAAGCCCTAAATGTAAACTGCAGGTACGTATTTTTTCTATATTTTTACAATAGTTCTATTATTATTATTCTTTACCATGATGTGTTTGCATCTAGAAGAAATATGATTATATTCAAATAACCACATTGTATTGTTTCTAAGCATGTTTGTTATCATTATTTCAGTTTTGCAAACCAATAAATAATAAAAATAAAAAAACAATATGAGCTAAAAAGTGACAGCATATTATATTATATTTTAAGCATTGTCTAACTTCAGAGGAGCTAGATGGCGCAGTGGTTAACGCGCCCGGTCTGCCAGTGCGGAGGTTAAGCAATTTTCGCAAAGGCCGGTCATCGGATGCGTGACCAAAAAGTTATCATCTCGAGCTCCTCCGTGCTTCGGAAGGCACGTAAAGTCGTTGGTCCCGGCTGCATTAGCAGTCGTTAACAACCACCAATCCGCACTGGGCCCGCGTGGTGGTTTATGGCCCGCTCTCCCTATCCATCCATAGGGAAGGCTCGTGCCCCAGCAGTGGGGACATAAAATGGGCTGGCGATGATGATGTGATGATTCTTAAATGGATTAAGTATTTGTTTTATATGTAAATAATCTTATTAAAGTTAATTATAACTTATTATGAAGATAATCATAATCTTAATTTGCACAAAGATCCAGATGGGTCTTAGTGTTACTGGGAGAGAGAAACTTCAACAGGCCCCACTAAGATATATTTAGAAATAATATATGAATGTGCTATTAACACATCACGAACCTGTTAACACTTGCAGAAAGCTAAAACGCTTGTGTCAGAAATGGGTTCACGTCAGTAATCTGACGAAGCTATGGGGGATTGAACCACGACTTCTCGCATTCAATCCGCTTCAATCTCCTCGCACGGCTACCGATGCTCGAAAAAATAATACCCAAAAGCCATGATAACGAAACTAATATACTTATTTACATAAGTACAAGGGTATTTATCAGTGAGCCTAATTGAAATATGTCGTAATTAAGTCATAACTTAACAATTTTTATTGAAAGACAAAACTATTTGATAAAAAGTTAGAATTAAAGAGGCCTTGTAACATTAATGCAAAATATACATTCAGTTGAGCAGAAAATTGTACCGTGGATACATAAATACCAATAGAAATATATTATGCGATACGGCAATTCAATTAATCGTACAAACTTCAATTTTACAAAACAGGGACTAACAAAATACGATTAACTCATATCCATTCCTAGGCTGAATACATTAAAAACGATTTAAAAAGTTACAAGAGAAAAAAACTGGCCGACACGTCAGACAATGTTCAAAATTCGAACGCGCGTCTATCTATCTGTCAAAAATTGGCGCGCGCTTCCTGCACCCTTCCCGCCCTTGAGAGAGACCACTTACTTTTTTCACGCACGTTCCGTTTCACACCACGCGCGGTCCGACTATAAAAACCGTCGGCAACGAAATGAGAGCAATCAGTAGCCTTCGAGCAGTCTACAACAGAAGTGCACGATGAGAGTTCTGGTTAGTTGAACAGCCAAATATTCTCAAATAAACAATAGTGTGTTGACCGTTAGTGAAACAAGTGTTGTGTAACAGCGCTAGTGTTGTGTCGGATCCGGTTCTCGTGTGGTTTTATGAATGGTGGTTTCTGGTTACAGATTGTCGCCGCCGCCGTCCTCGCCTGCGCCGCAGCCGCACCCTCGGGTGCCCTGCTGGCCTCACCCTATGGCTACGCCGCTCACGGCTACGCCGCCCACGGGTACGCTGGCGCCGCCCACGGGTACGCCGCACCACTAGCGGTCGCCCACGCGCCGCTAGCCGTCGCCCACGCCGCCCCCATCCTGCCCACCATCTCCCCCGGAGACCTGCAGGGGGCCGCCATCGACGCTCATGTCGATGCTTCGGACCACGCCCGCGCCGCGGTTGACGCCGTCCGCGAAAACCACGACCAACACTCCGAGCTCCATGGCCAGGCTATCAACGCCGCCGAAGACCACTCTTGGCAAGCTTTGGACGCCGTGAAGACCCAGCAAGCTCAGTTGGACGGTGCCGCCGCTGGCGTCGCCCCCATTCTGGCTAAGCAGCTGGCCGGTCATGTAGCGTACGCCGCCCCCGCCGTGCACGCCTATGCCGCTCCCGCAGCGTACGCCGCCCCCGCTCTGCACGGCTACGCCGCCCCCGCCGTGCACGGTTATGCCGCCCACGGTTACGCCGCGCCCGCCAGCAAGACTGTGGTCACTCAGTCCCTGTCCCAGTCGCACCCCGCTCCCCTGGTACATGCCCCCCTGGTCGCCCACGCGCCCGTCGCATACGCCCACGGACTCTCCCATGGTCTCTCCCACGGATGGTAAACTGTGATAACTACTTGTTTTAGATACCAAAAAAGTAATACTCAATTATTTTGGATTGTACATAAATTAATTAAAATAAAAAAAAATGATATACAGATGCAATAGAGGCGAGGATGTGTGAATAAATGAAATAGTAATTTATTTGTTGTCTTTCAATGAATCTTTTCCAAAAATTTTGTTATCTAGCAACACCTAATGAGCACATTAAAATGTGTAAATAAAATTACTTTTTAACTCGTAACAGAAAAAAGAAACATTATACATTTCCAATCCAATCACATTTCTTTATAAATGCTCTATGACATAAATACTTTCAAGTCACTAACATCATACATAATGATATCGATAAAAAAAGTTGCACATAAAAAAAACGACACGCCCTTGTCTCCGAGGTAAATCGTCTTTCCTAATTAGCTATATCAACTAACTCCATCATTTCACAAGCACCATTATAGCGCGATTATTTTTAACAACGCACAAAGTCAATGTCACAAATTAATTTGCTACGGGCACAAAGCGGAAGTCTAATAAAATATCGCCTTACGATAGGACCTTGAACGTGAATTCCTCAGCTTGACCGACACGGACACATTAGTAAAAAAAAACTATTAGAATTAGAACGGACGATAAAAAACCTTCATGTGTAGGTTAGGAATAAATTAAAAACGCAAAAATTCGAACGTGGAACGTTTTCGCCGCCCGGAAGCGGGCGCCATTTCGTTGTTCGTATATTTTTTTTTTAATTGTGTGACAAAAGAACACTTTATCATAATGCCATATTGCCGGACCTGTTTTAAGGTGCCAGGGTTTTTCTTGTTATTTACATTCAAACGTTTTACATGTTTATTCGGTAATCCTTCACCCAAAATATCGTTGATCAACTATTACTTTTTATATTATAATATTTTATATAAATGATTTTATTAAGGCTTATATACGAACGTTTATAAATTGACTTAAAACTTGAAAAAGGTTAACACCGTAAAAAATAAAAATAGGAGTTCTCCTTTTCATTTAAAGATTTCTTTTCAAATCCTTAAAAGGTTTCCTAGAAATGAAACTTACTTGCGTTTAATTTACAATTATCGAAAACAATATAGCTTTATAGCCACTGTTTAAGTTAAATCCACTAACCTTACCGCACAAAGCTACATTTGACCGAGTTAAACAAAGGTCCGCTATTGCATCCTAGCTGTTTACACAAACCAAGGAGACTGCAGTAGGTAACCTTACATACTTACCGCACTCGAGCAACACACATAAACCCTATCATGAACACGAAATCTCGGAACAGCTCTGCCGCGCTAACAGTAAGAGCAGCAAGACGATTTTTTTCAAAAATGAGTTTAAGTATATGTACTTTTTTAAATCGGTCCAGTAGTTTTTGAGTTTATTCGTTGCAAACATACATACATACAAAAATACAAAGGTTTCCTCTTTATAATATTAGTATAGATTACGTGGCGATCCAGGAAATCCTGGACATATCCTGGTTTGCAATATGTCCAGGAATCCTGAACTACTGGACCGATTTAAAAAATTCTTTTACCATTAGAATGATACATTAGCGCTGAGTAACATAGGCTAAATTAAAAAATTAAAAAAGAAATGCGATATGAAGTCCGCCGGGTCAGCTAGTGCTCTATTAACTGGTCTTACTCTCGTTTTTCTAGCTTCACTGGAGCCTAAAAATACCATTAAGCATAACAGCAGTAAGTTAATGAAATGTTTATTTTCTTAGCATAAAAGCAAGAAATATACTTCATCATCATCATCAGCCTATAAACGTCCCACTGCTGGGCACAGGCCTACCACATGATCAATAGCTCGTGTAGATATTGGGCCATAACCCACCACGCTGGCCCATTGCGGGTCGGTGGGTTACTAACTTCACGGTAATTAGTGTACCTCCGACATCTTTATTCTATTTTGAACAAAAAATCAGACCTACTAAACTTAACAACTTAAAACTTATGAGCAAAAGTAGAAAAGTAAGTAAAAATTAATTACTATGGTGATAGGACTTTAAAGAAACGATTGTCATACCTCTTCAATAGTCTACCTGCGGATATACCACAAGAGACATAGAAAAGTGTTTTTAAAAATAAACTGAAAAAATATCTAACAAATGTTTATGTCCCAAATCCTCCGCGCATCGTTATCCTCATTGCTGAGGGTCGTGATCTCTTTCACCATGTATATGACGCTTAATGATCTCGCGCCATCTCGACCGGTTGAAGGCGACGTGCAGAGCATCATGCACAGAGGTGTCCGATGCGGTACAGATTTGGTCGGACTAACGCATCGGGCTGCGACCACGAGCTCTTCTTCCTTCTATTTTGCCGGTGACAATTAATTTCTCTAAATTGTCACCACTTCTCCTGGTAATGTGACTGAAGTACTCTAAGATTCTTAAGAGGCATATGGATGAGAGCCTCGATTTGATCTTCACTTGCTTGAGAATCGACACGTTGGTCCGATGAGCCGTCCAGGGTATCCGCAACATTCTCCTCCAGCACCACATTTCAAATGCATCAATGCGGTTGCATGTCCCAAATACTTAATGTTAAATACAATATTTTTGATTTGTAAATAAAGACTCATTTGATCCCACAGACAAACTGAAACTACAGTATTGTGGGACTCACACACCCAACTCCACACGACTTTAAAGTTTATCCTGACACCCCCTACCAACCTTGCGGTTATAAAGCTAAAGGTGTCAGACATCCTTGCGCAAACACAAGGGACCATCTACGTCAGGTCATAACGCCAGATTAGAACCCGCCGAAGCGCATGAAGTTTTGTGGGACTATGGGAAATGTAAGATTTTGTGTATGATTAATAAATAAATAAAAAATAAAAAAAACGACGGGTTGCACTCTGGGAGTGCCGGCAGAAGTGAAAACTTGAATATTAACGTTGTGCATTTTTGATATTTTGGAATGGTTAGGGAATAATTTTGCACGAATTGCTTTAATTATCAGTATAAAAGTACTCTCATTTATGTGGTAGAATACAATATTTATTTATTGGGCTATCGTACACAAACATGACAATTTATATTACATTAAAAAGTTATATTAAGTTATATTAAAAATTTATATTACGCCGCGCCAGCTGTCTACTCTCCATCCGTCTTACGAATTTTCGATCAGGTCACGTGTCCTGACGCGAGTTTAACATTTTTTACCCATTCCTCTACTCTCCATCGGTCTTACGAATTTTCGATCAGGTCACGTGTCCTGACGGTCACGTGTCCTGACGCGAGTTTAACATTTTTTACCCATTCCAAAAAAAGTGCACAACGCCGCTAAAGAAGTTTTCACTTCAATAAATCGAAAACTTTGACCGCCATTTTCTCAACTTTGACATTTCCGACTTACTGCTCTTACCCTTAGCGCGGCAGAGCTCGCAACAGACAGTCCAATCACAGCTGTTGCGAGCTTGCCCGTGATAGGTTGTATACGCGTGCGTTGCCCGAACCCGTTTGTATGAAATTAAGCTTACCTTCTGGAATCTCGTTATTTCGTGCTGTTAGTTTAGCGTTAGTTATAAATATCTCAGTACTGTAGCTAGTCCCTTTCTCTTTTCACATAGGTACACGAATAACTGCGATACTGGTTTAGCTGGAGGTATTGTTATTACTTTATAAACACGAGGATTGGAATCGGCCAGCTAAGTCTGTCGTGGTCTGAACAGGAATTGTAAGCAGTTGGGTTTCGTCATAGTTTTAACGAAACTTTTGCATAATATTTCGTAACAGGGTGCCTAATGTGAGTTTCATTCGCTATACGATCACGTTGACGAAAATGAGAATTTGTATGGGACAATCTTTACTCTTCTCGTATGACCGCCTCCGTGATCTAGTGGTTAAGACCATCGGTTTAGACCCAGAGGTCCCGGGTTCGATTCCCAACGGGGGGTACATGTTTGTGTACTCGTTTTGGTTGGTGGTAGAGCTTGTTTGTCCGCCTGGCTCTTATCTAAATATGTCACCATAACATCAATGTTTGTAGCATTGTTGTGTTCCGGCAGCTAGAGATAAGATAGCCAGTGCCTCACTAGTTGAGGATCCCGGGTGAAGTGCGCTTCCACCTTCGGCCTTATCATCACTTAACATCAGGTGAGATCAAGGCACTGTGCTTACCCTTAAAGATTAAAAAAAACCTTTCGTCTGCTAAGAGCCAGATCCGTCCTACAAACAATTAAAATTCTATTGTGTCTGTATTCACAGCAGACGACAGATTAAAGACCTTTACACTAGTGAATCATTACAAGTAACACAAATTCCCCGCTCGATCCTCTGAATGCCACTACACATTTACAGAATACTCTAAACATGCACACATAGGCCCAAGACACCGTACTCGTAGACTACGACGAGCCGGTCCACACGCGCTCTGTACCAGGTAGAGACATGTACCTTGGCGCTTCTCCTTACCACCACGGCCTCGTCAACCCAAGCCGAGGTCCGAGCCTTTAGAGGCGCCCTCGTGTTTTCCGCTCCCCGATCCGATCCGAACCTATCGGAGAATCTAGTAGGGCACGGCGACACGCTCTAGTGCGTGATGCCGTTCCTTCTAGAAAACCTCCGAAGGTGATTCGTTTCACACGGCTTGAGGAACCCTTTAAGTTTCTCGCCGCCACCCAAAAAAGCCCAGTGAAGCTGAAACACTCCCTCCATAAAAAAAGTAACAAAAAAATATTTGTGAAAGATATTGCTTATTGTCTTCTTGGATTGTAGTGTAAAGGTTCCTCGCTGTCAAGCTCCTACAACCAATCCGCATTGAGCCCGCGTGTTGGTTTATGGCCCGTTCTCCCTATCCATCCATAGGGAAGGCTCGTGCCCCAGCAGTGGGGACATAATTGAGCTGGTGATGATGCCTAAAGACTCATTTACGTCTCCATAATATAAACGCCTACACGTTTTTGCTATGCAACATGAAGTACCTACGCGTAAAGATTACCCGAACATATTCTACAGGCGCTATAACGAAGCTTAGAGTTTTTAACTTGTTATTGCACTTTTATTGTTCTGTTAAAATATCTTTTTAAATTAAACGCATACACTATTCATATTTAACACTACATGGACCTCTTTTTTAAACTAGGTTAAATTTTTATCCTCCTCCATACTTCGGAAGGCACGTAAAGCAGTTGGTCCTGGCTGCATTAGCAGTCGCTAACAACCACCGCACCGTACTGGGCCCGCGTGGTGGTTTACGATCCGTTCTCCTTATCCATCCATAGGGAAGGCTCGTGCCCCAGCAGCGGGGACATAAAATGGTGATGAAATGCTTTGCGCATACGCAGGGGCTAGGGGCGACCCGGGTTATGTGGGACTCTTCTTCTCTCCCCTGGTCCAGCTACTAAAAGCTCGACAAGGGCAGGAAGGTTTAACATCCCTTCTTTTTTTATATTTTACGCGTAAGCACTTGGCTGTCATCACACCTGATGGTAAGTGATGATAAGGCCGAAGGTGGAAGCGCACTTCACCCGGAATCTTCAACTACTGTTTACGCGTGAAGGCGTATCAAACAAAAACGAGCAAACGAATTCACTTTCGCATTTATGATATCAGTTAGGATTATTAGACCGATTCACTTAAGAGATATGGGTTACATTTTATTTTGAAATCCCTTAGGCAGTACGGGATTAGGTTGTCGATATTGACTATTCAATAACTAGAACTTAATTAAGAAATGGATAAAAAAACGTAGCAAGGATAAATTTGCGGTAAACCTCAGAATTGCATACCTTAAAGTAATAGGAGTAATAACAACGCATTATATGTATATATTTTTTGATGTTAAACAAAAGCAGAGTCCAGATGCGAGGACAGCTAGTGGAATTTGTTTTATTGTGTTTTTAATGTTGTAGTTCCACTTTTAGGGCCTCATAAATAAACAGAGAATAAGCTTCGAATGCTTTCGTGTTTCTTTTGAATGATTTCCTGTTTTGTCTCTTTTACTCTAATTTGAAATGAAGTTTACATGGCGGTAACAAAACACGGAATATCTATTCCAAGCTTATATACTCTGTTTATGCTCGATGGCGCAGTGGTTAACGCGCCTGTTCTGCGACTGCTCAGATTAAGCCACTTTCGCAAGGGTTAGTTATCGGATGGGTGACAAAAAGTTTATCAACTCCTCCGTGCTTCGAAAAGCGCGTGGGACCGTCAGTCTCGGCTACATTAACAGTCGTTAACAACCACTGCCGTGATGATGTGAACCACATAAAGACTGACGATGACGACACAACACAAAAACATTACACCAACAAAATAAAAGACTTCAAACGACTGAATAATTACTATAATTGTTTTTTAAAAACATGTTGTTTTTTACAATCAAACTAACGAGGTTCTATTACCTTTCTTACAAAACCCAAATGGCTGGTAATTTATAAGCGCGTCGTTACTCGGCGCAGTGACAGCGACATGACAGCCGGGCGTCATCGACGCTGGAATAAAGATGGCCGACACATAGTAGGATGATACTCAGTATAACACTTAATAATAAAACATACATTTTATTGAACTCATAGGAGGAGTTGTTGACGAGAAAGTTAAGAGACCTGTATTTTATGTTAAATATATTTTTTTAGACTATGACCAATATTCAAAGTATCGTGTGTTTTGTTTAGGCAGTGAGACGTCTTCTCTTTGTAACATTTGGTATAGAATTATGTGTTTTTTTGTGAGAGAGTTTTTCAGCTTCACCGGGTTTTTTTGGGGGTGGCGAGAAACTAAAAGGGTTCCTCAAGCCGTGTGAAAGGAATCACATTCGGAGGTTATCTAGAGGGAGCGGCATCTCTCACTATTGCGTATCCCCGTGCCCTACTAGATTCTCCGAAGAGTTCGGATCGGATCGGGGACGTTCGGATCGGATCGGAAAAATTATATGTGATGTATTTATTAACTCATATAACTGGTTACATCAGCAAACCACAACAACATTAATGAACGCACCATGCACGCTGTGAGATGTGGTTGCACAAGGCGCAAGTATGCAACAGAATTTTAATAACTGATGGTATCAAGAAGGAAGGTAATCAACCATACCGTAATTGGTTTTTAAATTATAAATTTATAATAAACTCTTATTTTCACGTATTCAATCAATTTAAAGCTTCAAAAATTTGCTCTTCTTTTCTTGAATGAAAAAGTTTCTCATAATGCAAAATAAAATAAAAATACAAAAAACATAATTATGTTATCTATATTTGGAGGTCCAAGAAGGCGGGGACTTAACATTTTTTTATTAGCTCTATCCTCGGAGCAATATAGCTTTATATTGTTTTCTCTCCCTGTGACCACGGACCCTGCAAAGGGTTCGAAACGTCAGGATAAACATTAAAAAGTAATGTGTAAAATAAACGCGAGTAGATCCGTAAAAGTTGTTTCATTTCAATATAGTTTTAATTTTTATTATGAGGCTCTATTCGACTTTGAAAACTAAAAACAATCAATATGGGTATCCCTTTTTTGTGGGTGCCGATTATAAAAATGATGTTCCGAAATTTAAGATGGCGGACGTGATTTAATAAAAAAAAGTAAATATAGGTTTCATTTTTAAGGTTTTCGTGGGTGTCGATAATGAATATGACATCTGTTTTGAGACGCAAAATGGCGGACGTGTTTTGTTTTTCAAAAGTCAATATGGGTATTGTTTTTAAGGCTTACGTGGGTGCTAATTATGAATAAGACATCTATTTCGAGACCCAAGATGGCGGACGTGTTTTTACCCAACTGCGTCAGAAGGAGGGTTATTTTTAAAAGTCAATATGGGTATCGTTTTTAAGGTTTCCGTGGGTGCCAATTATGAATACATTGTATTTACAAGTCGAGCGAGCAAACACGACACCATTTTTAGTCCAAAAAAAGTCGATGTGCAATCCTGAGATACAATAATTTTGACGGCTTTGTTCTTTTGGTGTGAAGAGACTCCGTATTGACCTGTGGTCAAACAGTCGCCTAGAGTAGAGATTGTCTTAAAGTAATTTAAGTATAATATTAATTTATCTAAATAATAAAAAGCTTTGTCCCCCTTTTTAAGCACTTTGCGCGCACCGAGGACTATAAGACTTGACATAGTTAAAGTTCACAAGTAGACGGAGTGCAGAAAGATAAAATGTAAAGATAAAATGTATGTATAATATGTGTTAAATAAACTTCAAAGGATATTAAAATTGCGGATGATTTTAATCTGTCAATGTCAAACACATATTTTTTTTTAAATTGTCATGGCAATTGTTACCTACAAACCCTTCAGCCGAAATAGTAAACATCTTTTAATAAAAATTACGGTCGGATATCGACCACTGGCCGACCTCTAGTATAGTTTAAATAAATAAATAAAAATGTTATTTATTTTTCTTATCACAAAAGGTACTTAACTGTAAGGAATAGATAGATGACAAAATTATATCCTATCTGTGAGAGACCTGCCTGAAGCAGGTTTTAAAGAAACCTGATTTACAAGTCATCAACATTATATCAACATTAGAAAAAAAAATATTACTCAATATTAGAAAAAAGAAATAAATATTAATTTATTATCAATATATTATAATACAAGACAACTTCATATGGTCTGTGTATAATTTGATTTTGTTTTTTTTTTCTTAAAAAATATATACCTACTTCATACATTTCTTATAATTTATATATATAATATATAAACAGTAACTGTTTCATGTTACTGCTTTGCTTGCACTGTGGCGCTACTACCGGGCGCCGCCGCCGCCGGCGCAGGCGCATCCGTAGAGTTCAAGTTCAAATGAAAGTAAGGTGTAAGCTGGCCTCGATCGTTTACTTTATTTAAATTGTATCGAGCTTTTATTTAGCTTTGGCGTTTTTCGAAATTTTCAAAGCATTTATTTGTGTAAGTGACATTTTTAATTTTTAACTTAGTAGATCTGAATTTAGGGTGGTTTTTTTAAAAGTTTTAATGTTTATCCTGATTTTTTAAACCCTTTGCAGGATCAGTGGTCACAGGGATACTGAGGTGTTGGTCGTCTCATAATGAGTAAGTAACTTCATGCCTATAGGTTTTATAGGTCGGAGGAGCTGAATTAATAATGCAGAATTATGACAAAGAAACTATATTAATTACTTTTACTAGGAAGCTAGTACGACTGACTCCTAGCACAGCAGAATCAAAAAGTATAAGGAGAAAAGAAGCAAGTGATTTTTAATTGAGTGAAGCGTGAGAATGAAACGAAATGAGTGGGGATTAAGTGAACTTATGACTGAAAGTGTATGAATGAATTACTTTGTTTTCTGTAGTCATTTGACATTCTTTTATTAAATAAAATCATTACTAATAATTATTTTGTATGATTCATTTTTGTAAACAATTGAAATGTTAAATTCTACAATACCCTCATTTTATTTCAATCGGGTGCGTGCCGTTTCATGCAGAAAGATCTTATCGTATCTTTTGGTTTGGCAGTATAGTGTTAGGCTGAAATTTAAAACTATTAGTATCTTAAATATAGGAGCTCGATAGCGCAGTGGTTATCGCGCCCGGTTTGCGAGTGATGAGGTTAAGCAACTTTCGCAAAGGCCGGTCATCGAATGAATGACCAACAATTTATCATCTCGAGCTCATCCGTGTTTCGGAAGTCACGTAAAGCCGTTGGTCCCGGCTGCATTAGAAGTCGTTAACAACCACCGCACCGCACTGGGCCCGCGTGGTGGCTTATGGCCTGTTCTTCCAATCCTTGTAAGGAATAGGGACACGCACTAGCGCCTGATGCCAGTCTCTTTAAAAACTTTTTTTAAATATTTTACGAGTAAGCACAGTGCTATGATCTCACCTGATGTTAAGTGATGATAAGGCCAATAGGTGGAAGTGCACTTCACCTAGAATCCTCAACTAGTGAGGCACTGGCACTGAGGAGCTCGATGGCGTAGTGGTTAACGCGCCCGGTCTGAGAGTGCTGAGGTTAAGCAACTTTGACAAAGGCCGGTCATCGGATGGGTGACCAAAAATGTATCACCTCTAGCTCCTCCGTGCTTCGGAAGGCACGTAAAGCCGTTGGTCCCAGCTGCACTAATAGTCGTTAACAATCACCAATCCGCACTGGGCCCGCGTGGTGGTTTATGGCTCGTTCTCCCTATCCATCCATAGGGAAGGCTCGTGCCCCAGCAGTGGGGACATTAAATGAGCTGATGATGATGATAATGATGAGGCACTGGCTATCTTATTGATGTTATGGGGACATATTTAGATGGTGGTAGCTAGCAGTGGCGAAGGATGCATACATACCGATTCTCATCGGCTTCCTTATTAGAAATCCCACTCCAGGGATCCACCATGCAGGACTTAATAATTTTTTCAGTAATTATTGTCAACATAAATATACGTGTGTGCCAGCCAGTTGCATAGTGAACAAAATGATTTATTTCCATGTTTATTATTGTCTGATTTGTAAATTCTCGGCCGGCTTACCTTCGCCGTATTTCACCCCTCGCCACTGGTGCACGTGTGGTAGCTAGCCAGGCGGACAAACAAGCCCTACCACCAACCAAACCGAGTACACAAAGGTGTACAGTCGGCAGCAGATCATCCTAACCAAATCTGTCAAATTTCTCCAATGAATATTGATCCTTAAAACCAAAGGATTAAGTTCAAAATTGATTGTAGAAATTAGAAAGTTTTGGGTGGGTTGATCTGCCGCCGTGTGTACAGCCACGAGCTTTAACATGTTTTTAACATTGTTAACTAGTTTTAGCTCTTATTCCATTGTATTAGGTCCTTACCTATGAAGTCGACGTTTTGTATGAAGATTTTTTTATACAACTTTATTTTTCATATTAACGTTTTATTAATTTTCTTAGCATCTATCTATGTTAACACTATAAAAATTTAAGGGTAGTGTGTTTGTTTCACTAGCTAAATATAGCAGACATTAAAAAGAAAAAAAATGAAGTACCTTCAAAGCTACAATGAAACAAAAACTCAATTCCGCGAAACAAAAAAGAAGTCAATTTAAAAAAAAATTGGGCCATAAAGACACAAATGAATATTCATTGTTATTACTGAAGCCTATAAAACATAGTCCTAATTAAAGGTCTATATAATATTAACAACCGGAATTGACTTTAAGGCGAAGGGTAAGGCACACTAGCGCCACCAATTGATAATTTGACAATTACTAACTGACCGGATCTTTTTTTAAACATTGTGTACCGTCCGACAACAGGAAAGCATCCAAAGTATTTATTTAATAATTGTGCACTACTTTTTGTTGCGTGGTTTATTCACAAAACGGGCTATCGCATTTATTCACAAACAATGGCTAGCGAATGAATACAAAAACAAACCTAAAAGTGGTGCACAATTATTAAATAATAGATGTTTGCCTAGTGTCAGAAGGTCCGCAATGTTTGAAAAAAATCCAGTTTAGCAGTTATCAAATTAAATCCATTAGCGGCGCTAGTGTGCTTACCCTTCGCCTTAAGAAGGTGTATTACTTCAGATTCTATTAATAAGTAAGAAAAAAACGTCAATTTCATAGATAAGGACCCAATATTAATAGTGACATTGTTTACACGTTAATACTCGTGACTGTACGATGGAAAGGACGGTGGTTTTAACCACTATCGGTTTTAACCACGATCGCACGACTCGAGGTACCCTTTTAAATAACAACAGTGGGCACAACCCCGAGCTTTTACGACTTAAAACTTGTCACAATTAAAAACTCTTTACAGTATAATAAGTATAATAAAAAAAACCACATCATTGAAACTATAACTATAACTTGAACGAGTAAAAACCCCGCCCGTTGACATTTAAAGCAACGCAGCAAGACAAAACGGGTCATGTGGACGGTACTTGTTAATAGTGCGTCCAATAAATCGCTTACTAGTAGTAGCTATATACAAAATATGTGTTTGTTTGTCTGTCGTTTCGGAAGCAGGATCGTTGCCAGAGAAAAATCAACAATTTTTTTTTCATTAATTTTAATCTACTAAAAATTAGCTCTTCTGAATGTATAATAGCGTATCATCATCATCATCACCTCATTTTATGCCTGCTGGGGCACGAGCCTATGGATCCCTATGGATGGATAGGGACAACGGGCCATAAACCATCACGCGGGCCCAGTGCGGATTGGTGGTTGTTAACGACTGCTAATGCAGTCGGGACCAACAGCTTTACGTGCATTCCGAAGCACAGAGGAGCTAGAGATGATAAATTTTTGGTCACCCATCCGATGACCGGCCTTTGCGAACGTTGCTTAACCTCATCACTCGCAGACCGGGCGCGTTAACCACTGCGCCAAATAGCGTAGTAGCCATCCTTTCGTAAGACTTCGGGGCTTCTTGTATTGAGAAGAACCGGCAACAATCTCAGCAAGAACATTTATTTTCTCCCATCACCTTATTATTTATATTATATAGACTTATTATTTAATTATTTATTAGATTATAAAATTTAAAAATATTTATTTAAAATTAATGACGTATAAAGTTAACCGTTCCTTATAAAAGACATCAACGCGTGTATTCATACTTTTCCTTTCAGATATTTCTAAAAGCCACTTTTTAAATTTAATCATTTATGATTATTTAAATATAATTTTAGGCAAATTTTGTTGCGTACAAATAACAAATTGAAAAAGACAGTGTTGAAAAAATTCGACATTGAATTAGGCTTTTTTGGCTTACAGAGTAAGAGTAGATAGTGTTGATTAATTTCGGCGAGTTGGATTGAGCCACGATAGCATAGTTTACCACACCTGACCCGGCATATCATGGGGTGCGGGTTCGAATCCCGCTCGTGGAATTTTTTCAACACTTTGTCTTTTTTTCAATTAATCATTAATTTTTTTATTTTTATAAAAATACTGAAATGAGCGTTGGGAAGATCCTAGACAAAATCAGACTTGAAAGCGATCTTTTTTTAACCGTTATGCAGCATCGTTTTGCATTACTGTGTTTAAAGAGTATTATATTCAGTGAACAGAGGTTTCGGGGTAGAACGCTTTAGCAAAAGTCTACGGTAAACTACAGACGTTTGCAGCACCACAGGCCCAAACTGTAAAACCTTTTCAGGCCACTTTTGAAGCACTTCATGCTGCACTCTTTTGATAATATATGCATTTAGTTAAACCCTCCAAATTAAAACCTAATATGCGTGTAACTTGCTTTTTCGACCCTTCAAAATAGTTTAATTAAACTTTTTTTCGAATTTACTCGCGTTTTGTTTTAAATATTACATGCTGTGACATATAAAAAAAAATAGCTATGGCGATTCGTACTTCGTGATTCGTACCAAAAACTACTAACAATAATTAAAAAGAAAAATCACAAGCAAAGCCACAGCATCCACCAAGCTCATACCACGCACCAAGTGACGCAACGAAAATTACCAATTTCAAACAAACAAGATGGCGCCGCTCGCATCTGAACAGCTGTCTGTCAAAAAGCGCGCGCTTCCTGCATTCTTCCCGCGCGGGCGTTGACGTTTTACTTCTTTTTGTTTTTATCTCTCCGGGCAGCGCGCTGTGGCCAGTGGCCTATATAGTCGAGGTGTAGATGAAGATCGTATATAAAAAGAGGTTGTGCTCTGATGAGAGGTATCAGTAGCCATCCAGCTATCAAGATGAGAGTTCTGGTTAGTTTGCAACTAGTGTTTAAATTGTTTTGTGTTTGATTGTTACTGTGTTGTTGTGTTTAAAGTGGTTTGTATACATTAGAAAAAAATAAACCTATTGAAAATATTAATAATTTTTGAAATTAGGAAATTTTAAACAGACTTCAATTTAGTAAACTTAATATAAAAATAACATTGATAGTTATTAATAATAATAATTTTAAAATATAACTTAAGTTGATCTAATATACACTTGACTTTTTTATCACCGTCCAAACCTTCTGAGATGAGTCCCGTGATACAAACGAACAACTCTTACTATTAGAACAACTCCCTAACTCGAAAGTAAAATTTAGCTGTTCCATACATTTTGGTCGAATGAATATTGATGTTTTGTGACCCTGTATATATAAAGTTTTTTTTTTAAATTTGATTTATATGTGACCAAAGTTTTAATAAGGACAAGGTATGAATATACGAGTGTATATGCATATACCTACAGATACCTTAGGTTAGTGCCATTAATATTCTACACTTTATTCCTTTAATCACTAAAAATCGTCAGCAACAGATTTTTTACTATAGCATCAATTGAATACACCTGCTTGCTTCCTAGCTCCTCTATAAAGTCAGTCATCGTCTTAGTAGTTATCTAAAAAAATTGGAATGAAAAATTTTTGGCGACGCAAACTGTGTCGAAGACTGGGTTTACTGTGTCGAACTCTGGTGCAACTCAATAGAAACTTCTCCAACAAGATTAGTTACGTAAGCTACACAAGAGCACATCTAAGAGCGGTGTAACGAAGCCCACACTAAGGAGTTAGATACGGCTATCCTATGTCTTTGATTATACTCCTGAGAAGATGTGTAGAAAATTTAATGATAATCGGTTCAACAGTTTACGCGTGAAAGCGTAACAAACAAACTCACTTTTTTTCTTTATAATAAGTATCCTTTGTCTTTGATTATACTCTTGAGAATATGTGTACAAAATTTCATGATGATCGGTTGAATAGTTTAGGCGTGAAAGCGTAACAAACAATAAACAAACAAACAAACAAACTCACTTTCGCATTTATAATATTAGTTAGGATGTGTACTCGCTTTATCTATGTTCTAACTTAATTGAATTAAATCAAAATAAAGTATCCATCTATCTACGAGTATCTGTCTATCTGCTTTAACTATCGGTTACAAGATATATGTAGATAAAAGAGATGATAGATTTTTCAGTGTTAATTCTCATCTGTTGTTGCAACAAAAGTATTATATACTAGTGGACCCGGTGGACTTCGTACCGCTTTGACATTTTCCATTCGTTCCCGCGGGAATATCGGAATAAAAACTATCCTATGTGTTAATCCAGGTTATAAACTATCTGTATGCCGAACTTCATCCAAATCCATTTAGTAGTTTTTACGTGAAAGAGTAACAAACATCCATCCATACTTACAAACTTTCGCGTTTATAATATTAGTAGGATATAATTTAGAGAAGCTATTCATACTCCAGTTAATAAATCTGCAATGCAAAAACAAAACCGATCTCCTTGATATGTCTTTGCGTATCAAAGATCAATTATCTAGCCCACAGATGCAAATAAGAATACTAATTTCTAGTCCTTTGATGTATAAAATAGTTTATCATTTAAATCATATTTATATAATCATAATTATCCGCCTACATATGTAAGGTCACATTTTATCAACTGCAAATATTTTGAGGATAAATTCAACAACATATATAAACTATTTTTATGATGCTATTTCAATTGATGCTATTTTTATGAAAAAACCTTAAATTTTAATACGCTAGTTTTCAAGAAAAACGCCTAAGACATTTCGATTAAAAAGTAAAATCAAGCACTTTCGGTAGTTTCAATTCAAAGGAGCCGAAACAGAGAGACCGCAATGCCTTCACCGCTTACACGTGCCCGTAGTTTCATTTAAAAGAGCCGACAGAGAGGCCGCTCTTAAAAATATTACAATTTTTGTGTCAGGAAAAGTAAAAAAAAATTAGCCTGAATTTTTTTTAGATGCTAGGGCCTTATTTTTCTGATATAATTAGATGTTTTGTCAAAATATTTGCAGTTGATAAAATGTGACGTTATATACGTCGCATTGCCGAGCTCAGGGGGCCGAATGTTGAATTGGTGACTTATTCTAATGCTATGATATCACTTACGAGTGCTCCTTTTCACATATTTAAGGTCACTGATAACCTATTTTTGACACCGATAATTCTCGAACGGTATGTATCTTAATAATCAAATTGTAGATACTAGTAATGCAAAAAATACTATATTTCGTAGTGTTTTTCATATCACTCTTAATTTCGAGATCACCGGTGAGATTTAAAAATCCCCCGCAAGGGTCTTCCTTAATATGTCATGGGGAGATTGGCCCGTAATCCACCACGCTGGCCCAATGCTGGTTTAAAACTATTTAAATTTATTTTCTGATAAACAATAATTTTGATAGTAAGCGTACTACTGTTCATAATTGAAACATTATTTTATTAAACCTAAGGTAGAAAAGGTACATACCTAAGTGTGAGGAGGCCTTTGCCCAGGAGTGGGACAGCTATGGCTGATATAATAAGGTAGATAACTAGCTAGGCGAACTTTAAACAAGATCTACTATCAACGAAAACAATAACAATAGTCAATTCCGGTTGGGAGTCGAAAATGGGACATCTGATTCTAAAACCGGTATTTTAAGCACAGAAGCTAATTTTAAAACTTTAATATTTATTTTATCATACCAAAACTGCCCATTAAGTTTTCAACAACCAGAAAAGTGTCTACAAATAATAAAAAATACTTAAGATTTTACATTATTGTTAGAAAATTGTAGAAAAAAAAACCACGGCCACTTTAATCCTACTCTAACTACTAATCAAGCGGCAGTACATACAATCACACTTAAAAAAAAATAAAAAACTAAACTGTCATCCACAGATTCTATCCGCCGCCATCTTGGCCTGCGCTACCGGCGCGCCCTCTGGCGCCCTAGTGACTCCACTAGCGGCCGTCGTCCCCGCCATCCCAGTGCAAGCAGACACCATCAACGCCGGTGACTTACAAGGCGCACTAATTGACGCGAAAGTCCAAGCCGAAGACTTGATCCGAGCAGCCATCGACAAAAACCGGGAAGCCACTGAACAAGTCATCGAAAACACAAACGAAAAGGTGGTAGAAAACACTGATCTGGTTAAAGAAAGAAGTTTGGAAGCCTTCTGGGCTGGTGAAGAGAAGAAATGGCAAGCGCTGGACGCTTTGAAGACGGCTGAAGCTCAAATTGACGGGCAGATCGCCAGCACATCAGATGTCACCGCCAAATCCTTGGTGATTCCACCAGTGGTAGCACCTATTGGTCCAGTAGTCGCCCCGATCTCCCCCTACTTCTACGGGCCTGGTATACTCGCTCCAGGACTCAGCGCTTTCTCTAGTGGTTCTATAGTCACATTCCATCCAGAAGCACCGAAAAATGAAGAGAAGAAAGAAGAAGTAAAGGCTGTTGAGAAACCAGAAGAGATCAAATCGGACTCTGTCCAGATTGAGTCGGCTGATGTGAAGAATGATGCTAAGCCTGCTGAGGGTCAAGAGATATTGGACAGCAAGTACGTGGTAGGCCAGACCCAACTGCTGGCGTCACTCCCCTTGAATTCCTTGAAGCTGGCTTCGCCCTGGTTGGGATCACCAGTAGGCCTTATTCAGCCTGGGCTAAGGACCGTTATCCCGTATCCTAACAACATCGTGGCACCGATCGTATACAAAACTGTGTGGTAAGACTGTTAATCTAAATTTCATTGTAAAAAGTTTACTTTTAGGCGGAATTCGAAATAAAATGGTAATTGAATCCTGAATGTCTTTTTATTATCATTCATATCTATGTATATTTATATATTTGTATAAGTACGTTTTTATTTGCGACAATCTTAGCAAGATGGCCGGCAAGAGCTGGATGAGAGTAGCCGTGGATCTGGCTCAGTAGCGTGCACAAGGAGAGGCTTATGCCCAGCAGTGGACTAATATAAGCTGACGATGATGGTGATAATGATAGAATATTTATGTATTGTTTAAATATTACTGTACTTACTCTCTTAAGTCTGGAGAACTAGTAAGAGGCAACCGCTAGATGAAATGTCTCCAGCTAAGCAAGCCACGTAGGACTGTATAACTGGCGAGGTACCTGGATGGGTACTGAGAAGTGAGGCTTACAACTCCGCCATCAAAGAGGACATTTGGTAGTCGACTTTAGGGTTGACATCCGAGCAGGGGAAATTGCGAGTTGTACTCTTAGTGCAACGAGAAGTGAGCGAGCTTACAACTCGGGTAACCTGGATATTAGGTAGTGGATTATACGTGTCCACGCGGCAACTCGCTTGAGGTTTAAGAGTACCGGATAAGGAATGCGCTTCGGTGCTTCCTGATCTGGCGTTATGACCTGACCTAGATGGTACAGTGCGATTCAAATAGGATGGCGGCTGTGAAATATGCTGCGAGTGCCGGTGCGCGCTGGTACAGTCAAAACTCCCCGCCCATTACGTCCCGCAATAAGGTGTCAACCTTAAATTCGCTACTGCGACGCGACTTGTGACTAGAGATGAAAATGATCAAAGTGACTGAATGTGACTGACTGTCAATTACGGTCAAATTGGTCAAAAACGGTCATTTACTGTCAAAAAGGGTCATATATGGTCAATATGATCTTTAGTGTTTTTTAATATTTATTTTGAATAAAAATGTAAAAAAAAGCGTCTCCTTTGTCGGTTGACAAAATGGCAAAGACGCAGCGCCCGCACCGCGCCGCGTCACGCGCAGTTGATACTTGTCATGACTTGCACCACCGCAATATGAATAAACAAAGAGTAAATTGAATTTTCTTTACCTAATAAATACTTAAATATACTACTTTTTTGGAAACGTGACATAAACATCATAGAAACGTACTCCTCTATGAACACAGAATAACAATTTTGTTTTTTTAAATAAACTGAAACCGTGTCGCGATGTTGGCGGAATTGGCAGTAATGTAAATAGTTGTGACTAGTTATATTTAGTCACTTTAACAGTTAGAATTATTAATATGTTTACTATTTATTTATTCATACATAAAATCTTAAATGCTAACAGATTTTACATCCAAAGCGCTAAAAAATTAACAATTATTAAATTAAAAATAAAAATAATTTCAATATATCGAGCTGAATAAAATTAAAACTTGAAATTCTCAGACCACAGGAATATGTCAATCAATACAATCATATATCGTCAAAATTACATAAAAAAATAAGTCAATAAAATAAATGTCACAAAAGGTCAAATTATAAATTAATAGATTATCAAAATTATACAATCAAAAATATTACGAAAGAATTAACGTCAAACATCAAATACACAAAAAATATAAATAGAAGCAATTTTGGTCTTAAATAAAGTATTAGTATTAAATAAGTTTAAGTCAATTTGATTGAATTTGACAATAAATGACCGGTCAAATACGGTTTTTGACAATCGTGACTGGTCAGATTCAGCCATTTTACATCTCTACTTGTGACTAACTTCACAGCCGCCATCCTATTTGAATCGCACTGTACCTTGTGCGAGTCTGCTGGTACTTCGGTGGCTGCGTGGCAGAGCGCTCGGCCTGATGCCCAAAATGTCCAATTCCCAGGTCGGACAGAGTGTTTCAGATTTTTCGATGCATAGCCCAAGGTTGTGATCACCTACCCGCATTTGGCAAGCGTGGTGATTAAGCCATATGCCATCAATTGTAGTGAAAGAAAGAAAGAAAAAACATTTATTGACTCTCACATAACAAATAGAATAAATAAAAAAGGCATGAAGTACAAAAACAAAAAATAACTTTTAAAAAATAACAAATAAAGAACACAACAGTGTGAAGAGCCAATCAGGACCCTACCTTAGCATATGCCGCTACGGTGTGAGAAAGTCACATCGCAACGGCGTTGGTATACTGGCAGGGCCTGTGCGAGGTGACGTTTCAAATTACGGAATGTAATGTAGTGATGACTTGATTTCAATGATGGAGGCCTTTGCCCAGCAGTGGGACAGTTATAGGCTATTTGTGCGAGTATGATACCTTTTTGTAACCTAACGTTTGGTAGGGGGTGTCAGTATAAACTTTAAGCAGTGTATAGCAGGATTGTACCTACTTTTCCATTTTGTCATCGCACCAAACTGCCCCTACTGAGTACTTTCTATCGAGTTTTGACCACTGGGAGCCCACAAGTAATTTTATTAACGCATAACAAGACAAACTATTCCCTTTCAGTACATTAACATTTAAAAGTCAAAATCATTTATATGCACCGCCATCGCCATTAACTTTTATGGATCCTTATATGTAAGATGCTATCATAATGTACATACTTGTATGTGTTGGCACATATTTATTACATCCTTATTATTCGGGGCGTAAGCGGAAACTGTGTATTTAGAATTTAATCAATTCGATACTTATATTATGTTCAAGTGAGTAAAGTACTACAAAATAATCACAAACATTATATAGATTACAACCTTGAAACTTCAAGTAGATTCGCTGAAAAGACTTATTATAAATGCTTTGGAACAACGGGTCACAGGTGTCCGCACACTCTTATGGTCTCTCTCTGGTCCCATGTTACTTGGACTCGGCGCAAAATGTCCGTTTTTCCCACTCTCTTCTATCAGTCGTCACCGGTACAGTCACTCCCTTCACATTCATATCATCGGTCACACAATCCATCCATTTTTTCTTTGTTCTCCCTCTCCCCGTCCCCCTCCATCCATCAACACTCTCTTAGTTACATGCGTTTCATCCCTTCTCATCCTATCACATGCCCATACCAAGACAAACGATTTACTCTTACCTTTTCGGTCACTGGCGACCGCCACTTTCAAACTTCCTCTTAGTATACTAATTTTTTACATTATCTATTCTTATTACTCCACACATCCATCTCAACATTCTCAAAAAACATTTAATAATTTGAAAAAAGACAAAGTGTTAAAAAAATTCCACGAGCGGAATTCGAACCCGCACGCCATGAAATGTCAGGTCAGGTGCACTGCCAACTATGCTATCGTGGCTCAATCCAACTCGCCGAAATTAATCAACACTATCTACTTTTACTTTATAAGCCAAAGGAGCCCTATTCAATGTTTACGATCGTGAAAACAAAGCTACTTTTGACATGTCAAACTCCTGAATGGGTGACCAGAATTTTATAATCTCAAGGTACTATACGCTGCGACAAGTACTGCAATATAAAATCGTTCACATAAGCGCCATCTTTCGCATACCTCATGAACTAAGATGCAGAAAAACCTACCGTCGCGAACGTGAACTTTTAAAGGCATGATCAATGATAAAGCGCATGCTTTACACCATCGCGAATGTTAAGCAACCTTAAATAGCGGTCGGCGCCGGATAGTAGATAAAAAGCATGTCGCCAATTAGAATTCACTACCTGACCCGGCGCGGCGGACCTCGTACCGCTTTGACAGTTCCTATGGCAACAAAACAAACAAATCGTACTGTCACTTTTGACAGGTATTGATTGGTGTTTCATACCAGCTTACCCTCCCCTTTTTTACCCCATTAAAGGGCAAATTTCCAAAAATTTTTTCTCAGTGCTCACCTACACTATAAATGGAAGCATGGTGCAAAATTTCAAGTTCCTAATGCTAGTAGTTTGGGCTGTGCGTCGATATGTCAGTCAGTCAGTCAGTCATTAAGTCAGTTTTCCTTTTTATATATTTAGATTATCAACACTATGTTACCTGTAGGTTTGAGAGCTCTGTATGGGAACTAGTACAACTTTTTAAATATAATATACTAGCAGACCTGGCGGACTTCGTACCGCTTTGACAGTTTCCATCATTGAGTTAAATATATATCAATGGTTTCCATGACAACAAAACAAACAAATCATTTTGTATTGGAAAATTAAATTGTCGTTTTTTGTATTTTTTTTTATATAGCCTATGTTACTCAGCGCTAATGTAGCATTCTAATGGTGAAAGATTTTTTAAATCGGCCTCGTAGTTTTTGAGTTTATTCGTTGCAAACATACATACATACAAAAATACAAAGGTTTCCTCTTTATAATATTAGTATAGACAAACACGGAAAATACAAAATTACCAAACCTCATAATCTTTCCAGCACGTATAAATTTAAAGAAAATCCATAATTTCTCTATTTATTTATTTATTTATTTATTTATTTAACGACATACATCAATAACACAGTACCTGGATGACCGAACTTTGCTCATCATCATCAGCCATATGACGCCCACTGCTGGGCATAGGCCTCCCCCAAGGATCGCCACACCGATCGGTCCTGCGCTGCCCGCATCCAGCGGCTTCCCGCGACCTTGACCAGATCGTCGGTCCACCTTGTAGGGGGCCTGCCTACGGAACGTTGAACTTTGCTCGTTATTTTTTAAATACTATTTTCTAAAAATGATAAAACCTAGCTAGATCGATTTGTCGCCCCCGAAACCCCCTGCATAACAAATTTCATGAAAATCGTTGGAGCCGTTTCCGAGATTCAGATTATGTATATTTACCTACAAGAACTGCTCTCGTAGGTATTAAATATATAGATAGATTTATCACACGAATACAAGTCAAAAATAGATTAATTGCTGTCCATGTCATCATCATCATCAGCTCATTTTATGTCCCCACTGCAGGGGCACGAGCCTTCCCTATGGATGGATAGGGAGAACGGGCCGTAAACCACCACGCGAGCCCAGTGCGGATTGGTGGTTGTTAACGACTGCTAATGCAGCCGGGACCAACGGCCTTACGTGCCTTCCGAAGCACGGAGGAGCTCGAAATGTTACATTTTGGTCACCCATCCGATGACCGGCCTTAGCGAAAGTTGCTTAACCTCAGCATTCGCAGACCGGGAGCGTTAACCACTGCGCCATCGAGCTCCTCTTCAGATTATGTATATACAAAAATTGCTCGTATGTATTGGATAGATAGATTTATCACACGAATACAAGTCAAAAATAGATTAATTGCTATCCATGTTGCAGACACATACAGATCGACTTTTTTATCACCATCCAAACTTTCTGAGATGACTCCCGTGATACAAACGAACAACTTTTACTATTGGACCAACATTCCTAACTCGAAAAAAAAAATTTGCTGTTCCATACAAAACATCAATATTTATGGACCAAAATGTATGGAGCAGCTGATTTTTTTTTCGAGTTAGGGAGTTGGTCCAATATAAAGAGTTGTTCGTTTGTATCACGGGAGTCATCTCAGAAGGTTTGGATGGTGATAAGAAAGTCGACCTGCATATGCGCCGTAGTGAAGTGAAGTGAAGTAAACTTGACCCCTCCCCCTCGAGTCGCAGATTCGATTCCCGTCATGCGCCATTGCCTAACTGGCCCGGTCACCCCGTCTCGCACGCGTCCGTGCCTCGAATACTGACAGATATGATTCAGTTATGTGTAACAGTATTGATTGCGCAAAGATATGCTCCAATGTCCTTATGTGACATGAGGTGCTCTATGGAGTTAATTGATACCTTACAGTACGAATTTGGCGTTAATCTCATCTTATATTAATGGTGTACCGACTAAGAAATGCCAAAAATGCAGTCACGGTTAAGTTGATATAATTGAAAATACTATCGTATTAAATAAACAAAATACACATTCTATCTTTTTTAATTGTTCATTGCTTAGGATACAATCCGTGCAGTCCAAATAAAATTACGGTCGAATTTCGACCACTGGGCGACTACTAATTTTTAGTCATGGGTACAAAATTTGTATATAATATTACATGATTGTAATTTGGTCGAAAAAACTCTGTCTGAGTTTCTTGCCAGCTCTTCTCGGTCGAAGGCTCTCCCAAAATTCAAACTGGTGGTAGATTCTGTGGTTTAGTCTTTCTTTCTTCCGTTCTTCAAATTTTTTAGTTTTTTTATTTTATTGTTTTGACGTCAATAAGTTCCTGTGAAGGCTTATCTATACTAATATTATAAAGCTGAAGAGTTTGTTTGTTTGTTTGTTTGGTTGAACGCGCTAATCTCAGGAACTACTGGTTCGAATTGAAAAATTATTTTTGTGTTGAATAGTCCATTTATTGAGGAAGGCTATAGGCTATATTACATCACGCTATGACTAACAGGAGTGGAGCAGCAATGAAAAATGTTGCAAAAACGGGAAAATATTTTTTAACGCGGGTGAAACCGCGTGGCAGAGCTAGTCATGAATCGACTTTGACTTTGACTTTGAACTTTATGTCAATGACATGGTCAAACATTAATTGAAGAAATTCGACATTTTTGCATAATCTGATGTGCAGACATCTGTACTCTAACTAGTACTGGTCATCGTTAACATTGAAAATGCAAATTCAAGTTCACCGACAACGCAACGCGTCTTTACCCAAAGACGGATGGACATCGCACATAACTTTGACACTAGCAGCAATAAATACAGCGCGAGGCCAAAGCAATTTGCTCAACACATTGTTTACGTGTTTACCGACGATTTCATTATTTAATAAATCATAATTTCCTGTACGCAGCCGTCACAGAACAAATGGGTACAGAAGGGCTTCCGCCGATAGTGGTTTTAATTACCTACGCTCGCACGATCGGTCATCGCTTCGGTTAAACGCCTACAATATGTAAGGTTTTAAGGATTTGTAACAAAAGCATAAAACCAGCCATTTCAATTTATTGTCGTATTTAAACAATTAAATATACAGTAGTTTTTAGATGAACGTCGATGACTTATAGTAATCACCGTACGTATGAGTCTATGTGTGCGTGCACCTATATCGCTTGTTTATACAGGACGTTCCCAGACCTCCATTAATTTATTTGCACCACCTCCACGGCATCTCTAATTTGGGAAGAAAAATAATATTTGATATTTTAATTATAAATGATCATGGAGGTGGTGATAACTAATGTATGAAATTTTATTTTTCGAGAACAATGCAATGAAATGTACATTTTCTTTATTATTCACCATATTATGCGAAGGCAAATAAAGAGGACAATACAAGCTAAAAAGAAATTTCTTCTAGGCAACAATGTGTTGAACCTAGACAAAAATAAGTAAGACATAGTTAATGGTGAAGTATTTTTTTGAGGTCTGGGAGTAACCCAGTTGTATGGAGCTCTGTACCTTCTGTACCTATTTATTCTTTGCCTTTACGCCGCAGTATATCAGAGCCGCTAGTCTGATAAGGATATTATCTGAGGCACGCCTTTGTAACGAGGTATCGCGAGGCCAACCGCATTGCTGATGAAATTGCTCGCCAAAGTTGCGGGTTCTACACAATAATATCTAATTTAAATTAAAAATTAAAGTAATTAGACTATATGTACCTACTACTGTCAATGCTGAGCAAACGCCTCAGTCATGAGATCAAGTTTATGGTAAAATTTATGGGTTTTGATTGAATCACCACGCTTGCCAAATGCGGGTTGGTGATCACAAACCCGGGCTATGCATTGAAAATACCCGAAACATCATCATCATCAGCTCATTTTTATGTCCCCACTGCTGGGGCACGAGCCTTCCCTGTGGATGGATAGGGAGAACGGGCCATAAACCACCACGCGGGCCCAGTGCGGTGCGGTGGTTGTTAACGACTGCTAATGCAGCCGGGATCAACGGCTTTACGTGCCTTCCGAAGCACGGAGGAGCTCGAGATGATACATTTTTGGTCACCCATCCGATGACCGGCCTTTGCGAAAGTTGCTTAACCTCAGCACTCGCAGACCGGGCGCGTTAACCACTGCGCCATCGAGCTCCTCAACATACTTCGCCGGATAATTGTGCTACGAAAAACGCCGATATGCCACTTATTTTCTCCTTTTCTTTGACGTCGTCAAATATTGGAAAATGCCTTAGCTTCTTATCATAGAAGGACACTTTCAATTACAATAAAACACAAAACATTAAAAAATAACAACATGCGATAAAAAAAAACCAATGAAATAAAATTAAACTATTCTTCATTCTGGGGAGGAGCTCGATGGCGCAGTGGTTAACGCGCCTGGTCTGCGAGTGCTGAAGTTAAGCAACTTTCGCAAAGGCCGGTCATCGGATGGGTGACCAAAAATTTTCATCTAGGGCTCCTCCGTGTTTCGGAAGGCACGTAAAGCGGTTGGTCCCGGCTGCATTAACAGTCGTTAACAACCACCAATCCGCACTGGGCCCGCGTGGTGGTTTATGGCCCGTTCTTCCTATCCATCTATAGGGAAGGCTCGTGCCCTTGCAGTGGGGACGTATGTGAGCTGGCGATGATGGCGATGATTCTTCATTCGAGGTAACTTCTTAGTAAGCGCTTTTCAATCGCCTCAAAATACATGGCAATGTTGGACTAAGAGTTTTTGTTATGATGATATTGCCTCAGACGGCATTTTCAGCTTCACCGGGCTTTTTTTGGGGCGGCGAGGAACGTAAAGGGTCCCTCAAGCCGTGTGAAACGAATCACCTTCGGAGGTTTTCTAGAGGGAACGGCATCGCGCACTAGTGCGCGTCCCCGTGCCCTACTAGATTCTCCGAAGGGTTCGGATCGGATCGGGGGGCGGAACCACCCGAGGGCGCCTCTAAAGGCTCGGACCTCGGCTCGAGTAGACCGGGCCGTGGAGGAGGGGAACCCTTGCATGGGCGCGAGCGTGACTTGCAAAACCAAATTTGGTTACGCAGATACTGAAGAAAATTTACAGCTTAATGATTTAGTGCTTCTAAAAGAAGAAAATTTGCCTCCATTAAAATGGAAACTTGGACGTGTTGTCGCAGTGTATCCGGGATCTGATGGTGTCGTCCGTTTGCAGACATTAAGACGTCAAGTGGAGTCGTGAGAAGGACGTTTTCAAAGATTTGCCGGCTGTTGGAAGCTTATTAATTTTGTCGAAAGACCAGCTTTCAACGTCGGCGGGCATGTTATAAAAACTTTTTGTTTCTATTTTTTTTAAACTATTGTGTCTTTTATGTCATTCATGTTGTCGTTTTCTAAAAGCCTTAGAAATGAATTATTATTGTAAAAACGTGTTTTAATTCCAAATATTTATTACCTGATGCGCGAACAGATACCTACTGTTCTCCCGGTTTGCGTCCTGAGCTAAGCTCAGAGTAAAACACTTGTTTATCGGGTAGACTCCATGCTAACAAGGTGCCCACACCAGCGAAGTTCATCCCCGACATCCCAGACATCTTTGTTCGGCGAACCTCCGAATTTGGAACTTATACTATACTAACTGACCCGGCGGACCTCGTACCGCTTTGACAGTATCCATCATTGAGTTAAATATATATCAATGGTTTCCATGACAACAAAACAAACAAATAATTTTTTATTGGAAAATTAAATTGTCAATTTAGTACATACTAGCATTCTAATGATGAAAGAATTTTTTTAAATCGAGCCAGTAGTTTTTGAGTTTATTCGTTGCAAACATACATACATACATACATACATACATACATACATACATACATACATACATACAAAGGTTTCCTTTTTATAATATTAGTATAGATGAGCACGAGCGCGCGAATACCAGACACAAAAGAATTTTAATTGTTATCGGCCACCAGGTGGTCGCTCAACGCTTGAGGGGATGATTATATGGATAATATATAGAATATAATTTTGTTATACATCTAAGCAGGCTAATGCGTCCGCTCCACCTGATGTTCAGAAGCAGAGTCCAGATGTTCCACAGCTAATGGAGCATGAGTGCGTCTCACTAGCCGTTCTTTTATACCGATCCGCAAGTTTCTTTCTTCTTTACACTTAATTTAAATCGCTACATGTCACAGTCGTTAAGGTTGCGCCGACCAAAAAAAGCAAATTCAAAATCAAATTCATTTATTTCATAGAAAATGGTAAACAAAATCTTAAACACTTATAAATGCCTCATATTCTGCCGTTCTCAAACAGTAAAGAAATTTTTTTAAATTATATTTTCACATAATATGAAAAACAGGTGCCAAAAGTGCAGTCACGGTTAAGTTGATATAATTGAAAATACTATCGTATTACATAAACAAAATATATATTTAGTATCAAAGGGAACGTGTTTACAATTAGTCCGACCCATAAATTCATAACACACTATAGTTTTTTCTACAATATCATTCAAAGTTGGACAAAAATCATGAAAACGAATGGCGGCGATTAGTTGATACCTTATAGTTTATCTAAATTATTGTACCTCTGATTTTGTCTAAACAATCACCATTGTCCTAAACTACAAAACGTCCGTCTCATATTTTCAATTTATCAAGCGGTGTTTTTAATTATTATTTTTTAAATTAACACGTTAAATTTCCTAAACAACATTAGTATGGCCGCGCGGCATCAAATAAATATGAACATTTCAAATCGAATATATGACACTTGTCATTTACGGACGGCGCACCCTTAAAGTAACCCTAGTCTTGTCAAAGAAACTAAGAGTGACATACATATAATAATATTTTTTTATGGAATGCAAATCTAGGCGGTTCACAGTCGGCCTTCCGAATCGTTCTGATGAAATATAAGCCGACCGTTGCGAGGCTGAAAGTGAACTCTAAAGGTGCATACACACCAGACCAATTCGGCAGTAATGGAAAGTTGTAAGTAGAAATTGTGGGCCGGCAAAGTGAGGATAACTGACGCTGCGCTGTTCTCACGCTGCACCAGTTATCGTCGCATCTGGATTCCATATTTACTTAACATCAGGTGAATTGGAGTCATTTGCCGTGCTACGTATAAAAAAAAAAAAAAAAAAAAAAAAAAAAAAGTGGAAGTGAATCAAATCTGTTAACATAATAAAATAGAATATTCATCTAAGTATTACTTATTTGATATTGGGTTTCATGATTTTTTTTTAATATGTCTTCTTATTAACTAATTTCATAAACTTTTTCTTTTCTTTTTTTATACAATAACGTAAACTTAATAGTGCATTGGTACTTAAATTTTGACATTAAAACTTAGGTCACCGCCACACGATTGTAGACAGTTTAAAAATTGTAGATTCCAAACACTGATTTTCGACGTAGGCCTCCAATAAAATAAAGAGAGAAAAATAAACAGTCCTGCCGAGTTTGTTGCCGGTTTTTCTCACTGCAAGGTCTTCCGTCCTGCCACCCGATTCCCATAACAAAAACCGTAACGATATAGTAGCGATTTGGTCGTTGAAACCATTTTCATACTAACATCCAATTTTAAAGGCTTTTGGAAGATTTTGAAAGGATTTTGAAGGCTGATTCATATGTCATACTCGTGAACGGGTGCCTCCTGTGGAGGCAGGTCTGCTCTTGCTTACTTATCTTATTTTATTATTATTGTACTCGTATACTTAAACTTTGTTTTCTTAGATAATTTTTGACTTTTATTAGTACTGTATGACATTGTGAAAATTGAAATTGGTAGGTACCTGATGTAATTTTTGCAAAACCTAAATTTTTTTTTTTTTTTGTATTTTTGGTGTTGTGATTGTCCTTTTTTTGTGTTTGTTTATGATGGAAAGTGTCCTTTTATGATAGGGCATTTTCCAATATTTTTGACGCTGTAAGGGAGAAAAGAGCTTGACACTTGCTGAGTTTCTTGCCGGTTCTTCTCAGCACAAGTTCTCCCGCCCAGAGTAGACTTACGAACCGATGGCATAATGACATTCATAAGAGCTATTTGTAGCCTAAACTGAATAAATGATTTTGAATTTTGAATTTGAATTTGAAATTCGTTCGAACGATGTTCCAACTAACCGTATACGGTAGATCTGAATACGGTTGCTTGAAACTTCGTTCGAACGAGTTTAAAATCGGCTCGATCGACGGATAGGAATACAAAAAAGGTTTCAACGACTAACAGCCGAAATTAATAACCTATCTCTGGTAAGAGATAAGCCTATCTTAGTTCAGTTACCAAGCAACCGCTGTTATTTTCCGATAAATAACAGAAATAACTAAGCAACAAATCTCTAGTAGGCCTATCTCTTGATGAGGATAGGTTATTAATTTCGGCTGTAAGTCGCTACGATATCGGCTTTTGTTACGAGAATCAGGGCACTGCAGACATACGGACTGATGGCATAGTAAAATATATAATTTACTAGCTGACCCGGCAAACGTCGTTTTGCCATAAAAAATTTAAAAAAAATTTAGGGGTGGACTACCCCTAACATTTAGGGGGATGAAAAATAGATGTTGGCCGATTCTCATAGATACCGGATGACCCGGCAAACGTCGTTTTGCCATAAAAAATAAAAATAAAATTTAGGGGTGGACTACCCCTAACATTTAGCGGGATGAAAAATAGATGTTGGCCGATTCTCATAGATACCGGATAAGCACAAAAAATTTCATCAAAATCGGTCAAGCCGTTTCGGAGGAGTATGGCAACGAAAACTGTGACGCGAGAATTTTATATATTAGATAGGAGCAAAATGTCGCATATAAGGTTTCTTTTTGTACTGTCAGTTAAGACTTTGTATCTAGAGCACATAGACTGGCTGCTACTAGCCAACGCACATACATAAGCATGAGTAAATAATCAGCATATAAGATGTTTACTTATTTGTTTACTTTATCATTTATTTATTTAAAGAACAAACAACAAGACAAACAAAAATACAAGCAAATAACTAGGTAGAAAATATTGTGAAAAAAAAACTCTCTAAACTCTGAGGTATAGATAACATACTAGTTTATTAAGTGCGAGTCGGACTCGCGCACGAAGGGTTCCGTACTTTATGACGTATTAAAAAAAAAACTACTTGCTAGATCTCGTTCAAACCAATTTTTGGTGGAAGTTTACATGGTAATGTACATCATATATTTTTTTAGTTTTATCATTCTCTTATTTTAGAAGTTACAGGGGGGGGGACACCTTTTACCACTTCAGTTTAGAAAAAAATGACATTAGAAACCTCAATATCATTTTTGAAGACCTATCCATAGATACCCCGCACGTATGGGTTTGATGGAAAAAAATTTTTTGAGTTTCAATTCTAAGTATGGGGAACCCCCAAAATTTATTGTATTTTTCTATTTTTGTGTGAAAATCTTAATCGGTTCACAGAATACATCTACTTATCAAGTTTCAACAGTATAGTTCTTATAGTTTCGAAAAAAAGTGGCTGTGACATACGGACGGACAGACAGACAGACAGACAGACAGACAGACAGACAGACATACAGACAGACGGACAGACACATGACGAATCCATAAGGGTTCCGTTTTTTGCCATTTGGCTACGGAACCCTAAAAAGCAAGAAAAAAATGGCTCTAAAACCGCAAGTGTGGAGGCACCTTTACTCGCCTCGTAGGCGTATTGTCCAAGTGACATTTCTTTGCCCGTTGCAACACCCTCCTATTGATAAGCAAATAAAACAATCCGTTGACGGAACACGTTTCTGTCAAGAGTTATGTGCACGAGAAATAACGAGTAGAAAGGAACAGCCTTTGAAGAGTTTCAATACTAAATTATTATGATTATTATTATTTTCACCAGCTTATTTACTGTTCCCACTGCTGGGACACGAGCTTTATATATGTTATTTTGTCACCAAATAGATAACACCAATATTTTATGCCTCGAATATCAATTTGGTAAGTTTTGCTTTCTTAAATTTATAACCTATTACGTGACCTACAGGGGTAGAGCATTTATCCATTTTGGGAAGCAAAAATAATATTTGTACAGTCATTTAATTTATTTGGTACTTAGGCTTAGGGTCTAAAAATATTTCTGGTGAGCGTTTAAATTATACCCTTGACAAATTGGTATCACGGACACAAATCGCTCAATGTATGTAAACTATTACATACATTTTAATCGCAAATGCACTAAGCGAGCGATCATTGAGCGAAATAGAGTTGTGAGTGGCGTTGCAATTGTACAATTAACAACTGGTTTCTTTGTTTGGTAATAAGGCCTGCGGATCGCCGTTAAAACAAGGCATCTTTTAGTATCTTATCAGCCCTACAAAAATCTTGCACGTTAATTATCAAACTCATACTAATATTATAAAGCTGAAGAGTTTGTTTGTTTGCTTGAACGCGCTAATCTCAGGAACTACTGGTTCGAATTGAAAAATTATTTTTGTGTTGAATAGTCCATTTATTGAGGAAGGCTATGAAAATGTTTAAACATAAAAGTACAACCGTGCGAAGCCGGGTCAGGTGGGTTACTCTTGAAACACAATTGCAATAATCAATTTCCAATCCCAAATCTAAAAAAATCAAATGTCACTCTTAAAAGCGATAATGGCGCTACATTGGAATTAAATTGCGTGGAAATTGAGTGAACAAATTATTATCGAGATGGGGCGTTCCGAAATTGCGAAACTTATCCCAATATCGATACATATCAGTTGCATTGAAATTGTATTGAGGTTGAGTTTGCGTCAAGAGTAGCCTACCAGGCCGCTAGTGATGCTATAACGATCAGTCACTTAAACTGGATTTACAAATTGACATTCGTTTCCATAAAAGGAAAAGGTCTGGGTTGATAAATCAATCTGTTTAAAATTATTGTTGAAAATAAAAAATGAAGTCAATATCTTTTTTTATTGCACATCGTGGATGCCTTTAAATGTTAATTGTGACAAGGTTGAAGGTGTAAGCACATTTCATATTCTATCAAAAGAGTCCCTTTGGCTGAAGTATTAAAAATTAGTAAAAAAAAAAATATTTTTTTTTCTTGTTAAAAATTAAAAAAAAAATAAACATATCTAACTACTAAAAACCACAAAGATAACTATAACCAATTAAATTCAGATGAACGTGTTAATAGAAACAGCATCTTTATCTTTATCACCCATTAAAATAATATAAAATATAATTGTAATTGGAATAAGTCATTAACTCAGAGGTTTTTATCACAGCTAAAAAAACGTAGATTTTCCTTTAGGTCAACAGCGCATCGCACTCTCTCACACAAGTCAAATAATTGATCCAATTTAGGCCTTTATTTACATCAGAGGCACTTCATCATCATCTTCATCATCATCAGGTTACACACGTCCACTGCTGGACATGGGCTCTCCGCGTGCACACCACTGAGCACGATCCGCGGCTACTCTCATCCAGCTCTTGCCAGCCACTTTGCGAAGATCATCGCTGCACCTTGTCTGAGGGCGTCCTACACTACAGGCACTTATTGACGTCAAAACTATGAAAAATTCAAATTATAATTTTAAAAAATTGCATGGGTATCTCTTTTCATCAAAGGCACTACGTAGACAGAGCAACTAAAGTTGCACACACTATCAACTTTTTAAATTTTTCGTTATAGGTTGCCAGTTGCAGCAATAGTTTACATCGCGCACAAAGAAATTTGGTGACTCGTTTCTTTGTCGCACCTCCAAAAGATGGAATAGTCTACCAGCACACGTTTTCCCTCCTTCCTATGATATGGGGTCCTCCAAATAGGCGTGAAGAAGCACCTTGTGGGCCGGCAGAGTGAGGTTAACTGATGCTACGTTTGTTTTCACACTGCACCAGTTATCTTTGCGTCTGGACTCCATTTCCACTTAACATCAGGTGGGATGGAGTCATTTGCCGAGCAATCTAAAATGTCTCCACTGCTGAGGCAAGAGCCTTCCCTATGGATGGATAGGGAGAACCGTCCATAAACTACCACGCAGGCCTAGTGCGGATTGGTGGTTGTTAACTCTAATGCAGCCGAGACCAACGGCTTTATGTGCCTTCCGAAGCACTGAGAAGCTCGAGATGTTAAATTTTTGGTCACCCAGTCGTAGACCGGCCTTTGCAAAAGCACGCTCAGACCGGGCGCGTTAACCAAAAACACCGGAGTTCAGATATGTAGGTTATGTGAAAGCGTCAGCCAAAGGGCGCCAAAATATAATCTCGCTTTACCCTGATCAAGGGCTAGGGACAGCGCTGGATGGGGTCAGTACCGGATTAACCTTCTCGCGTCGCTCAGGAGTCCTCGGTGAAAGAAAAAAAAGTATTTTTGTTTTGCAAAGCCCAGAAGATAGGGACCTAAAACATACAGTGCCTAGGAGCCTATACATGGCTTTAGCTCTGGATGGGGCACACATTTGTACTCGACTTGGTTGGTCTTAGGACTTGATTTCAGTCCGCCTGGTAGCTACCACCAGCTACCACCATTTTACTACATATCTACATATGCAATACAATACAATACAATTTCATACACACAATAATTTGTCGAATACAAACACTCAGAGAAGTCCGTGCCAGAAACAACTATTTGCCGCAAATCCCTAGGACTTCAAGTAAAGCAAATTGTAGGTTAGGTATTAAAAGTTTGTCAGCACGATGATTGTTTACCGATTGATGCCAATATAAAAAAATAATCCTATTTGTCGCCTTAAATGTCAAATTTGTTACAGTATGTTTTATACCGCTAAGCTTCCTGCTCCACCCAACAGATCAGCTACGTACGTACGTAAACCTCAACATCTCGTAGACAGGGCACATCGTGAAATAACAATAACTAATATTGAATAAACATTTGAAAAACTCAACAGGGAAACACCAAGAGTTCTCGCTCGGTTTGGGCATGGATTCTAGGCCCACCCGAGGCTCGTGGAATTTTGACATAAGTATAGCATCGAGAATGCAAAATAACAATTTTGAAATGACGTTTACTTTTTAATTACGCTTTTTCTAATGATTGTTATAAAATAACTACAAAATGTTAATTGCACCAAAAAACGCATTCTATGACAATTAAAACTGCTTTATATTATATATTTTGTAAGTGTAAAAAATGGGTTCCATGTGATGGACACCGGAGACGACGCAGGCCAAAGCGGAGATGGGGGGACGTTGTTGAGGTAGTACATACGTATGAGGTGACCGATGATAGAGAAGAGTGGAGCCGCAGAGGGGAGGCCTTTGCGCAGCAGTGGGTCACAACATAAGCTAATAAAAATAAGGTATCTTTATTATTAATTCCTAGACATGATACTGGCTAAGACCCGCACCAAGACGCCATGTCTATACGCCATTTAGCACTACGCACACTTCGTTAAATAAGTATTACATTGTGTCAAAGCAACGCAGCAACTTACATATTGTTACGACAAAAAAGGGTTAAGAATGCGAATAATATAACGATAATGATTGAATTAAAAGAGTGATACAGTTTCTTAACATGAGACTTATGTAGTTAATTAATAATTAATTAATTCTAGTGCAAACTTGGTTGTATGTTTAAACCAAACTCGAATAAATAAGTTGGAAACAGACATTTTTTTAAAAATCGAAAGAGAAGCCATTGTCTCAAGTAAGAGCCAATTGAAAAAAAAACTCAATTGTAACCGCTGCAAATCAACAAATCATCATTTTGATATAAACATAGCATTGTAACATTTGTAACTGGAAAATAGTAGTAAATACATATACTGTCCCACAGTTGAGCAAATGACTCTATCAATGAAATCAATTCAGCGCTGGAGTTGATGAAAGGCTAAGATAATCATCACGCTTGCGCCAAATACGGGGTACTTACCTCAAAAATTTAAAACATTTTTTGTTTGATCTAGCAAGGATCTCCGTTTATCGGGCCAAACGCGCTCTTGACCACGGATGAAAAATATCTCTTTGCAACCACCGTCCATGCAAAGGGTTCGAAACGTCACGATAAAACAACATAAAATCAATTTGCTTTCTTTAAAATTAAAAGATATTTAAAAAGTTAGTTTTCTACTATCAATTTCACCATTATAATCAACATCAATTTATTAGCCAAAGCGTAAGCATATTCACCCACCTTTACATTTCGCCAAGAGCGAGCGCGGAAGGCGATTCCATCCTGTACATAACAAGGAGAACATCTATACGTTCACTGTGTCTATGGTATTATCAGCACTGTCTCGTTGCTACAGTGCACTGTGCTATGCCAGTATAAAAGAGCTGGCGCAACCACCAACAGTATTCAGTAGCCATCGAGTAGTCTAAACAAGAAGTACAAGATGAGATTTCTGGTACGAAACTTTTTAGTATTACAATATTTAAACGTTAAAAAGAAAACACTGAGTGATAACGGAACGCAAGGACGCCATTGTTGAATATTTGCCGCGCTTTCAACTTGACAGTTGTGAGCTTTCGCACCCGCTTTTGTTTTTCTTGTGTTTTTAATTTTCTTTTTTCTAATTCGGTATTGCAGAGGCATTCCAATCTTACTTATCTAATAATAAACTTTGAATTACTGGGTAATAATTTATACATTTGTCATAGAAAATGTCGCTCCTGTTTAAATATTAATTATATAAAATTCAAAAGCTATGCACTTTTTCTAAACTGTTTTAAATCATCCTACAAAACTATAACAGAAGTTTGTCTATGGGATCAAAGGAGGCCGTCAATGTTTTTGGTATTTGGCCTAATACTATGTTTAGTAACAACATTAAAAAAAAGTTAAGTGTTAGTAGTCGTTATTAGCTCAGAATACGCAAAAAGCAGTGCAGCTCGAATACTAATCAGTAATTCGGTAGTTTCATGTTGTCATATAATTATGTGCAGTGTTGTGTTCCGTCTTCATAATAATGTTTGCTTTTAAAATCATATTGTTATATTTTGATTTTATAACGCTTTTGTGGCAGAGTGGTTAAGAACTCAGTCCGGGAACCGGAGGTCCTTTGTTCAATTCCCAAGTGTGTTGTATTATCCGATGTCATAGCCCGGGTTTGTGATCTCTAACCCGCATTTGGCAAACGTTTATTTAATTCTATTTTTGTGTTTACAATATTTTCTAAAATTTTTTTTAACCTGTGTATCTTAGAACTTTGAAGCTATGTAACGAATCAATTACGCCTATCATTCCTCCAAAACACGTAATCTAAATTACATTAAAATAGTTAACTATTAAATAATATACCTAATTTAAATATCAATAAAAATTAAAAGCGACAAGGTCATACAGTAATTAAACACCAAACTGTTAATCAATCAATTATATTTTTTCGCACATTCAAATTAAAGTTCTAAATTGAAATTGGCAAAACTATTAAAGACATTCAGACTCCAAAGTCAATGTCAATGTGTCAATCAATTGCTCCACATATGTCAAACATAGCACCAACAGCAAAAAAGGCGTGGTATCATGTTTAAATGTATTGAGCGTGTACATAATGAATAAAATATGAGCCTGCACTGAATCAATATCATTAGTTATCCTTCAATTTAGTTTAGTTTATAAATAGGTACGCGTCAACTTTATTATATTTTATTATACATTAACGGTACTTCGACATTTAAAAGGCTGTATGAGTAGAACTTCTTTACCTAATAAAAAAATAAAAACATTTAAAGTAATAATAAAGTAACAATCATAGGTTAACTTGTTCTTGATAACATAACTGCTATTTTAAGACAAAACAGTTACTGTCAATTTAATAACGTTATTAATGAGAGCCGCAATGACATAACTTTTATGCAATTTCATTCATACGAATTCATTTTAATTATACAATTGCAAAAAAACGTCCTTATTGTAAGAACAATACTGCTTATAATTCGTTATCCAAAAGCGTTCGCTTCGCAAGACAAACTCCAAAATGCAAAGATCTCTACTCTAAACCAGTCCAATACCATTTACAATTCTGACAAGGAAAACTGACCTTTACTGAATCAAAATAAAGATCACGATGACCAATACGGTACAGCAGACGGAGGCCATCCTAATATGGTGCAGTTTTTACGATGAAAGATGCGTTTCGCATACATAAACATTGTTTTATGGGGTCAAGGCTACGGCGCGTGTACTAAGAACGCTATTGAAATGGCAAACGTGACAATCAGTTACGGTTTCGGCAAACAATAGAACGGTAATTAGCTTAACGTATGCTAATAAATCACTTAACGAAATCTAGCTATTCAAGAAGAGACAAAAATCTATTGCAACGCTTTTTGCAACGTTTAAAAACGACGCTAAATAAGGATGTTGACACCCGAAAAAACGTTAACGTTATTAGTTATTTTTACAGCGTTTTTTGTCACCGTTTTTATCGTTATGCAAAAAGTTTGATACACTTGTATGGTTTTTTGTTTAGCGAATAGGAATTCGGAGACGCACGAAAAAAACAACTAGTAACTACTAGTGTTCCATTACACGGTCTAGCGATCAGCCGAAGGAAGCTACGCAACATAATATTTCACATGCGCTAAGAAATAAAAATTAGTTCACATTTTTAATTAGGGAAGCGCTCACGAACGGATACGTTTGGGGAATAAATTAATTGCATTGTTGCCATATCTGTATCTCGGATTGATGAACAGATTAATATCATCGAAAATAAAGTATTTAATTATTCTAATAAGACCTTCAGTTTTTAACATTACACGAGTAGATTGCTTTAAATTAATGTAGACTATTGTTCTTTTAGTTCATAGTAATACTTGTGCGTTAGCTAAAAAACTTTTCATAGCTGGACCTTGCCAAATGTAAACCATATCTCACCCATGTCTACCACATGCTTCAACCAGTTCTTTAGTTGTCCTTTCGTTCATAAATCAATACGATTACTAATTGAAGTCACAAAGAAATTAAAACCATTACTTACAGAAAAGGGTTACTATACATTACAAGAGTATTTTAAAGACGATCTACAAAATAATAAATTGAAATAAAATGAAAAAGCACATCAAAAACGTCCTCCTCTCCTCTTATTTTTGCTGTGTCCGACAGGGTCCATATTGTTCTTAATATTATTTTAAGATCCTTGTAATACATATTATGGGAAAGCAATAAAGAAGATATTAAGATATAAAGTCTAGTTGTCACGCATTTTAAAACTGGTTGAAGTGTAGATGTCTGGATAAAACTTTAATTATCATCGTCAGCGTTTAATCATCCCACGGCTGGGCCTTTGAAAACAAATAGTATATGAGGCAATCGGACCATTACTCACCACCCTCGCTGGCCCAAGACGTGGGCTGGTGGGATAACGACAACGAACAACATCCTAACGTGCCTTGCAAAGCATGGGTAAGCTCAAGATATTTTAATTTAGTCACCGATCTTATGACTCAGCATTGCGAAAGTTGCTTGATTTACAAAATCGCAAATTTTTTATTAGACGACGTTGTGTTTAATTACACCCAACTATGCTGAAACAAAACATAACTAATACATGCTAATTGCAAATTAGTTTTTTCTTAATGTGGGTGGATTATGTTTGTTATTGCCACACTTTTAATAGTCCCAATTCGTTAGCAATTCGTACTGTACTAACTTCATTATTATAGTCGCTACTCACGCGTGACAAGGGGCTTGTCTTCTAGACGTTTCACACACATACTATGTTACGTCATTGAAATAGATTTCTTCGTAATGTTATAAAAAGTAGACGGTAAACAAGTAGCAAGAATTTGTATTTGATTTCGGGAAATGTGCAGCAGTAATAAAATTCTGTTGGAACTTCTTTTGGATCTACACGTGGAGCAATCCAACTAGATCAGTATTTAGAAGATTAAAACTATAAGGGTCATACAAATAAACAAAGATTAAGGTCCGAATAGTTATTCCGTGTTTTGTCTCTTTTACTCTAATTTGAAATGGCGTTTACATGACAGGAACAAAACACGGAATAACTATTCGGACCTTATTCTCTGTTTATTTGTAAGGAGGTAAGACATAGGTACTTAGGAACCATGAACACACGCCTACGTATCAACCTCCCACAAACTGTCGAATTTCCTCAATAAACTTTGAACTTTACGTCTAAGTTATATGGTTGAAATTAAATTAATTTAAATTCAACTATATAACTTAGTCATTAATTAAAAATTATATGGTTGCGTCGGGTCGTTACATTCCCTAAAATATGGTTGAGCGAAGCGATGGCTGATTCATATGTTATACTCGTGAACGGGTGCCGCCTGTGGAGGTTGATCTGCTCTTGCATACTTGTCTTATTTTTATTATTATTTACTATAGTATCATCAACTTTGTTTTTTTTTTAATTTATTTATTTTATCTTATTTTTTTACATGTTGTGATTGTCCTTTATATTTTATGTTTTTATTTGTGATGGAAAGTGTCCTTTTATGATATAAAATGCCTATTTTCATGATCACTGATGTTATCTATTCCACCTCGGAACCCTACTTTGATTATGCTAAATGTGGCGTCGCGGTCACTAACGCCAAGTTTACACAAAATTTAGAAGCTCTGTCTATTTTTGGGAAAAGGAAATTTGTATGTAAAACATTTTGTATTTGTCCACAGGTCGCTTTCCTCGCCGTCTTCGGCTATGCCTCCGCTGGCCTCATCTCCCCCCTAGTGCTGGGCGTGAACCCCGGTGACG
This sequence comes from Eudonia mercurella, assembly GCA_963082485.1. NCBI lineage: Eukaryota > Metazoa > Arthropoda > Insecta > Lepidoptera > Crambidae > Eudonia > Eudonia mercurella. The sequence goes on from OY720051.1 coordinate 7,034,236, forward strand.
CGCAAGCTGCCGCCATCGACGCCACCGTGGCCGTTCAGGACCACACGCGTGCCGCTTACGAAGGTCAAGCGCGCGCCGCTGAGGCCGCCGTCCAGTACAACACTGAGGCTGTCCGCCAGGTATACCTCGTTCAATTGTTAATTCTACAATAATGAAGCGCTTTCATGTCACCAGGGCCTGAAGCCCGCTAATTCAATAATTTCTCAATAATGTGTCGATGAGAACTATACATACTTCCCTCATTGGGAGCCTGTGAGTCTGAGACCGGTGGTCAAATCCAATAAACCATAGAGGCAGTCTAAACACTATGGTAAAGTGTATCAAGTTCTGTTCAAACATAACTACTTCGCGCTCTAGTTCATAACGGGTGCATTGTAGGGAGGGCTCTTACTAAAAAGGATACAAAGTTATAGCAGTCGTCTTCACTGAAAAAGAAGAAAACGATGGGGCTGCACAAAAGATTTGTATAGGTCGAATTATTACTACTAGAAGAGGGACGCTTTCTAATTAAATTCTGCAAAAAGAAAGCACACCAATTTTAAAAGTAACATCACCTCTCTGCTACCTCCCATGATTTTGGTTGGAAAAGCTAGCCTTTTCACCCCGCACTTCTTGGTAATCAAACAGACCAGGGTTCTAACTAATATCCTCGTGTTCATCACTACCCAGGTCGCCGAAACCAACCGCGACATCAACGAGAACGCCTACTGGAACAACCTCGCCGCCAGCCAGAACTACGTGGCTGCCGCCCAGACCCAGGCCGCCGCCATCGACGGTCTCGCCGCCGCCCGCGCCGGACAACTGGGTACGCAAATAAATTGATATATTGATTTTACAATGACTTTGAGACTACAATCATCATGATCAGCCTACACACGTCCACTGCTGGACATAGGTCTCTCCAAGTGCACGCCACTGAGCACGATCCGCGGCTACTCTCATCCAGCTCTTGCCAGCCACCTTGCGAAGATCGTCGTTCCACCTAGTCTGAGGGCGACCTACACTACGTTTGCCGATACGCGATCTCCACTAAAGAACTCGTTTACCCCATCGGTTATCGATTCTGCAGCTAATATTGCCGGCCCACTGCCACTTCAGCTGGCTAATCCTGTGGCCAGCTGAAGTGGCAAGAGACTACAAAACGCAGCTAAAATATTTTTAAAAACTAATTAGTTTAAAACGGAATTGAGCAAAACATAACCAAAAGATTGTTCGATTATATTTGTTTGTTTAATTTGATTATGATAGATAAACAGATAAACACTTTATTGTTCACGCACCTACACAAGGAAAAGCAGTTACACACGCTAGCATGGGCAAAACCACTGCTGTGTTTTTGTTTTAATTATTCAGTAAAACATACAGACACGCCAATCTATAACGGACAAAAAAAGACCAGGACCAGGCCCGATAGACAAATTGGTAGGGTTTAACCTGGATTGTCAGATGCGGGTTCAAATGATAACAGACAATGGTGGTTCAAAGCACGATAAAATAAACCATTGATCTGTTTCTCAACATTAGCTACTTTTGAGTCAAAAGTCCTAATTATAAGTCCTAAAAAAGTACAAACACAAACACTACAAAGTACTATTAATATTGTGATATCATTGGTTACATCTTCCTCTGCAAATGATTAATTTTTTTTTCTTTTTTAGCTGGATACCCAGTTGCCGCTCCCCTTGGCCTCGCCGCTCCCCTCGGCCTCGCCGCCCCCTACGGTCTCGGCCTCGGAGCCTACGGCGTCCATGGCCTCGGTCTTCGCGCTTGGTAAACGGACTCCGATCGACCGTGATAAATAACGTTGCAAAATATAGCACGTTAATTGAACCGTTATCAAATAGCGCGTTAAAATTAACACGCTATTTTTAATACGTTATTTATTATGGTTATTGCAAAGTAGCCTTATCGGTCAGTAACGGTACTGATTGGTGATGCTACTGATGGTCGGTTGCAGGCAACACCGCTCCCCGGAACGGTGTTGCCAATCAAGCGGCGTTACCAACAGTCAACAGCATCACATAACGGAACAAAAACTTGCTCAAAGTAGATACAAAGGTCTCATTACAGTAACTCTCTTTGTAAATATTACAAAATATCATGCCATCACTGCCAAAGTGTAAATAAAACACATGTTTTTAACATAAACTTAATTGTTTGATTTCCCCCTTCCCAAACAAACTGTTAATAAACTGTAGCATCAGAAAGTCAGTACATAATATGTGTACTCGGCATATATCCTCCCTCACCAATTCTGAGGAGATAAGATAAGATAAGATAAACTTTATTGTACACCAAAAATGAAACATTTGACAAAAAAAAATTACATAAAAATACACGTACAAAAGGTGCTCTTATCAATAAGAGTAATCTCTTTCGGACAACCTTTGGATGGACAAAAAATATTTTAATTTGAAGTGGGTTCGTCGTCGCGTCGGTGCGGTCGGTGGAGGAGTTTCGCTAACGCTCTATAAACCGCAGTATAGATAGTTAAGCCGTTATTTATAATATCCTACCATAAAACAATACTATCCTATATATCATCTTCATCATCAGCTCATTTTTGTCCCTACTGCTGGGGCACAAGCCTTCCCTATGGATGGATAGAGTGAACGAGCCATAAACCACCACGCGGGCCCAGTTGCGGTGTGGCGTCATTAAATAAAGTGCGGATATTTTCAAGACTGGTTTCAATTTTAATTGTCGTATGTGAAAGAATATAATGGTGAAAGAATTTTTTTAATCAGTCCAGAAGTTTTTGAGTTTATTCGTTGCAAACATACATATATGCCCACAAAAACACAAAACCTTCCTCTTTATAATATTAGTATAGACTAAATTATTTTTAATTAGCATAGTTACTTTAGTTAAAGCTATTAATAACGGTTTTGTTAGCACACATAATTATCGGATGTTCAAACATAATAAAACATGGTGAGTAAACAGCCTATAACTGTCCCACTGCTGGGCAAAGGCCTTCATCATTGAAATCAAGTCATCGCTACAATTGATGGGTAATGGCTTAATCACCACGCTTGCCTAATGCGGGTTGGTGATCTCAAACCCGGGCTATGCATCGAATAAATCTGATAATACATTTTGCCCGACCTGGGAATTCAACCCGGACCTTCAGGTATCATGCCGAGTGCTCTGCCACATGGCCACCGAGGCGCTTACATGGTAAGTGGTAAGTGTTACGATAATAATTTACTCCAACAAATGCTACTTCAACGAATACAAATACTGATCCGTAATTATTTGTCACAAAATACCAAAGAAATTATAGTACGCTAATCAATATCAACATTTTAAAGTAGTTTAATGTTCTAAATAAATGACAGGCCTATAACAAAGTAGCTGACCCGGCGGACTTCGTACCGTTTTGACAGTTTCCATCATTGAGTTAAATATATATCAATGGTTTCCATGACAACAAAACAAACAAATCATTTTGTACTAGAAAATTAAATTGTCGTTTTTAGTTTTTTTTTTTTCAAATATAGCCTTTGTTACTCAGCGCTAATGTAGCATTCTAATGGTAAAATTTTTTTTAAATCGGTCCAGTAGTTTTTGAGTTTATTCATTGCAAACATACAAACATACAAACATACATACATACATACATACATACATACATACATACATACATACATACATACATACATACATACATACATACATACATACATACATACATACATACATACATACAAAAATAAAAAGGTGTCCTCTTTATAATATTAGTATAGATAACAGTATTTTAATTATTTATTTATTTATTTATTTAGTAGAATTGTTCCCTTGTCGCACTACCAAAAGATAGAATAGTCTACCAGCACACGTTTTCTCTCCTTCCTATGACATGGGGTCCTTCAAACGAGGCGTCAAGGCACCTTGTGTGCCGGCAGGGTGAGGCCAATAGTGGAAATGCACTTACCCGGAATCATCAAGTACCGAGGCACTCGCTATCTTATCTCTAGCTGCCGGAACACAACAATGCTACAAACATTGATGTCATGGCAACATTTTTAGATAAGATGGTGGTAGCTAGCCAGGCGGACGAGCCCTACCACCAACCAAACCGAGTACACAAACATGTAGCCCCGTTGGGCATCGAACTTAATAGTCAACATAATAGATTAATTTTGGCTGTAAAGTATTTGATTAATTATTTATTTATCTACGGATACAATTTGATAAATTTATTTTGACTGTACGAGTATAATTTGATTATTCAATTTAAAATCATTGTCAAGTTTTTTTTTTCAAAATTAATTAATTACTTGACATTGTAACTTTGCATATCACTTTGTTAGATAAGGAAAAACTTCTGTTACACTCGTATAACAAGTAATAGCTCGTGGTTTATCGGTCTGATGTTCCAGGTTTGAATCCGAGCGTTACCCATTATTTAAAGCCCACTTGGCCAGCTAATTGCATTTCATCTAAGTCTGTCGCCGTTGCAACATCATGAGTGTTGCGCGTTGCTAGCGTTGTTGCGTTCCAAGTTTTTTTTGAGAGAAGTTGCTGATTGATGAGCGTTTCAGCTTTCAGATTCACCGGGCTTTTTTGGGGGCGGCGGCGCAAGCCGTGTGAAACGAGCACCGTCAGATGTTTTCTAGAGGGAACGGCATCACGCAGTAGTGCGTGTCCTCGTACCCTACTAGATTCTCCGAGGAGATCAGATCGGGAGCGGAACAACCCAAGGGCGCCTTTAAATGTTCGGACCTCGGCTTGGGTTGACCGGGTCGTGGGGGTGGGGAGAATTGTTCAGAGCGTACCTGGTATAGAGCGCGTGTGAACCGGCTCGTCGAACCCTTGTTCTACGAGTACGGTGTCTTGGGCCTAAACTAGTGTGCATGTTGTTTTCTAAAGTTTACGCGAACACTACACATTTAAATGAAACAACTTTTCCAGATCTACTCGCGTTTATTTTACTTTACACATTATTTACACATAGCCGACGTCAAGCATAGGCGCGAAAATAAATCTGCAGTATGCGAACATTCCCTAGAGGGGCCCAACCATTACATCAGATTTGATAAACCGCAAGTACTCGCTAGAGAGCAACGATTCATCCCTAGGATGATACGCGAGGCTATTGAAATTAAAAAACATCCTAATTTTAATAGAGATGATGGTTGAAGTCTACCACCAGCCTGGGCCCCATCATACAAAATATCAAATCCCAGCCCCAACACCATACTGCCAGACCAAAAGATACTGTAAGCTCTTTAAGGTACTAACTAATTATGAGATGACCAACACCTCAGTCTCCCTGTGACCACGGACCCTGCAAAGGATTCGAAACGTCAGGATAAACATTAAATAGTGTGCATGTTTAGTGTATTCTGTAAATGTGTAGTGGCGTTTAGAGGATTGGGCGGTATATTCCTAATTCCGCGTGAAGTTCTTACTCATCCACATTAGTCTTATCTTCGCTTACCATTAGGTGATGTGAAGGCCAAGCGCTTCCCTGTAGTGGAATCACTACATAGTATAAAACAAAGTCGCTTCCCGCTGTCCCTATATGTATGGTATGCTTAGATCTTTAAAAGTACGCAACGGATTTTGATGCGGTTTTTTTTAATAGATAGAGTCAGAGTCAAACATTTATTTGCACAATATTGTGTACAGTACATTGAGATGAGCGACAATGTTGAGCAGGGTAACAATATTCTGCCTTAATTTTGTAGGCATGCAAATTTCAACACAATATAAAATTTAAAAAAAAACAACATATACCTAAATAAATGCAAATTAATTTAAATAGTTATATAATGAAATGTCAATAGAATATACAAATTATTAATCTACTACAACTTGTCAATTAATATTGCCATGAAGTAATTATCTTTTATTTATTTATATATTATTATTATTATTATTATTTTTCTGGTTTCCACGGAAGATCAGCGTCGGGGTGCCAACCAGGTATCTCGACATTATGCTGAGTGGAGACCGATTCAACACCACGTCTAGTTCTAAGTCTTTTGCCCATGTTGCTGTTACTAATTTAAGTGGTTATGAATAAAAAAATTCTATCGTTTTCTACTCTATTCTAAAAGTAAATAGACTACCTATAATTATAATTTTTTGTTCATGTACTAATGGAGTAAAAATTGTGCTGTAAGAGCCATTGAAATAACTTTTTTTAAATACATTTTTGTCTAGTGGCTGATTAATAATGTCCAACGGTAGTTTATTAAATATTTTGATAGCCATATAGTAAGCATTTTTTTGAAATAAACTTAATTTACATTTGGATATGGCTAATTTTAGAGATTGAATTTTAGAGTGATTAAAGAGGAATGTTTACCCGATAGGTGGCGCTGCTATATGGTTCTATAGGATACGGGTGTTCACTCAAGCGGACGAAGTCGCGAGCGGGCCACCAGTAAAAACTAAAGGACACCTGTATTCGTTTTTAAATAGGTATAATTAATATTTGTATTTTTATTCCTTACGGCTCAGCATTTTTGGTCTTCATTTAGCTGATGTTAAGTGTTCATATGAAGGTGGAAGCGCACTTCACCCGGAATCCTCAACTAGTGAGGCACTGGCTATCTTATCTCTAGCTGCCGGAACACAACAATGGTCTAACATTGACGATATGGCGACACATTTAGATAAGATGGTGTTATGGTAGCTAGCCTTACGGACTTATAAAAAGCCCTACCACCAACCAAACCGAGTACACAAACATGTAACCCGCTGGGAATCGAACCCGGGACCTCTGGTTTTGAGAGCCCGGACCGATGGTCTTATGTAACCACTAGACCTCAGAGGTGGTTGTAGACCTATGAACAACAAACGTTATTCGTACCGCATTCACAAAACTGGTGTAAAACCAACAAAGCGGTAACTTCTCGAACAAAGAACACCAGTATGTTCCAGAAATGACTAAACCGGCCCTTTATCTCCCCAGACAGCGCATTATGAACCCTAAGGTGATGATAATTAGCTGCGATTGCGCTCACCACGCCCGCCTTTAGTAGTTCACTTGAAATCTAGACTACCTTGGCGAGGGCGTAGGCTTTTCTGCGACTGTGACATAACGATCGGAAGAACGGTGAACAAGTAAAATAAAAATAAGAAAAATTATGAAACATTTATAGACATATAACATCAAAATTCAAAAATATTTATTCAGTTTAGGCTACAAGTAGCTCTTGTGAATGTCACTATGCCATCGGTTCGTAAGTCTCCCGCCCGATCCTCTAAATGGCACTACACATTTACAAAATACACTAAACATGCACACTAGTTTAGGCCCAAGACACCGTACTCGTAGAACAAGGGTACGAAGAACCGGTCCACACGCGTACTATACCTGGGCGCTTCTTTCCTCCTCCACGGCCCGGTCAACCTGAGCCGAGGTCCGAGCCTTTAGAGGCACCCTCGGGTGGTTCTGCTCTCCGATCCGATCCGAACCCTTCGGAGAATCTAGTAGGGTACAGGGACGCGCACTAGTGCGCGATGCCGTTCCCCTTTAGAAAACCTCCGAAGGTGATTCGTTTCACTCGGCTTGAAGAACCCTTTAAGTTTCTCGCCGCCCTTAAACAAATGTGAAGCTAAAAATGCCGTCTGAGGCAATCAGCAAAAAAAAATTCTTAAGTCTACACTGGGCGGGAGATCTTGTACTGAGAAGAACCGGCAAGAAACTCAACAAGTGTTCAGCTCTTTTCTCCCTTACAGCGTCAAAAATATTGGAAAATGCCCTATCATAGCAGGACACTTTCCATTACAAATAGACACAAAAATATAGAAGACAACAACAACATGTAAAAAAAAAATATATAAGTTAACAAATTTACATCAGATAAAAATTCAATTTCCACAATGTCATACAGTACCACTACAGTAAAAGCCAAAAATTGTTTAAGAAAAACAAAGTCAAACTATAATGAATAATACTAAAAATAAGATAAGTATGCAAGAGCAGACCAGCCTCCACAGGCGGCACCCGTTCACGAGTATGACATACGAATCAGCCATCGTTTCGCTCAACCATATTGGAACGTAACGGCCCGACGCACACGCCACCACCGCAGAGACAATAAAGAGAGCATGACACACTCAAGATACTCTAAATAAAAACTTATTAAAACTATTATCTAAATATAAACTACGATCTGTTTAACGCACCGTCATCATCATTATTATCAGCTCGTTTGTATATCCCCTCTGCTGGGGTACGAGCTTTAAGGATGGAAACCCCATGAGGAGAACGGGCATTAACGATTTGACGATTGACGACTGCTAATGCCGGGACCTACAGTTGTGATGTGCTTTTCGAAGTACAGAGGAGCTAGTGATGGTAAATTTTTGGTCACCCATACGATGGATGTATGACAGCTACTTTATAGTTGCCACCATAATTTGAACCTTATATGGTTGCAATAGCGTCGAAAACAAATAAAAAATCTATTATGCAGTATCAGTCAAAGGGTTAAGTCGTGTAGCAGCAGGGTTGTCACCTATCCGATAACCAGCCATTGTGGAAGTGAACGAATTAGAGTAACTCATGTACTTAATGTTTTTTTTATATAGATAGCTCGGCAAATGACTCCATCCCACCTGATGTTAAGTGGATGTTATGTGGTTAGCTGTAGAAGTGGGAATGTTCGTCTGCCTGGTTGATGTGGCCAGGCTTCCATTTCGTGCACAGCGAGCGGGTCCAAGTAGCGGTCTCGAGGGGCCCGATGCGAAAGGACTTGCGGGGCACGTGAGTTGCCCATAGTTGGTTGTCATGCTCGGTGGTTTTCACTGAGCAGAACTCCAACATCTCCGGCACTAGTCTGGATAACTAGTAGAGGTGCCCGCTAGATGCAATACCTCCGGTTGAGCCAACCGCGTAGGATTTTGAAATTGGCAAGGTGCCTGGATGGGTACTGAGAAGTGAGTGTGCTGTCAACTTAGAGTTGACGACCCGAGCAGTGGAATCTGCGAGTTGTGCTCTTAGTGCAACGAGAAGTGAGCGAGCTTACAGCTCCGGTAACCTATCTGGATAATAGGTAGTGGACTATACGTGTCCACGGGGCAACTAGCTTGAGACACTAGTCTTAAAAGTACCGGATGAAGAATGCGCTTCGGTGCGTCCTGATCTGGCGTTATGACCTGACGTAGATGGTCCCTTGTGGTTGCACAAGGATGTCTGACACCTACTTTGTAACTAACGGTTGGTAGGGGGTGTCAGTATAAACTTTAAAAGTAGTGTTATGTTGGGTTGATGTTAAGTGGAAATGGAGTCCAAACGCGAAGATAACTGGTGCAGTGAGTTAACCTCACTCTGCCGGCCCACAAGGTGCTTCTTCACGCCTCTTTTGAAGGACCCCAAATCATAGGAAGGAGGGAAAACGTGTGCTGGTACACTATTCCATCTTTTGGAGGTGCGACAAAGAAACGAGTCACCAAATTTCTTTGTGCGCGATGGGATATTTGAGACAGTGAAGCGGTGACTCCGAAGAGCAGCACGTGTACTCCTATGAAGGAAGGTAGATGTAAAGTGATTTTCTTATTTATTTACTTGTGTATAAAAAGTTATGCTTTTAAAATTAACAAACTTTTTCTAGCACCGAGACAGTACACAGGCTACAAAATTTATCATTCTTCAGTACTGTGTGTCCGTCAAATATCAATCGCACAAATAACTAACGAATGCCGCTCGCCTTGGTGCCAAATGAATAATACAACCGCTTAATTATCGTCCGGCAGGCCCGCGCACTCACAATACGGCTACAGAATAAATAGGTAAAGAAGGGCGGTTATGGCGAGTAATTACCTTCACTCGGTTACGTATGATCAGCTCTAAGGGGTAATGCGCTAGAATACATAGTGAATTGTATAAAAGCTTTAAGAATTTGAAACATAGGCTAATGGCGATTTGAATTCCTATATTATCTCAGCTCGGTTGAGGCGCTAGGGTTAACTATAAACCTACAAAATGTTGTGATTTATAAGGTTTAAGAATTTGAAACAAAAACAAAAAAGTTCAACTTATTTCTATTTATTGTGATATTTAAACTATTTAAATATGCAGTAGTTGTAAAATGAAAGTCGTCGACTCATCGCTACAACTGGTCCCCTACAACCCGGTCAACCCGAGCCATGTTCCTAGCCTTTAGACATGCTCTCGTGTTGTTCTCAAAGAGCGGGTACACGCATGAGTAATACCATCCCCACTAAAACCCTCTCGAGGGTGTACGCTCACCACGGCTTGAGGAACCTTTAGTTTCTTAGCGCCCACGAAAGTCCGGTTACTCTGTAAAGGCCATCAGGAGTCTACAACAATATCTTTAAACAAAAAACCGCACGACTGGCGTTCTCCCGAGTATAGCCGAGATCACCTAATTACGTATGTGCGTGCGCCTATACCAGTCGTTTGTATAGAATTTGCCTTCTGTACTAATTTATTCTGCGGTACAGTCATTTGATCTAAATACGCGCCACGCTTCCGCAATACTCTAAAAGTATTTTAATTGAATTGTGATTGACGTGAATTGCTCGGGTTTTGTTTTTTAATTGTCAAATTACTGGTGCTGTTTAATAAGTTTAGAATGATTGTTGGCGACCTACAGTATTTTTTTTAAATGTTATGTTGCTGACAAACTATACTAGAGCCCTTTTAAAACTAGATTTGAGCGTAGATTCCGGAAGCTTATCTATACTATTAATAAATGGATGTTATTTAAAGGGTTAGCAAAGTATTCGTATTTTTATAAGCACAAAAATGCTAGTTGGGCAGCAAAAAATCTAGTTGGGCAGCAACTTATGGTCAGCAAATATTTCTAAATCAGTCTGCAACTTATATCATTCTGAACAGCAGACTTATGCCGCTCCCCCCTTTCGTGACTGGTCCTCGCTACGATGCGCTTAGCTCGGGAAAAAAAATTACTTAACCTAACCAACAGTTAAGGATTTCTTATGCTGACCGATTGTATAATTCTGCTGACCAAATAGTAATTTTAATACAAATAAATTATTTCCTTAATAAATTAATGAATTATATGTTTGAGTACCTATTGAAATAAATAAATAACGGTATTACGTAAAACATAGTTAACAAAGGGTTGTATTTAATCGATCACCAAACTAACCTAACCTAACCCACATAAATACTAAGTTAGCACCTAAAAATACAAAGTTAGCACCTAAACTACTATTTAGATGCTAACTTAGCATTTTAGGTGCTAGCCTACTATTTTTTTGTGGATCAATTTATTATTTCTCGTTAACAAATATATAAAATAAAAATGATAAGGGGTTACTTACCTTTAGGGTCAAAAACGAAAGAAAGAACACTTCTTTTTGTTTCATGTGAATTCCGGAAACATATTGAAAATCACAATTTGTTACCGGTACGACGTAAATACCATAGACAACAAATAAGTTGAATAAAAATAATAATCAACTTTAATTTTTATTTTAAATAATTTTAAAATTAATATTATGACGCTGAAGGTAAGTACGTCCAGCATCATAATATTAAACCGTAATCATAAATTAGCAAGATAAGTACATGTTATGTGAAAAAAAAACGATGTAGCCGCTTCTTACTGCAAAACAGTGGATCACGAAATTTCTTTTATATCTCTTGTATATTTTGAAAGCTTATACGGTATGGCGTAATGACAGAGATAACATAATAAATTAAATAAAGGACCTCTTGTCGGGAAAGAAAAGAGTCATGTAAGCAGTTTTGTTTTATTTTCAAATGCGCTTGTTAAGTTTGTATATTAACTTTGTAAGTAGTTTCAGTTTTTATACATAGATGGCGGTATATTTGTTTATACGTTTGCTAAATGTCGCTTATGACTTTTTTATCAACATGTTTAAAACGTCGGCTTACTGCAATAACTCATTAATTAAAGAATACTTTAAGAAATCAACTAATTATATTCCTTTCATCGTATTTGATATTTTGGTTGATTATTATAAAGAGGAAACCTTTGTATTTTTGTATGTACATATGTATGTATGTATGTATGTATGTATGTATGTATATGTATGTACAATGCTATCTATATACAAAAAATTGTAATTGAAAAAATATAATATCTATATGTATGTATAGTTAAGAGAAAAAAAATAATTTTTATCTTGTAACTTATTATTATTATTAGTATTTCAAAATACAAAATGATAAAAATATTTAATAAGGAATTACGTCTATATCGATCGTTAAATACTTTCAAAAGTGTTCTTTCCACTGTGAGGGTAGTAGCTTGGCTTTACAGTGACGTAATACCGCTGGCTTGCGTAAATCACAAAGTACTAGAAAAATTCAACGAGTCTTCTGGGGTCTCAGTAGCTCAGCGGTCAGAGCATTGGAGAACCGGTTATCCATAGGCCGTGGGTTCAATCTCCCACTCGAGCTTCTTGAGAGTGGTTGTTTTTTTGTTAGTGAAATTTTATCTTGTCACAATGAGTTCTTGCAGTAAACCGACGATAATAAGGTGTGCCAAATCATCATTACGAGCTTGCCGCAATAAGTCTTGCATTAATAGTAGACCTTTTGGCGCTTTTACACCCTTTAATTTGCTTTCAGTTTTAAGGTGGTTAATTTCTAACAATCCGCTAAAAATATTTGATAAAAAAAAATTAAAATTATTTTTACCTTAATTTGCTTTCAGTTCACAGGTAGCTTATATCTTATAGTACACAACATTTTTTTAATAAAATGTATAAATCTACCACTTACCCTTAGCGTCGAGATGCCCCTTCAGCTGTTCCGCCTTCGCCTGCAGTTTTGTCTGCATCGTCTCTGCACCTTCCTTCATCTTGGCCAGTATACCTGCATATCAATGGAAGCTGTCAGTGGTCGTAATGACTTTTCCTACCTAAGAAGTTCGTAGTACCTACACACGCCTGCAGACTAAAACAAACTGTAAAATTTGTACAATAGACTTTCAACTTTACGTGTATGGCATATGGTTGAACATTCATGAATGACAATTTTGGATAGGTTAATGTCTGTACCGAAATTCGAAGTCGGCCGAAACTTTATTTTTGTTCAATTCCGACATGAATGAAAACCTACTTACATGGTTTCCCTATTGTAGTGCCAAGAACAATGTTTTAGCTGGACGTAGGGTTGTCAATTTGCAACTTCTTGGTAACACACAACCTAAACACCTCGGTCATGTGACGCTTTTCACGATGCTTACTCTATCTGCCATATTCGGGATTAAACAGTTAAAACAGGAATAACCAAACATCCTATGAAGCTGTTACTAAAATACTGGATGAGATCAGATCAAAACAGAAAGGAATGGCGTAACATGGAGGAGGTATATGTGCAGCAATGAATCAATGTAGGCTAATGATGATAATCACATCAGATCACCAGCTCTTAATGTCCCCACTGCTGGGGCACGAGCCTTCCCTATGGATGGGGTAGGGAGAACGGGCCATAAACCACCACGCGTTGGTGGTTGTTAACGACTGCTAATGCAGCCGGGACCAACGGCTTTGCGTGCCTTTCGAAGCACGGAGGAGCTCGTACATTTTTGGTCACCCATCCGATGACCGGCTTTTGCGAAAGTTGCTAAACGTCAGCAATAGCAGACTGCGCTATCGAGCTCCTCGATGATAATCACTCGATATTAAATACCAACCGTGTTTATCCTTCTCCTTAAGCAGGCGCTCCATATCACCCGCTTTATCTTTCACACGTCCAAAGAAATCTTATTTGGAAGCAGCGTGCAAAAAGCAAATTTAAAATTTCAGTAAAAAAAATTTTAACACACACATTAAACATTTTATGTACATATTTTATTTTGAAGATTATTATTAATGCGCTATTAACACATTAATAATAGTCCTGTTAACCCATCCAGAAAAGCTAATACACCTTTTGATAGGTATGGCTTCACGTAAGTAGTCTTAACGGAACGTGTAAGGATTGCTACACACATAAGCGGGCCGGCATTAATCGGCAAAGCCGTACGGTAAAATCGAATATATGTAGATGAATGTTCGGGAATCATAAGATGTGTCGACCCGAATGAACAACTCGATCGGCACCAGCCGATTGACGTCGAACAAGTGCAGTAATTGCTTCGGGTCGGCTTTGTTGTTCGACAAATACTGCCGAACCGACAATGCCGGCCCGCTTATGTGTGTAGCAACCCGTACAAACGACACGACATTTTATATACAACGTGTAACAGAAAGGTGTGGTAAAAATGAAAAGATCCAAAGTGTATCCGATCTAGATCTTGTATACAGAGTTATTAAGGGGGTGCAGTGCGGAATTTGAAAATTTACGTGTTTTTAAGTCACTGGTGCTAGGCGCTGAATAGGTCTTATACATTAAAAGGACTAGTATAGGTTAGCTTGATCCTTTCACAAGGTCATGGTTGTCTTGGAATTTGAAACAAATACCCAGAAACTGCATAAACAATACGTAAAATAATGATATCTAAAAACTTATTTCTTCAGAAACTTTGTAAATATAGCACAAATGAAACAATGATCCGACATCAAAATGTTTGTATTGATATTCCGCAGGTCACTGTTGTCTTATTTTTCAATAAAAAAACATGAATATGAAAATATTAAGACTTTTCTTATTTTTTACCCAAACGCCTATGATTTTACGTAAGTAAACATTGCTCTAATTAAATCACCAGCCTACTCTGTACAGATATTAGTGTGTGTGCGTATTCTTGTCGTCGCCGTTGTCACACCACTGCCACGCGCCGCTCGCTCGCTATCATAAAGAAACTTGAAACTCGCAGTTTTGCGTCCGCGCTGCACCCCCTTAAGACAAAATTATTAACTTTAATTTGTTAAACAATTTTTAATTAAATATTTCTATTGTGACGTCACACCTATTTAAAAAGTCACAGCCCTAGTGGTAAACCACCTAAAAAGTAACCTCTGTGTACTCACATTTTTGATCACTGCTACTTGCTAATGTGAGCCTGACGCGCATGACTTCACTAATATACTTACTTTGATGACTCAGCGACCCAAGTGGGTCTTGGCCTACGACCATAAAGTACGCCATTTTATTCGGTCTTCGGCCAGTTCCGACCATTCAGACATGTTGATCTCTTTCAGGTCCTTGGCGACTTCACCCTTCCAACGATATCTCGGCCGGCCCACCGGGAGACGCCCAGTTGACTGCCTCAGATACGCTCTTTTGGCAGCTCGATCCTCTTCCATTCTTTCCACGTGTCCTAGACAGCGGAGCGGGGAACATTTTATTTCCCTTATCATGTTCGGCTCGGATACTAGCTAGCTCTTCTATTTCCAGATTGAACCTCGCTCTCCAGTTTCCATCATCTTCCCTTCCCATCACTTCACTAATATAAATATTTAATTTGAAAGTGCATGACAAATCAAAGTTAATTATTATGTCTTAGTACACCACATACAAGATCTAGATCGGACACACACCAAAATATAAATAATTCATTTTTTTTTATACACTTTGGATCTTTTCTTTTTTACCACACCTTTCTGTTACACGGTGTATTTAAATGTCGTGTAAAACTTTATAAAACGTATAAATTCTAACCGCTTCTGCGATCTAGTAATAAGATTACTGGTTTTAGATTCACAGCACAGGTTCCATGTTGCGTTTGGTTTTGTAGGTCCCATGCAACTTTTTTTAAGTCCGCATGATTACCTACCACCATCTTATCTAATACTGTCGCCATAACAGTTAGAGATAAGATAGCCAGTTACTCAAACACTAAAGTTTTAATTAAAAAAAAATACAATAAATATAATACCACATTAATATTTTACATTGGTGTACCAATGATTTACAATAATTACATTGTAAAT
The DNA here is from genome assembly GCA_963082485.1 of Eudonia mercurella. NCBI lineage: Eukaryota > Metazoa > Arthropoda > Insecta > Lepidoptera > Crambidae > Eudonia > Eudonia mercurella. Next base: position 7,050,037 of record OY720051.1, read on the forward strand.
TTAAAAAAGTGTTACAAACACCTACTATAAAACTGTTAGTAGTACTAGAAAGAAAAGTTCAAAATTATTTACTTTTAAGCTAAAATTCGATTGTTATTTTTGAGTAAACACTGACATACTATTGAATTGTTTTTGGTCTATCGCACAGCAGGACAGCTGTGGTGTCCCACCGCTGGGGTCCGGTATGGGTGTGGTGCTACCTGATAAATCCAATTTTAATATGAGGGCCTATATTTTTTTTTTCTTAACAAAAAACAACAAGAGAAGGGTTGAAACTTTCATCTCTATAAAAAAAAAATGATAACTGCACCAATGATCGCAATATAAAAATAAAGGTCTCTTTCTAATACCATTATCTTTTGTATATTTATTGTAAACCACTTCCAGTTCTAAAATTTTTATATTTTATTTCATTTTCGTTTCACTACATTAAATATTTTTAATTGGCATTGCCTAGTTATTTTCTAAACACATACGAAATTAATGGCTTATAATATAACATACTAACACTTAATGTAGGTACATCTCTTCTTTTTCTTCACTTTACTCGCGATTTCATCCGCGTGAAAATAAGATTTCAAAATAAACTCTTTATTAAAATAAACTAAAGCCTATGTTACCTACAAGGGATGCAGCATTCTATCAGTAAAATAATTTTTGGAATTGGAGCAGTAATTCTAAAGATTAGTCTCGACAAACAAACAAAGTCAGAAAAGTTACCTCTTTATTAATCACTAGCTGACCCAGTGGACTTCGTACCGCATTTTTCTTTTTTTTTTTAATATAGCCTATGTTACTCAGCGCTAATTTAGCATTCTAATGGTGAAAGAATTTTTTAAATCGGTCCAGTAGTTTTTGAGTTTATTCGTTGCAAACATACATACATACATACATACGTACGTACGTACATACATACATACATACATACATACATACATACATACATACATACATACATACATACATACATACATACATACATACATACATACATACATACATACATACATACATACATACATACATAAATACATACATACAAAAATACAAAGGGTTTCCTCTTTATAATATAAGTATCGATACTAATATTATAAAGCTGTAAAGTTTGTTTGTTTGTTTGTTTGGTTGAACGCGCTAATATCAGGAAGTACTGGTTCGATTGAAAAATTATTCTTGTGTTAAATAGTCCATTTATTGAGGAAGACTATAGGCTATATTAAAAACAAAAAACAGTGTTTAAAAATAAAAGTACACCCGTGCGAAGCCGGGGCGGGCCGCTAGTAGTATATATATAAAATACGTGGCTTATCAACTGTCGAAGTATCAACGTACCCAATAATAATGATAATTTAATAAAATATCTCACCGGATATCCGTTTGGTCGCATCAGGGCTGGCAGACTGGGTAAGTGCTGCTACCTTCATGTATTCACTGGTGATGAGACCGGCAGCCTGAGAAAACGAAAAACTCATGACATAAACTCAACTCTTTGACTGGTACAACCTAATATATTTTTATTGGATTCAAACTCTATTGCAACTGAATAAGATACAAATTATGTTGGTATCTATATTGTCACCTTACCTACTTACGTAGGTAAGGTGACAATATTACTACTACTGAGTATGCCTTTTATATTCATTATTTTTATATAAAAAAAATATTTTTATATAAAAATACATTAAAAAAATAAAACGCCCACCCGACCGGCGGGCGGCTGCACTGACAATTATGATACCGGGAAGGCTGAAGTAAGCACTGAATTTTGGCACTGCTTTTTTGCATTTTGAAATGCTTTAAACCGTTATTTTATATTCAATTAAATATAAAATGCCAAAATATAAAAATCATAATCGCAAGAAAGACTTGAAATTAAATTTATTTATATGAAATAAAATATACCTACAACTTTTTGACAATCTGGTTATCAGTTATTAAAACGTACTTTTTTAAGTTAAGGTTAGTTTTTTACAAAAACTACGTTCCTATCCAGATCTCATGGAGATCAACTTTAGAATCGACTCACCTCTAAGCTAGCCGGACTCATGGCTGAGTACTCTTCACTCAGCAGCTCCACTATGAGACCCTCAATGTCGAAGAACAGTATGTGACTCTCGGGATCTGTTGTGAAAATATAAAATTAACTTACATTATCAAAGTCAAATCATTTATTTAATTAATATAAGCCTCAATTCTCGTCAAAAACTCCCCACTGCTGGGGCACGAGCCTTCCCTATGGATGGATAGGGAGAACGAGCCATAAACCACCACGCGGGCCCAGTGCGGTGCGGTGGTTGTTAACGACTGCTAATGCAGCCGGGACCAACGGCTTTACGTGCTTTCCGAAGCACGGAGGAGCTCGAGATGATAAATATTTGGTCACCCATCCGATGACCGGCCTTTGCGAAAGTTGCTTAACCTCAGCACTCGCGGACCGGGCGCGTTAACCACTGCGCCATCGAGCTCCTCCTTATACTTTATAGTTTAGTATATGCATCAAACACATTACAAAGATTATAGTAAAAATATAACTTAAGACTAAGTATCAAGTAATTTTACATTTTGTATCTGTTGCCGAGCTAGGAAATAACCCGTAATACAGCAAGCAGCGCCACACCCTTCAGGCCCACTTAAGTCAAACCAAATTAATACAATACAAACATTTAATTAAAAATGAAATAAACTATAACTTTATATTAACGAGTAGTGTAAGGGTCGTATGCCTCCAAAATGTCACTGATATGACTTTCAAGTGTAACTGATATGCCTCTAAAGTGTCTCTGATATGGCTCGTTAAGTTTCTCTGATACGCCTCTAAAGTATCCTCGATATCCCTTTGAAGTGTGTCTGACACGACTTTAAAGTGTCCTCTAATATGACTATAAAGTGTTATCTAATACGCTACAATTTCAACAATTGTTCTCAAGTGTCTTTATTGTGTCTTTGATGTTTCTATAGTGTCCTTGATGTCTCTATAGTCTGTTATATGTCTCTGAAGTCTCTAAAGTGTCTCTACTGTCACCATAAAGTCTTTGATATCGCTAGGTGTCTTTGATACTAGAGTGCCTAAAATGTCTCTAAAGTGTCACGTTGCTACGCTGCCACGTATTCTTACCATAAAATGTGTCTTTAAGTGTCTTTGACGTCTTTTGAGTGTCCCTGGTACTTCTAAAGTGTCTAAAAGTGCCTTGTTGGCCTCACAACTTAATTTATATAAGTTCATAGAATTGAAATCAAAATTTTTGTTTATTTTTTATTTGTTTATTGTAATGTTTTTTCTTAGTAAAATTATGAATGTTTATATTGTTTGGCGTTTTAAAACTTTTTATGTTAACTTTTGTTATGTTTTCTTATTTCTCGGTTTATGTTTATTGGATTTCTATTTGTACTTTATTTTATCATGCTCTTCATTTTTATTTTTATGTTGTTGTGAAGTCAATAAATGTATTTTCTTTCTTTCTTTCTTTCTTAAAATGTCTCTTAAGTGTCTAAAATGTCTCTTAAATGTCTAAATAGTCTCTTTAGTGTTTAAAATGTCTCTTAAGTGTCTAAAATGTCTCTAAAGTTTCTAGATGTTCTTTAAAGTATCTCAGATGTCTCTCACTTGACTTACCTTTAGGGTTAGACCGGAATCCTTGAATAGTGAGCTGGGCTCGCCTTGCCCGGGCCGGTTCAGCCAAAGGCCCCGCGCTTCCCGCGTGGCCCGGGCCTTGGAGGGCGGCGAGACCACGCTGGGTAGCCGCCCTCATTGCTGTTAAGTTGCGGTGACGAAGACCCCTGGGCAAAGCATTCATAGGAATATTAATTAACTATTATTAATTTGTTCAACCTAAGAAGGTTTTATTGCAATTGAAATAAGATTTAAAACCGTTGAAAATCTAAAACTGTGTTGTCCGTGAATGGTTTAAGCTAAAAAAAAGGTGCGATTTTCCTATAAAAATATATCGTTATTTTTTCTGATATAAATATATTGAAAGGTTGTTTCGATATTTTGCGATATTCGATAAAAAATATCGATATTTTCGATTTGTCATATGTAAGTTGTATTTATTGTTTCAGTACCAAATAATACACTCGGCGTCAAAGAAATAGCACCTTTTAAACCACTTTCTTCAAGGTCGTTTTTCTTCTAAAAGATCTTCTCGTATGTCCTTTTTAACGGTTGGATAGCGATAGAACCTGTATTGACCTTTTTATACCCACAAAAAGTAGCGCAACAAGTGACGCTTTTGAAAAGCAAAATTGGCATTTTTTGTTAAGTCGCATTTGTAGTGTTAAGTTATTGTTTGTAATAAATTGATGTGTTTTTTTAGAAGTTTTTTTATTAGTTTTGAAATGACACCAATATCGGTGAGGTTGCATACGTGGGTTAAGGGTTGATAAGGCTTGAAAGTTTTCGTAGAGGTGCGATTTCTTTGACGCCGAGTGTATAAGAAAGTATAATAATAAGAATTTATTAAAAATAAATTCAGTATTTGTGTCTAAATCAACTTTGTAAAGTTGAGCGCTGATTGGCCATCTCCCGCTCGCGACGTGAAACATAGATTGAATTTCGATACGATATTTTGTGTCTAATAAAAAATATCGATATTTACACTAACATATCGATTGTTTATACATCGATATTTTTTTAATATATCGAGACGCTAATATCGATATACAATATGTAAAAAAACCCTGTCTGATCCGTAAAGGTGTTATTAGGTATCGAGATTCAGTTCTATTTACGTAATTATTTAAAAATAATAAGTGATTTTTTTTTTACCCCGATAAAAATTTTGTTAAATGACAAAACTTACATGGCAATTTACTTTTGTCGGCACTTCGGTAGGTAGGACCTCTGGCACTGCCGCCATTGATGGAAAGTGTGGTCACATTTAATGAATTAGCATAATTTTGAGGGTAATTTGAGATTAAATTACGATAACTCTTATTTTCATGAATTTTTTTTGTTATAGTTATTTGTATACCAGTTTACCCCTTTCCGAACGGACTGAGTTTCTTTTTACAAATTGTAAATCGAGCATCCCTAAGAAGAAGACTCACCTAAAGAAGTGCACAGCAGGGTTGGCCAGACCCTCCATGTCGCTTGTGCCAGATGCCAAGGATCCGCCAAGGTCATCAGCCAACGTCTCATCGCAAGCCGCTAGGACCTCCTCAGCTATCATGCCTGGTAGGGACAAGAGGATATCGATATATTTACAACTGTCTGAAAGGTCACAAAAATTATAATCATTATAAATACTACTTATTTTATAAAAAGATGAAATAATGTCAGCTTCTAAAAGGATGGTCCTAAGCATAGATTATTGTTTGTACTGAACTTATATGAAATAAACATATTTTTTTCAGAATACGCAGAAACAATTCTAAACAGTGCCTCTGAGGTGTCTCTATAGTGTCTCTGATGTGTTACTGAAGTGTCTCTGAAATGTCTCTGTGTATTCGATGTATCTCTGAACTGTCTTTGAATAGAGTTTAATGTGATTTTGCATTTATTACGTAAATAACAGTAAACTAATGAGGCAACATGAGGCTCTGCTGGCAATCAAACCTGGTCCCTATGGGTCTGAGTGACATCTACACATGTTGTTATATGTATTATCTATACATGAAAATGCAGAAATAAAATTTTCTCTATAGAAAAAAAATCCAATATCACCTCTAAACAGTATCTATCTATTTACATGATTATCTTTTTAATTTACTAAAGTACGAGTACATCGATGAAATTATGTATACTGTCTTAATAAAAAATCACTTATTTTTTTTATAAAACATTTTGATTTTAAATAAATAGCATTTTTGGATCAATGGATCACACACTATTTGCATTTGGATAATAGACAGAAAGCGCTCTTTCATGGTTGTCAGCGCCTTGAGCGAAACACGGTCACCCATCTTTTTACAAGACACACTCACCGTGCAGCACTCTATCGAGATGACCGGTCTCCATCTGCCACACGTAGACTGTTCCATCGCTGCACCCCACAACCATAAAATCGTCAAGCGGCCGCCATTTTATACTGACAACCGGAAACAGGTGACGAGAGGATAGGGTGACACATTTCCTTTCAGCTAAACCTAGGGTAGACAGAGAATATAAATAGCAGGGTTAATAATAATAAAAAGAGGGTTAATATACACTTCTCATCAGAAAAATCGAAACACCTTGCAAGTTTATGTTTTGTAAGGATTATCAGAAAAATGTGTATATTTAGGAATATATGTCAAATGTCGTTTAATAGTATATAATATAAGGTTTTCAAATCCTAATGTTAATGTTCTAAATTCAAATAAAATTTTCATAGGTTTCGTATTTTGTTCAACAAGTCAAAGGCCGGCAACGCGTCTGCGATTCCTCTGGGTTTGCGGGTGTCCATGGGCGGCGGTGATTACTCTCCATCAGGTGACCCGCCTGCTCGTCTGCCTCCTTCTTATATTAAAAAAAAAAAATTTAACCCTGTATGGAGTATGAAAGAAATTGATAAAATAACACACTCTTATTACTGGTTCCATACGATTCTTCATCGATTAGAATTTTCGCTTGTCATGTAATGGCCAAACTGCCAGCTATACTATATCAATCATGTGATTTTTTTCATGGAATGAAAACTCTTTTGTGTAAAATTAGGACAGAAACCATAAAAACGGGGAAGTGTTTCGATTTCTCTGATGAAAAGTGTATTAATATGATTTTGTAATATTATACAGGGTGGCTCATTCAAATCGGTCAGTATGGGAATGTCTGAAACTATAAGACATACGAAGATTTGTTCTTAGGAACCATGTCACCGATTTTGATAAAAAGAAAAACTGCATTCATACATTTGAAAAAAAAAGTACCCAGCTCGGGAATCGAACCCAGTTGTTTTGAAAAAATAAACTTACACTTTTTCTATTTAAATATCGATTGTGTAGGTCTTAAGCTGTAAATGTCTCTAAGAAACATGATGTCTAAAATGAATAAAATGCATTGTTTTGACATACTTTAATTTATCATAGTAGGTGTTCGAAGTGACCACCGTTACAATATTCAACAAGAGAACAACTTTGTTTTCAACAGGACGGAGCACCGGCTCACAATAGTCGCATAACAAGAGACTTTTTAAATGAAAACTTTCCGCGAAAATGGATTGGTACGAACGGCCCTATCAAATGGCCGGCGAGGTCGCCCGATTTAACGCCTCTAGACTATTTCTTGTGGGGTTACGTTAAGGATGAAGTTTACAAAACAAGCTATGACACCGTTGAAGACCTAAAAGCAGCCATAGAGTCAATTTTAACGCAAATTTACCACATGAAGATACCTACTATGATAAATTAAAGTATGTCAAAACAATGCATTTTATTCATTTTAGACATCATGTTTCTTAGAGACATTTACAGCTTAAGACCTACACAATCGATATTTAATTAGAAAAAGTGTAAGTTTATTTTTTCAAAACAACCGGGTTCGATTCCCGAGCAGGGTACAGTTTTTTTTCAAATGTATGAATGCAGTTTTTCTTTTTATCAAAATCGGTGACATGGTTCCTAAGAACAAATCTTCGTATGTCTTATAGTTTCAGACATTTCCATACTGACCGATTTGAATGAGCCACCCTGTATAGCAGCATATTTTCTAACATAACCCTCAATATTGTATTTTATGTAAAAATAAATAAAAATTAAAAAAAATACCAGGGCCTAAAAAGATTATTATAATATTAAGACAATTATTAATTGGTAATCACAAAAAACTGCCTTTTCGGGCGGCTGCACTGACTATTATGCTACCGGGAAGGCTGACGTAACTACTGAATTTTTTCACTGCTTTGATTTGATTATGATGATATCCAACGGTTATTGCAACCGATTGGCTATGCAGATTCATCTTTACAGATGAAATACCACAAATTTGATAACACAACGCAATAGTAAACAATTAGAGCAATTTCATGTTAGTACAGATCACTAAGAAGTGAAACTATTTCCGGGATCGAGACAAATTAATTAACTTAATTATATTATATATGGTCACATTTTAACAACTGCAAATACATTGAGGATAAATTCAACAACATATATAAACTATTTTTATGAAAAACCCTTACATTTTTATACGTTAGTTTTCAAGAAAAACGCCAAAAGACATTTCGATTAAAAAGAAAAATAAAGCAAATTTCGGTAGTTTCAATTCAAAGGAGCCGAAACAGAGAGGCCGCAATGCCTTCACCGCTTACACGTGCCCCAAGTTTCATTCAAAAGAGTCGACAGAGAGGCCGCTCTTCAAAATATTACAAATTTTGTGTCAGGAAAAGTTAAAAAAAACTAGCCTGATTTTTTTTTAATGCTAGGGCCTTATTTCTCTGATACAATTAGATGTTTTGTCAAAACATTTGCAGTTGATAAAATGTGATCTTATATATAAGAAGATTATAAATAAAGAAGCAACTTACTGAGTAATGTAACGCTATGGTCAGACGCCACAGAGCAGATACACTTCTGTATTCGTGCCTGGAACAAAAACACATTATGAAAACATTGCCAAAACTTTGTTTACAATATTAACAATAATATAATATACTTAATTATAATATATTTTTATTAAATTTTGACCAACGTTTCTCAGGAACTTTTCAAATCTTTGCAGAAACTCCTACATCGTAAGTAGGTTAACAAGCTTCAATTAGACATTTTGGTATAAACATTAGCTAAGCGTTTAATTACAGACTTTAAAAACTAGATACAAAAACATATTTTGCTTGGAAAAACTAAATCAACAATGATAAAAATAATTATTGTTATTATTTCAACGGAAACGGAAACTAAAACGGAACGTCTTAACCATATTAATTTACGGTTTCCTTGTCAAACAAAACCATAAAAACAAGTTAACATCTTTTAAATTATTGATTTGTTTACGAAAGTTCTAGGAAAATAATAAACACGTTATTATTATTTAATCAATATTTGAATGATTTAAGCTAGTGAGAAGTTCATATACTTACATTTTGAGGGCAGTTGCTTAGCCATGTCCTTTACATAGTAAAAAAAATGCAATTTTAATTTTCTTTTTTCTTTTTGAGGCCTACAAAACAAATCACTCACGCTAGTATTATGCGGCGGCACTATCAGCTGGGTGATCTCGCCTGCGTGTACGCAGAAGCGATGCAACAGCGCCCCGCTGAATAGGTCCCATAGACAAACCGCGAAGTCTATGCCGCCGGAGACGAGGTGCGCCTTGTCGTATCTGTGGGGGATTGCTCGTAAAAGATTTGGCAGTTAACAGAAAACAATAAAGTTAAATAAAGAAACCCGCATTTGGCAAGCAAGCATGGTAACTAAGCCATTACCCATTAATTGCAGCAATCACTTGATTTCAATGATGGAGGCCTTTGGCCAGCAGTGGGCCAGCATTTATAGGCTATTTACTTTAATTACTTTTTGATGTGTAACATTTTTCCACTCGCTTCCTATATAAGCAATTTGTGGGAGTGATTTCGTGAAATGGGACGGAAGTATGTGTAACAGTGTAACAGGAAGTCAGGGAAGCGCGCAAGCATGCGCTATTTTGGAAATTTAAAACCGATATTATGAACATGACATAGTATTATTATATGTAACATATTGTGTACATTTATTTCAGAATATAATGTTAAAATTGCTTATTACTAAGGTGAGATGTCAAATGTTACACATCATATGCGACTATTGTAAGGCTCGCTCGTCTTTTATCCTAACAAACCCATTTATTTATACTGATTTACAAAGCTGTTCAATAAGTGAATGTTCGGTTGAGTGATCATTGTTAAGAATTCGTTTGTATGTTATATTTATTCTCATGAAAGTGCCATTAGCCTATTTTAAACTCTATAAACCTAAACATAATACTTTAAGATCAACGTAAGGAAAGTAATTGCTTAAGTAACAACTTTTATTCTTTAGTTAAGAAAACTGATGACGTAAGAAACGTCAGAAGTTAAAATTCTTAGCCAAGCAATAGTCACCAATACGTTTACTCAATCTAGATTTCTCTATGAATTCATAGTGAAGAGCTAGCTAGTATTGAGTAATGTAGGTTACTTGTTTATAGAATTAAATTTTCTTAGTGACGTTTCTTAGAACAAGTAATTACTCAACAAAGTAATTGCTAAGTAGCGAGTAACGGCTAGTTTTTATAAATACGGGTGTTATTGTTTTATTTTTTACTTTAGTTGATGGCTTCGTGCGATCAGCACATTTAGCCAGTGTCAAAGTAATTATTCTTACAAGTAATACATAAATAAACAATATTTCCCTTCTGTATGATGATGATGAATGATAATAGAAATGAAAAGTGAGAAATGATATACCCCCAACCCCTCGAGTATCTCAGTAAAGATGTGGGGCTTTACTAAATCCTCACGCGGATTCCTTGACATTATTTGAAAAGTGCCGTTGCACTGTTTTGTTTCATTTGCCAACACTCATGCACACTCACGAACACTTAACGGTTAATAATCCACCATTAATTCACATTAATACTCGACATAACACAAATTTTAGAAAATAAAACCAAACCGCAGACATGACTCTTCACTTTCTCGCCAAGAAGTCCGTTAATGTTACTTTCAATAGTCTAGCTCACCTATGGTGCACGTGGTGGGGGTACAGCAGGCAGTTCACTCTTCCATTGTGCCCCAAAAGCAGCTGGTGGCGGGGCCAGTCTGCAAGCAAATCTACCATAACCAACCATATCTCAGATATGGGTAAGCTCCAAAACTTTTTCATTTTTAAATATAAACAAAATAATACATAGTCGGATGATCTACAAAGAGGCACAAGATAAACTTGCTGGTAAGTACACACGCCCGCACATCAGATTTAGATGAGATGTTCAACCAGAAGATGGTAGATGGTAGCTCAATTAATAATAAACAAATTTAACATAACTCTGCTTACATAGGTATTATATTTTAGGTTAACTTTTTTCTACTTTCTGTTCATTACCGAGGTGGTGGGGGCCTGATGACCTGTACTACTGATATATTAATATCAATCACAGGCGTCAGTCTCACACAAACTATTATATAATGTACATTGTTTAAAAGTTATCATGAACTATATACATGTGTTTGTGGAGAGAAAATAAAGTTATTATTATATAACTTTAAACAAAGTATTTATTAACCTCATTATTTAAGTCATGGCTTCGCAAACCTTTTAGACGCCGCAAGTATTTCGGCAAGGGCTATTACTTTTTCCGGCTCTGTGTCCCACAAGGCACTACTTAAGGTCCTACACTATTCTTTCTTAAAATCGATTGATAAACTCAAAATATCAAGCTATCCATTCTCATCATCGAGTTGCTGGTGACTTTCGTATAGTAGCCGCAGTTGTATCGTCTGCATCACGTTCGAAATCACTATGGATCCATCCTCGCAGCCATGCAGAGTGCCACAAGGGTCAACTTTGGGTCCAACACTATTCCTCCTAAAAATCTATTGATAAACATAAATATCAAGTTATTCATTCTCACTGACATTATTTGGTGAAATAATACTATTATCACATCAGGAGTCCCTCAAGGCTCAATTTTGGGTCCCAAAAATCTATTGAAATACTCGATCGATTCTCACCATCGAGTTGCTGGTGGCTTCCATGCAGTAACTGCAATTGTACCGTATGTGTCGCATTCACAATCACTATGGATCCATCCTCACGGCCCACCACGAGACGGTTAGCGGCCAGCAAGTATATAGATGCTGTCAGTTTCATCTCTGAAACATACAAAATAATACATAAATAAGTTTAAAAAAGTATTTATGTGTCTTAATTATGAGTAAAAACGTTACGCCTTAAGGTTGGCTCTCCAAAAGAAATGTTTAGGTAAGTAAGCGGTGCGCATAGAAAAATCTACCAATAGGATTCATTATCATCATCAGCTTATTTTAACTGTTGGGGCACGAGCCTTCTCTATGGATGGATAGGGAGATGTGTGAATGGTGGATTAATACCCGTTAAGTGTTCTTGAACGTACATAAAACGAAACAATGCAACGTCACTTTTCGAATTCTTTCCAGACATCTGCGTGTGATCTCATTAATAAATGAGTAAATATAAGTAAATATCACATTTTACAGCAAAGTATATAGAATGCGCTGATGATGATGATGATGATGATGAATCCACCATTATTACACATTAATATTTAACAAAACACATTTTTTTAAATAAAACCAATCGCAGACATGACCCTTCACTTTCCCGCCAAATAGTCCGTGTGGTGGTTTACGGCCAGTGCTTCTTAAGATGTTGCTATCCATAGGGAAGACTCATGCTCCAATAGCGGGGACTTACAATGAGCTGGTTTTCACGATGAAGAGTTTTGAGTAGCTCTTACCCGGTTCCTCGGTGAGATTGAGCTGGTCCAGTATGCCGACTGGACTTGGGTTCATGTCGGCCCACGCGAGGTCCAAACTCGTAAGCACGTTGGGCGCGTGCGCTGTAACAAAACATACAAATATACTATCACAACATGAAAAAAGACAAAGTGTTGAAAAAAAAGTCTTGCCCAGTTCTTAACTGATCTTTATTCACAAAATTTCTTTATTTCTTAGTTTTAAAAATAATATAGAATTTCATGGAAATTTTTCTAGATGACAGTTAGAAGCAGGTCTGTATTCAATTGTCGCTAAAACATCACTGTTGTTGGCCCTATTACTAGTGATTATAGTAAATCCTAATCCTCCGTGCTTCGTCGTGCACGTCTTGCCGTTGGTCCCGGCTGCATTCGCAGTCGTTAACAACCACCAATCCGCACTGGGCCCGCGTGGTAGTTTACGGCCCATTCTCCCTATCCCTCCATAGGCAAGGCTCGTACTCCAGCGGTGAGGACATAAAATGAGCTGATGATGATGAAAATAGGAAAAAAATTGGTGAAAAGTAGGTGGTTAAAATAGTCATAACTTTTTCACACAGTTATTTAAACTGAGCTGCCTTAGTAACTATTGAAGTACATAGAAGTAGCTTTCTGATGACATATATGCCGTCGTTATTGGTTCCAGGACCGTTTTGTCCGGTTCTCCTTTACAAAATGGCGCGCGCTTCCCCGACTTCCTGTTACACTGTTACACATACTTCCGTCCCAGTTCACGAAATCACTCCCACAAATTGCTTTTATAGAAAGCGAGCGGAAAGATGTTACACATCAAAAAAAAACTCTGGTGTCACTACCCAACGTGTACTCACAAGGCAACTGATCCGGCACCGCTTTCGCCGCTTCGTCGACGTCCCACACCGACACCACACCAGCCGAGTCGCCGCGCAGAAGCAACCGGCGTCGGTCGCTATGCACCGATGTTATGACCAGGCGCATCGCCGGAGGGCAGGATAGGAGCTACGACACAAATTAAAACATATGCAAATTTAGCACTTGACCGCATGAAAGGATTTATGATTATGATAAGGATATTTTTGTTTGCACTTTTGTCGCTTCCTCTTAAACATGATGCTCCCATTCCACCTTAGGTTGGCTGGAAGAGATCTCTTTTAGAGATAAGCCCACCTTTGCTCACCATTGTTTGTAAACTATTCTCTGTATTTGTGTTTATGTGCAATAAAGAATTAAGGACGCGGAAGACGTTAACATTTTTTTTATACGTAGCATGGCAAATGACTCCATTTCACCTGATGTTAAGTGAATATGGAATCCAGATGCGACGACAACTGGTGCAGCGTGAAAACAACCCTCACTCTGCCGGCCCACAAGCCGCCTCGTTTGAAGGACCTCATATCATAGGAAGGAGTAAAAACGTGTGCTGGCAAACTATACTATGTTTTGGAGGTGCGACAAAGAAACGAGTCACCAAATTTCGTAGTGCGCGACGGAATATTTGAGACAGTGAAGCGATGACTCCGGAGAGCTATCTAGCTAGCTATCTATCTTGAGTGTGTCATGCTCTCTTTACTGTCTCTGCGGTGGTGGCCTGTGCGTCGGGTCGTTACGTTCCTTAAAATATGGTTGAGCGAAGCGATGGCTGATTCATATGTCATACTCGTGAACGGGTGCCGCCTGTGGAGGCTGGTCTGCTCACGCATACTTATTTTATTTTTAGTATTTTTCACTATAATTTGACTTTGTTTTTCTTAAACAATTTTTGACTTTTACGATAGTACTGTAGTGGTACTGTATGCCATTGTGGAAAATTGTAACTTTTACCTGATGCAAATTTGTTAACGTATATTTTTATTTTGTGTGTTTTTTTTTACATGTTGTGGTTGTCTTCTATATTTTTTGTGTTTATTGTAATGGAAAGTGTCCTGCTATGATAGAGCATTTTCCAATATTTTTGACGCTGTAAGGGAGAAAAGAGCTGGACACTTGCTGAGTTTCTTGCCGGTTCTTCTCAGTACAAGATCTCCCGCCCAGAGTAGACTTACGAACCGATGGCATAGTGACATTCATAAGAGCTTTTTGTAGCCTAAACTGAATAAATGATTTTGAATTTTGAATTTTTTAATTTTGAGCAGCACGTGTACACGTACGTAGGAGTACTCCTATGGAGGAAGGGAGAAGGTGGGATAAGGTCAAAGAGTTCTTCAGAGCACTCGCCGTTTTTATTATTAAATTAAAATATAGCCAGTGTAATCTATCTAGCATTCTATCAGTGAAAGAATATTTGGAATCGGACCAGTAGTTCCAGAGATTACCCTCCTCAAACAAACAAACAAACAAACAAACAGAGTCACAAACTTTACCTCTTTCTTAATAGTATGCAGTCCCGTGCATGTCGCAAGAGCAGGGCTTGCAACCGGTCCCGAAAATACAGGTATCATATCGGTAAATACCTGTATGTTCCATTTCGGTTCCTGGATACCGATTCTTCGATGAGTACCGGTTTTGTACCTCAAAAATACCGGTACCTACCTGCGACATTGCGAGTCTGTTTATCACGTGATATGAACATAAACAGGCAAACTAACTATACGAGAGCGCAACGTGTGCAGTTAGCCAATTCAAGCGCCACTCATTTATCTTCTAATAATGCACTAATAAATTTAGTTTTATGGTACCGGTATTAGACGAAAGTGTGTGTTGCCAGTGTGTGTTGCCAGTGATGATATACGGGACTGAGACGTGGTCGCTCACTATGGGCCTTATCAGAAGGCTCAAGGTCACTCAAAGAGCAATGGAGAGGGCTATGCTCGGGGTTTCTCTGCGAGATCGAATCAGAAATGAGGAGATCCGCAGAAGAACAAAGGTAACCGACATAGCCCGAAGAGTTGCTAAGCTCAAGTGGCAGTGGGCAGGGCACATTGCTCGCAGAACTGATGGCCGTTGGGGCGGAACAATCCTCGAGTGGCGACCGCGTACCGGAAAGCGCAGTGTGGGCAAGTCTCTTACAAGGTGGACCGACTATCTGGGGAAAGTCGCGGGAAGCCGCTGGATGCGAGCACCACAAAACCGGTCGTTGTGGAGATCCTTGGGGGAGGCCTTTGTCCAGCAGTGGACGTCTTTTGGCTGAGATGATCATGATGATGATAAGTACCTGTATTATGGTGTATAATACCGGTACACCGGTACAATACCACTTACCGGTACTCATCGGTTAACCTGTATTATTAATATCGGTATCAAATCATTACCGGTACTTTATTAAAGTCAGTGATACCGGTTATTGTAAATATACAATTACAAGTATTACAAGCCCTGCGTCAGAGCCGATTGAGAGACGAGGGTTCCAATATGCTAGCACATCAGGCGATCGGCTAGCAACCCATTACAGAACCTTTTCCACCTTGGAACCCAACTTAGTTTATGCTAAATTTGTTAGTTCGGATAGTTGTAGGTAACCATTTTTTAATAATTAAACACGATTAAAAGTGTAATTAACAGTACCTTATTATCAGGATGAGCCAATAGACCATAGAGCACCGGACTATCATGCTCCACAGTCGGCCCATGGAAACCTTTGTGGTCTGGCACAGAGCTGCAAATAAAACCATAAACAATTACATACAGAAAAAAACAAAATTTAATACAACTCACTTATTAGGCTCACTGTCTACAAGATCTGGGCGATATATAAGCTATGCAATAAGCAATAAGGACTTTGTCGCTATCCAGCCGTATTATTCACAGAACCCTAATTTAATAATATTTTAGAACATTCATCATCATCATCAGCTCATTTTATGTCCCCACTGCTGGGGCACGAGCCTTCCCTATGGATGGATAGGGAGAACGGGCCATAAACCACCACGCGGGCCCAGTGCAGGGTGGTGATTGTTAACGACTGCTAATGCAGCCGGGACCAACGGCTTTACGTGCCTTCCAAAGCACGGAGGAGCGAGAGATGATACATTTTTGGTCACCCATCCGATGACCGGCCTTTGCGAAAGTTGCTTAACCTCAGCACTCGCAGACCGGGCGCGTTAACCACTGCGCTATAGAGCTCCTCATTTTGAAATTAAGAGTAACTTGAAATATAATGATTTTTGTATTATTTGATTATTAAGATACCTTTCTAAAGTTTTCGATGACACAAAATTCGCTGACAATAAGAGTGAATAGGAGCACTCATAATTGATATCATAGCATGAGAATTTGTCACCGCACCGCATATCTCGCACGTTCTATGTAGACAGTGAGTCTAACATATGTGTTAATTATAATTGCATTTGCTTATTCACGTGATATAAGTCTAAATAACAATATGGGATTACAATATAACAAAATAAAAAATAACAACGATGGATTATGGTTGTGCATTACGCAAATTAAAGGTTTATAAAAATATATCTCAGCTAAATAAATAAATATAATATTTAACATGGTGGATTTACATACACAAAATCATATTTTTAAATTCCTAAAATTAAATATATATTTTTACAATGTAAGTACATTTTGTTTTAATATATCTAATGATTCTCTGTTTGCTATACAACAATTTTCATAATAATATGTCACACATAAAAGAACATCTAAATTGAAAAGTTCACATTACGAAATTAAAATTAAATTAATAATTCCTATAAATAAAAATGGCGGTACTAAAGGGTGCAAGCAAATGAAATTTAAAAGTAGCAGTTGAATTGTAGAACTCGCCAATTTGTGAAATCACTAGGCAGATCGTGAAATCATGTGAGCATATAGACGTATGTTTTCAATAATTAACTATAATCTTTAATTTAACCTGATACTACTATTGGTAAAATAAAATAAAGTTTTATGAACTTTATAGCTACTATTATGTGAAGGTGTAATTTTAAAAAACTTAAAAATTACTTAACAGTAATTTTGTTCACAAAACAATATATCATTATTATTTTAAATTGAGGAGCTCGATGGCGCAGTGGTTAACGCGCCCGGTCTGCGAGTGCTGAGGTTAAGCAACTTTCGCAAAGGCCGGTCATCGGATAGGTGACCAAAATTTATCATCTCGAGCTCCTCCGTGCTTCGGAAGGCACGTAAAGCCGTTGGTCCCGGCTGCATTAGCAGTCGTTAACAACCACCAATCCGCACTGGGCCTGCGTGGTGGTTAATGGCCCGTTCTCCCTATCCATCCATAGGGAAGGTTCGTGCCCCAGCAGTGGGGACATAAAATGAGCTGATGATGATGATGATGATGATTTTAAATTATCAGGCAGGCAATTGAAACGCCTCAGTGGTGGCCGAGTTGCAAAGCGAGAGAGGAGGAGGTCTCGGGTTCAACTCCCAGGTCGGACAAAGTGTGTTTCGAATTTATTCAATGCATAGCTCGGGTTTGTCATCACCAACCCGCATTTGGCAAGCGTGGTGATGAAGCCAATACCCATCAATTGTAGCGATGACTTGATTTCAATGATGGAGGCCTTTGCCCAGCAGTGGGACAGCTATAGGCCGTTTATTTATTTACTTTACTTACTTACTGGTTTGTGCCTGTTTAAAACTATTACTAACTATATAATCATCATCATCAGCTCATTTTATGTCCCCACTGCTGGGGCACGAGCCTTCCCTATGAATGGATAGGGAGAACGGGTCATAAACCACCACGCGGGCCCAGTGCAGATTGGTGGTTGTTAACGACTGCTAATGCAGCCGGGACCAACGGCAACACGTGCACGACGAAGCACGGAAGAGCTCGAGATGATAAATGTTTGGTCACCCATCCGATGACCGGCCTATGCAAAAGTGGATTAACCTCAACACTCACAGACCGGGCGCGTTAACCATTGCGCCATCGAGCTCCACTTACTATTTAATGTAACTATATAACTATATATATTCAGCACTAATTAAAATACCTATCTAAATATGCAAATAAAAAAAAGATTTGAATTTTGCAAACAAGCAGACCTACGATTAACAGCCGAAATTAATAACCTATCTCTGGTAAGAGATAGGCCTATCTTAGTTTAGTTACCAAGCAACCGCTGTTATTTTCCGATAGTAGGCTATTTGACAGGTTTTATAAAAATATGTCTAATGGTTCATTATAGCATAATATATTTGCAATTTGATTAATTCTTTGTGAATCTTTATTTTTTTTATGAAAATCGCCATTAAAATTCAAATGAATAAAATAGCCGCCAAAACAATGCATGCAGGTCACGTGATGTGACGTCAGTTGCATGTAAACAAACTGTTAGCTGTCAAATCACACCGTACAAAACTTCGAGTGACATCTTCAATTTGCTTGCAAATGACGTCACGACATCACGTGACCAATCCCGTGCGTTTTCAATCACGTGGTCAATCATAAAAATTCAAATATTTTATAAATGATTTTCTATAAAAATTATACTTATTTTGAAATTACGTGCTGGATAAATTGGTATAAAAAAATGTTTACTGTTAAGATAACAACATTTTGATCTATATTTTCATTGTAGTCAAATACTCTATTAACAGAAATAACTAAGCAACAAAGCTCTAGCAGGCCTATCTCTTGCTGAGGATAGGTTATTAATTTCGGCTGTAAAACGCTGTCAATAAAACATAAATTTCACAAACTTCCTAGCGGTTTTATAAATTGGCTGATGAACTTCACTAACGATTTTCCCTAAATTAAATGTAACGTCAAAGCCAATATAGCTTAGGTTACCTAAAAGGTAGTAATTGTTAGTAAATTAAGGCATAAGTCTACAATCAACTGCTCAAAATACATTCAAAAATACTTCAGAATTCAAATAAATTGGTGCTGACCTACATACTGCACGTCCACGTAGTTTGCTAAAACAGAAACAGATGTATTTAGCTTACGTAATGGCTAACTAAACAAATACTAGGTATATACAGCGTGTCCAAAAAACGAATGATAATCCTTTAGCTGCAGGTGGGTCACATCATGTCCTACAGTATTCTGGAATTTTAGTTAAGTGAAAGTCTCAAAGTTTTCGAGATCACCACAGGCTATCAAAGTCAGCCGTTTGATTTAGTTTGTTTGAAAATTTTGCATAAGATTTTTTTATGTGGTTTTCTCAGTACTTTATTTAGGAAACAAAAGAATATTGTTTTAAATGAAACATATAACCATAAGTATTTTAAAAAAAAATGGCGCTTAAAAAGTTATCATTTGTAGAAATGGCGTGAAATAAACTAACCGAGGGGATATTTTTCTAAAAAAAATAAAAAAACGATATCTCGAAAACCATGAGACTTTCACTAAACTAAAACTCCAGAATGCGGTAGGACATGATGACCCACCCGTAGCTAAAGGATTATCTTTCGTTTTCTGGACACGCTGTATAATTAGCCAGTTATTTTATGACATTTATTAACGGAAGATCAAATGATTCCTCTTCAAACTTAAAAAGGTACTTTAAACTGACATTTTATTTACGACCAGCTGACCCGGCGGACTTCGTACCGCTTTGACAGTTTCCATCATTGAGTTAAATATATATCAATGGTTTCCGTGACAACAAAACAAACAAATCATTTTGTATTGGAAAATTAAATTGTCGTTTTTAGTATTTTATTTAATATAGCCTATGTTACTCAGCGCTAATGTAGCATTCTAATGGTGAAAGATTTTTTTAAATCGGTCCAGTAGTTTTTGAGTTTATTCGTTGCAAACATACATACAAAAACACAAAGGTTTCCTCTTTATAATATTAGTATAGATTTGACTGACTTGGCAGGCTTCTATCGATCTTCAAGTGACAATCCAACTCCACACGACTTTAAAGTTTATCCTGACACCCCCTACCAACCTTACGGTTATAAAGTTAAAGGTGTCAGACATCCTTGCGCAAGCACAAGGGACTATCTACGTCAGGTCATAACGCCAGATTAGAACCCGCCGAAGCGCATTCTTCATCCGGTACTTTTAAGACTAGTGTCTCAAGCTAGTTGCCCCGTGGACACGTAAAGTCCACTACCTAATATCCGGATAGGTTACGGGAGCTGTAAGCTCGCTCACTTCTCGTTGCACTAAGAGTACAACTCGCAGTTCCACTGCTTCTTCTGCATCTTTAAGTGACAGCCGCAATCGCGACAGTTACAATATACAGACAGTTTACAATATATCGCTACCAAAACACATATTCGTATTACGGAACGTAGAACGCTGTGATAGCGCCACAAGCGAGCCATTGACGAACTAAAAGTGCATGGCGCTCTAAATAAACCGACCGATTGTAGCAACCGCAACTAGTAGCAGTCGCGTTGCCATTGTACAATTAGCAACTGCATGGTTGCTTTTTTTCGGCAATAGGCCTGCGGAAAACAATTATACGATTTGACTGACGACACCTATTGAGAAGTCAATAATGCGTTGTAGTTCTAAAACATATTTTCAATTATGTAGTGATAGTTACATAATAATATATAAGGTCACATTTTATCAACTGCAAATATTTTGAGAATAAATTCAACAACATATTTAAACATTTTTTATGAAAAGACCTTAAATTTTTATACGCTAGTTTTCAAGAAAAACGCCAAAAGACATTTCGATTAAAAAGAAAAATAAAGCACTTTTGATAGTTTCAATTCAAAGGAGCCGAAACAGAGAGGCCGCAATGCCTTTACCGCTTACACGTGCCCCTAGTATTATTCAAAAGAGCCGACAGAAAGGTCGATCTTAAAAATATTACAATTTTTGTGTCAGGAAAAGTAAAAAAAAACCAGCCTGAATTTTTTTTAAAATGCTAGTGCCTTATTTCTCTGATATAATTAGATGTTTTGTCAAAATATTTGCAGTTGATAAAAAGTGACCTTATGTAATACTACAGTAATTTGCCTTATTTATTGTCCTAATGAAACTAAATTTATTGAACTTGAATTGTATAATTTAGTTTTTTTGTTTTTATTAATAAAAATAATTAACTTTAACATGTGAAACAAGCGTTTAGTCCGCCTGATAGAAACGAGATTTAAAACAGATCTTAAAACGAAAAGATTATCATCTATTTATTTATTTAAAACTACATTTTTAATTACATACTTAAGATCTTGTTTGAAACGAGTTGTACGAGTTTTTTTATTCATCATTCGATCAAGTTTACGTTTTTTGACCTCAAACGGCATTTACAGCGTCACCGGAACTTTTTTGGGGGTGGCGAGAAACTTATAGGGTTCCTCAAGCTTTGATCGAAACACCGACAGAGGGTTTCAAGAGGTTTCTACTAGATTTTCCGAAGGGTTCAGATCGAAACGGTCAAGTTTGTGAAAAGGAGATTTGTATAAGGCAACAGTGCAATTTACCTCGTTTTCGTTCACCTGGTCGAATCGTGAATAAAACTCAAACATGCCCTCTGTGCACCTAGTGGAAGATTTTCTCACTATGCAATGGAATTCATTTATATACAACGTGTAACAGAAAGGTGTGGTCAAAATGAAAAGATCCAAAGTGTATCCGATGTAGACCTAGTATATTTTTTACTTTTACACTTAAGCTGAATAAAATATTTATATAAAATACAATGAAAAAATTTAACGCCCACCCGACCCAGTCAGGAATCGAACCTGTGTCTTCCGCAATCCGGGCGGCTGCACTGACCATTATGCTACCGGGTAGGCTGACGTAAGCGCTGAATTTTGTCACTGCATGTCCATCGGTTGCAAATACCTTTGGATAGATGGCACTAATGTCGCTCTAAAGCATTTCAAAAAATCAAAAATTAGTGATAAAATTCAGCGCTTACGTTAACATAATGGTCAGTGCAGCCGCCCGGATTGCGGAAGACCCATGTTCCATTCCTGGCTGGGTTGGGTGGGCGTTTAATTTTTTCACTGTATTTTATATAAATATTTTAGACCTAGTATGTAAAGTTACTTAGACATAATTATTAACTTTAATTTGTTATCGATTTTTTTTAAATATTTCAATTGTGACGTCACATCAAATCAACAATAAACAAATCACAGCCCTAGTGGTTTAGTAACGTCTGTGTACTTACATTTATGATCACTGCTGCTTGCTTATGCGCGCCTGACGTGCATGACTTCAATAATATATGTATTGAATGTACAATTACATGACAAACTAAAGTTATTAATTACTAACAGACCCGGCGGATTTCGTACCGCTTTGACAGTTTCCATATGGTTTCCATGCCAACAAAACAAACATCTCATTTTGATTATTGGAAAATTAAATTATCGTTTTAAGTAATTTTTTTTTTAAATAGCCTATGTTACTCAGCGCTAATGTAGCATTCTAATGGTGGAAGATTTTTTAAAATCGGTCCATTAGTTTTTGAGTTTATTCGTTGCAAACATACATACATACAAAAATACAAAGGTTTCCTCTTTATAATATTAGTATAGATGTCTCAGTAACAACAAATACAAGATCTAGATCGGACACATTTTGGATCTTTTTATTTTGACCACACCTTTCTGTTACACGTTGTATAATTTCTATTACCGTAGCAGCACGCAGTAACAAAGTTCGGAAACTAATATGTAGATGGCGCTGTACGTTTCATACATCATCAGAATTTTAATTAAAAATGTAATTAATACAGGGTGTTTGGTAATAGATGTATATTAGTCATCCCGAAACATAGCCATACATACAAAGAAGTATAAAGAACAACATGCAAATGTATATATAAGTAGATTTAAATATCCATACAAAATCTCTTAAACTTTATTGCATCAATTTTGTTCATCCCTGACATGTTTCGACTTGTCGTTACACCATCATCCTATTACCATACACCTGGTGGGTTACTCTTGAAACACAATTGCAATAATCAATTTCCAATCCCAAATCTAAAAAATTAAAATGGCACTCTTAAAAGCGATAATAGCGCTACATTGGAATTAAATTGCGTGGAAATTGAGTGAACAAATTATTATCGAGATGGGGTGTCCCGAAATTGCGAAACTTATCCCAATATCGATACATATTAATCTCATTGGAATTGTATTGAGATTGAGTTTGCGTCAAGAGTAGCCTACCTGTATATCAATTAAATCTAAACAATAACAAAGGCGAAAGTGCTCCGATGAATGTTTATCTAATGAAAATTGTATCATTCATTATTTAAAGAAAATAATAAATATAATAAACACACATAGAGTGACGCCATCAAAAGCGCCATGACGACCAATGTTGCTACTTTATGTAATTACTACTAATTATAAACTTTCCATGTATATAATAAGCAATAATTTAATATACATTGAGATTTATTAATGTATTAAATTGTATTTAATTAATGAAAATTATTATTGAGAGGGTTTAAGCCTCACGGCAGGCGTCTCTACAAAGGATACACCTTTTTAGGTTGAAATATGAAAAAAGAGCTGAAAAAGAAGAAATGCTGTATTCTGTTAGAACTTGTCTGTTTTTATTATTATGTCACCAAAACTGTATCCTTGGTTCTATTTGAGTTCGAAAACCCAATATTTTCATACATTTTTGATGGATTAAATAAATTAATCAAAGAAATTATATGTTCTAAGTTCTAACATAACTTGACAATTTAAATATATTTAACGATAGAACTTCAGTTTGTATGGAACGCCCTAAGGCTAAAACCTTTTCACTCGCTTTTGATAACAAAATACAATCGAACTTTATAATTTTCTATTGGACGTCATGAGCCGCAAAACATTGTCTAAACGCTAAAATAGTAATTTAAAATACAAATAAACACTTACTTCGCCGGCAGCCTGTAAAGATACCCTTTTCCCTCTGTTGACCAGACCAGTATCCTATCGGGGGCCAGAAAGTCTCCTGACATCCAGCGTTCTCCAGACGGCGCTTGGATCGAGCAAAGGACAGAGAAATCACCTGCAAAATACGTTCAAATATCAAAGTAATGGTCATAGTAAGTATTAAGACAAAATATTTTACATCTCAAATAGAACTTTATGTTCGTGTTTCTTAAAGTTTACTTTATTATAATCTAAAGTTATTTATAAGCTAAAGTTGTTAAATCTATAAAATGTAGCCTATTTATTACTCAGGGCTAAATGTTGCTTTAGATTTGTGAAAAATAAAGTATAATATTTTAGCAGAAAAAATATTGGCTAACAAATTGTTTTTGCATCTGGAGTCCCACAAGGGTAAATTTTAGGTACGATACTGTTTCATTTATAAACTTTTGTTAAGAAATCAAATACTGTTAAATTGACAGGGCATCTTCTACCTGATAGTATTCGGCGCAAACTATTGGGCTAGTCCGCAAGTTTATGCGTAGTAGGGTGTTTATTAAAACTACTATCGCACCCAGGTGGGATAGTAGTTGAAATTGACTCCAGAGTCCCACAGGAGTCAATTTAGGGTTCGACACTGTTTCTTCCATAAACTTTTTTTAAATAATCAAATACTGATAAACTTACCGGCATCATATATCTGGCAGTACTTGGCGCAGACTATGAGGACGGTGCGCTGGTTGTACGCGCAGCAATCAGCGATAGGGCATTGAGACAACGTATCTGTTTGGATTCATTCTCGTTATCGGTTCCGACTGCTTGTTTTCGTGGCCGAGGAGAGACCAAACCTGTAGAGAAAATATATAATATACAATAGGACCTCAGCTCGGGTTAAGCGTGTCGTAGGATGGAATCGAATTGATCGCTGCAGCATTTTATAGAACTAAAATTGATAACATTCTATATATCAAGTAGAAAGGAGTAAAATAAAGGCTTCTAAAAGCCTTTATTTTACTCCTTTCTACTTGACAACAACTAAATTTACTTAACAACAACTTTTACGGATCTCGTGTTTATTTAACAAAGTCAAAGTCAAAGTCAAACATTTATTTGCACAATATTGTGTACAGTACATTGAGATGAGCGACAATGTGAGCAGGGTCAACAATATTCTGCCTTAATTTTGTAGGCATGCAAATTCCAACACAATATAAAATAAAAAAAATACACAACATACTTAAATAAATGCAATTAATTTAAATAATTATATGATGAAATGTCAATAGAATATATAAATTATTAATCCATTACAACTTGTCAATGAATATTGCAATGAACTAATTAAAAGTAAATAGACTACCTATAATTATATTTTTTTGTTCATGTACTCAATAATGGAGTAAAAATTATGCTGTTAGAGCCATTGAAATAACTTTTTTTTAAATACATTTTTTGTCTAGTGGCTGATCAATAATGTCCAACGGTAGTTTATTAAATATTTTGATAGCCATATAGTAAGCATTTTTTGAAATAAACTTAATTTACATTTGGGTATGGCTAATTTATTCTTTCTCGAATTTCGTATATTTGATCTACCCTCTATGACCACACTGGTGTTACATTTTGTAAAGTATTCTGGGTGTTTCCTTACTAATAGACATATTTCTAGTATATACATGCACGGTAGAGGTAATATTCTATGTTTTTGGAATAAGGGTTTACAAGATTCTTCTTTTGAACACATTTGATGGGTATATAACCACTGTACCATCGAGATCCTCAAGTTCAATATATATAGGTACTAAGTGAAAGAATTTATACCCAAACTAATACTAACCTTCACCGTTCCCGTTATAGAAATAGCTAGAACCACATCATCCTTCCTCGAAGACGGACGCAGCACCTGAAATGAAAGAAAATATTAAAAACATGAAAAACTACTATCACAATGGGAGTACCACAAGGGTCAATTTTGGGTCCGATACTGTTTCTTGATTGAGAGAGTTTGGTAGTTGGGTTTATAACGTTATTTTTTTATTCCTCCACCAGTTAGCTTCTTCTTCATCTCTCTTGACGTTAAAGTGATGATTAGGCCGAAGATCGAAGGATTTAACGCAGGATCTTCCACTACTGAGGAACTAGCTATATTATATCTAACTGTCGGAACACAACAATATTACTAACATGGATGTTATGGCGTCGTATCTAGATAAGATAGTAGCAACTAGCCAGGCGGACTTAAAACAAGTCTTGCCAACAACCAAACTGAGTACAAATCGAACCGCGTACCTCTGGGTCTAAAACCATTAGACTACAGGGTCTTTTGAAATGGCTGGAGTACCGACCTCGTCTTTGTTCCCAAACCTATATAAACAGTAGTCAAGTACTGTGTATACAACGTGTAATAGAAAGGTGTGGTCGAAATGAAGAGGCCCAAAGTGTATCCGATCCAGATCTCGTATGTGTTGTTACTGAGACATAATTATTGACTTTAGTTTGTCATGCAATTGTAAATTAAATACTTATATTAGTGAAGTCATGCGCGTCAAGCGCGTAAGCGAGCAGCGGTAATCATAAATGTAAGTACTGTAGTAACCGAGACTCCTTGCTCGGGCATACTGACTGGCAGCCGCCGTGGCTTGAATTCAAACGGTGTAGAAGAAAAAAGAGATGGAAGAAAAAAGAAGAACATCGCGGACTCGGTGTCAGGCCGCGACGTCGATTGATTGTTATTATTTTAATGTTGAAATAATATAATATTTTGAGCTTTGGAAGCCTTATTATTGAATAAACCCCCGGTACCTCAAGTAACGACCCAGTGGGGTGTTACAGTACACAGAGGTTACTGAACCACTAGGGCTGAGACTTGTTTATTTTGATGTGACGTCACAATAGAAATATTTAATTAAAAATTGTATAGCAAATTAAAGTTAATAATTATGTCAAAGTAACTCTGCATACAAGATCAAGAACAGATACACTTTGGGTGTGTTCATTTTGACCACACCTTTCTGATACACATTGTATAAAAAATAATTCAGTATTTCTTCATCACCAGCATAGTTTTATGTCCTCAATGATCGGGTTACAAGGAGAACGGACCATAAATCACCACGCGGGTCTTGTGCGGTGCGGTGGTCGTTAACGTCTGCTAATGCAACCGGGACCAACGGCTATACGTACCGTTCAAAGCACGGAGCTCGAGATGATACATTTTTGATCACCCATCCAATAACCAGCCTTTGCATAAGTTGCTTAACTTTAGCAATCGCAGACCGACCGCGTATACCACTGCACCTAAAATCTCCTCATTAACTGTAATTTAGTATTTTCTTTATTACAGTACCATACTCACGTGCAAAGCGGATATCCAGTCAGGATTCATCTTGGAGCTCAGTGAGAACAGCGTCTCCAACGAGAAAGGATCCATGATGAGTATCTCCGCGTAGTAACCGTTGCAGAACAGGCGCAGATCTTCACTGTTGCACATATGATACGCCTATAAAAACAAGCAAGTGGTAATTAGTTTTAAAAACATTTTGAATGACATAGGTAGATCAGTTGATTTTTTAATAATCAAACACAAAAACAAAGCTTAAAGTTAAAATCCGTCAATTTATTTCGGACTAGCTGACCCGGCGGACTTCGTACCGTTTGATAGTTTCCATCATTGAGTTAAATATATATCAATGGTTTCCATGGCAACAATACAAACAAATCATTTTGTATTATAAAATTAAATTGTCGTTTTTAGTATTTTATATATATATTTTTTTATAGCCTATGTTACTCAGCGCTAATGTAGCATTCTAATGGTGAAAGAATTTTTCAAATGGGTCCAGTAGTTTTTTAGTTTATTCGTTGCAAACATACATACATACATACATAAATATATATATATATATATATATATATATACATACATACATACATACATACATACATACATACATACATACATACATACATACATACATACATACATACATACATACATACATACATACATACATACATACATACATACATACATACATACATACATACATACATACAAAGGTCTCCTAAAATATTTTTTTACAGGTAAGCACAGTGCCTTTATCTCACCTGATGTTAGTGATGATAAGGCCAATTGGTGGAATCGCACTTCAGCGGGATCCTTAACTAGTGAGGCACTGGATATCTATCTCTAGCTGCCGCAACACAACAATGCTACAAACATTGATGTTATGGCGACATATTTAGATAAGATGGTGGTAGCTAGCCAGGCCGACAAACAAGTCCTACCACCTACCAAACAGAGTACACAAACATGTACCCCCCGCTGGGAATCGAACCCGGGACTTCTGGGTCTAAGCCGGTGGTCTTAGCCACTAGACCACAGAGGCGGTAAGACTTTTTTGGAGCCGACAAGAAACTTAAAGGTTGCCTCAAGCCGTGTAACGGAAACACCGTCAAAGGTTTTCTAGAGGGAATGGCAGCACGCACTAGTGCGTGTCCCCTCTGAAGACTAGGATCTCGGCTCCGGAGGAGACAGATCCTTCCCTTGCAATATAAGGGCCTACAGGTGTTGAACAAAGCATTTTACATATAATTTTTTTAGGGCTTTATATGTTGAAACTCACCTGTATATTAGTGTGCACTTGTGATAGTTTAACGCTTTCCCTGCATTTGCCATCGACGAGGTCCCATGTACACATCTCGCCTGCCTCAGATGAGCTCACTATGTAATTGTTATCCTAAATATTGAAAAACACAAAAACATAAGTATATTGGTTTCAATCATATTGCAATTAAATAAGGTTCAAATTTTTTATTTATTTATATATATTTACTAAGGTAAGCTTACAGTCAAACACATAAAAGTAGGTAATAAATCATTAACTTTTAAAATAACATATGTGCAGGCCTGTTAATAGCTTGCACAGCATTAATTACTTATTATCTAAAGAAATTTAAAATTAAACTAAAATATTGCTAACTACTTTACAAATGTTAATTTTACTTACAAATATTAATTCTACTTTAATTATGGTGGCAACAGCTAGGGATAACTTTTGCCTTGTCATTTTGTAGAAAGTTTAGACAGACTTTACATTGTAAGAGGCCAGAAACTAAAGGTTCCTCAAACCGTAGTGATTGAACATCCTCAGAGAGTTTCTAGAAGGGATAGCATCACCCAAGCGTGTCCCCGCCAGGGAAGACAACATTCTCCATCAATCAATTGTAGGGACAAGATTCTCCATCAAATCGGAATCGAGAGAACAACTCCAAGACTCCTCTAAAGGCTAGGAACTCAGCTAAGGGTGACCAGCTTATGTGAGTGGGAAACAACTTTGGCAATTGTTGAAACGTAACAACATTCTCACCTGTATAATAGAAGCTCGAGACAAACAAGTGACTGGCGCTGTGTGGCCCACGAGCAAGCACCTGGGTGTCATCTTCAAAGTCTCCGGGTGGACTTGCCATATGCATATCTGGCCGTCATAGCAACCAGTGACTAAGGTCCTTTGGTCCCGAGAGAGATAGATGGAGGAGATGCAGTGGGTGGGGGCATGTTTGCCCCACAGCACCACTGGCACAATGAGATTGGTGCCAGGCATGGCTGCTGAGAATACAATTATTATTATTATTATTTTTCTCTTTATTTATTTTTAATCTTAGATCTAGGTTTATTATTATTATTATATCAGCCATAGCTAATAAAAAATAATTATAAAATAATTAATTTTATTCAGATATACAGTGACAAAAAATACAATGCAGGCAAAATGCATTAACACTAGGTTGTGTTTTCAACTGTGTGATGTGAAAGATAAAAGTCTGGAAAGTTATTTCATCATCATCATCATCATCTCAGCCAAAAGGCGTCCACTGCTGGACAAAGGCCTCCCCCAAGGATCTCCACAACGACCGGTTTTATTAAAGTTATTTATTTAAAAGAAAATAAGTAAACAGCATATATAACTGTCTTACTGCTAGGGAAAGGCCTCCATCATTGAAATCAAGTCATCGCTACAATTGATGGGTTTATTTAAATATATTAAAAATCAAAAAAGAGGTTAAAAACAATAGGAAAGGTTGCACAAATGTTTGCAAGACTTTTTTCATGTTTTAATAATATTCTGTAATTATTTTCATCAAACAAAATCATTTTTGATTTGTTTTCAATTTAGTTTCATTGTTTTTGATAGTACTATAGTGATAATACCATCGGTAAATGTTATTATGGAAGGCCGCTACCGGATGGTATCTTCTTACTTCTATTTCTGCACTAGTTTGGAGGTCAAGTGATATTAACCCTTAACCACCTAGCGTCGGTCATAGCGACTCCAGCGTTGCATTTGTTTCGAATATATCCGTCACTACGCGATCAGTGTGCTTGTAACTCCATGTACCTTTCCCCCTACCCCGCCAGTACCCGCTCTGCGCTCGACGAAGACATACGCGCGCGCGTTCCGCAAAAATAGGTAATTATATTTCGCATGCGGTCATGGTGACCGATGTTAGGTTGTTATGTTATTTTTATTACAATCATGTTGATTTTGTTTTCGCAGGTTTAAAATGTGTGAACGTGATCGAAATATTCTCAGATGGTTAGAGGAGACTGACTCAGCGTCAGAGGATCAGATAAACGTGCCAGAAGTAATAAATGAAGACTGCAGTGATGTAGAAGATGTTCCAGTGGACCATGTGATTGAAGCAGACTCCCAATCAGACTCAGAAATAGAAGGTAATGACTTAGAGCAACAGCAGGATATCGGCGAAGAAAATGGTGACAGTTCGCCAAACCGGACCTCATCTTCTGATGATGATACTCCACTGGCAAGATACCGAAACTTTTTCGGTAAGAATCGCTTTCGTTGGTCTGCTTTTCCACCAGCATCAAGGTCAAGGACCTTGCAGCATAACATTATACAACAACCACCAGGACTCAAACGTGCATACCAAAATGTTTTACACAGAAATACGAGTCCTTTGGATTTGTGGAGGTTGTTTTTTACAGATGGTATGTTAGAAGAAATAGTAAAGCATACTAATGAAAAGATTAGGAAAATCAGACCTAACTACCACATCAAAGCATATGTTCAAGACTTGGATGTGATAGAATTAAAAGCTTTCATGGGTATGCTATACTACACAGCTATTTTCAAAGAGAACCATACGCATTACACAAGTTGGTACAGCACTGATGGGACGGGCCGAGAAATTTATCGCTGCATCATGAGCAAAAATAGGTTTGAAGTGTTGCTCAATTGCCTTAGATTTGATGATGCAAACACCCGAGAGGAACGCCGTAGCAGCGATATAGCAGCACCAATATCTCAGCTGTTTCAAATGCTGATACATAACTGCAAAGCAGTTTACTCTATCGGTAGCCTCGCATGCATAGACGAAATGCTAGTAGCTTTCCGTGGTAGATGCATTTTCAAAATGTATATACCAAAGAAACCTCATAAATATGGTTTAAAAATTATGTGCATTACTGATGCAGAAAATGGATACCTTCTGGATGCCTACCTCTACTTGGGAAGGGACTCTGACAGCCAAGGTTTACCAGTTGAATACCAAAGATTGAACAAACCTACACAAGCGGTTTTGAGACTGATTTCTTCGATTGAAGGTACCCACAGAAATATAACCACAGATAACTGGTTCACTTCAGTAGAGCTCATGAACATCCTGAAGCAAAAACAGCTGACGCTTGTAGGTACCTTGAAGAAAAATAAGCGAGAAATCCCGCCTCAATTTCTTCCAAACCGTCGTCGTGAAGTAGGGACTTCCATTTTTGGATTCACGTCAGATGCGACATTGGCATCTTTTGTTCCGAAGACAAACAAGTCTGTACTTGTTTTATCCAGCATGCATCATACTCCAAGTGTTGATCCTAACACGCAAAAACCTGAAATGATCATGTTCTATAACAGCACTAAAGGCGGCGTGGACATGTTAGATCAGAAGTGTGCTAATTATTCAACTTCCCGACGAACGCAAAGATGGCCAATGGCTATATTTTACAGGATGCTGGATGTGTCTGGAGTAAACGCATACATCATAAGCAAGATGAATCAAGCTCAGACAAAGGTGCCTAGGTTCAACTTTATGAAGCAGTTAGCTGAACATCTTGTCAAACCACATTTGGAACGCCGGGCGCACCAGTTCGGATTGCAAAGAGAGCTTCAGAGTGCTATCCATCGAGTACTGAAATTGGATCAAGCACCCAGCACATCATCGACTGACAATGCTGAAAAGTTTGAAACACGTAAAACGTGCTTCACGTGTGACCCTAAAAAGAAACGCAAAACATATCACAAGTGCTTTCAATGTAAAAAGCCGATTTGCGTTGAATGTTCTCAAAAAATGTGTGTCGATTGTCGCCAAAAATTGTGATTATTTGCGGGTTGTGATTTTATGTTAGTTGTGATAAAATTATGCCATAAATGACTCTATGAAGGACTTTATATGCCTAATTTCATAAAAATAATTGAAAATTTATAAAAAAACTCATTCTTCCTACTAAGATCTCATTATAATAAAAGTTATAAAAATTTGTTGTAAAGTGTAAAACATAAGTATAAGTGTTGATTATAACTTTAAAATTCGATTATAAGTTAAAGTTTTGTAAACTTAATATAAATAAAAAATACTGAAAAATATTATAGTCTAATAATTTCTAACAATATATAGTTATTTAAGTAATTTGACTCATATAAAACGCAAGCGGTCACTATGACCGACGTTAGGTGGTATTGCGACTTAAATACACGTTAGGTGGCTAAGGGTTAAGGAAGCATAAAAACTGAAATCTTGGGATCTGCTTTGGTTCTGTATGAGAGAGAAGTGAATAGAAATTCTAATCAAACATTAATGCTAATAGGATAAACATTAATTAAAATAAACACGAGTAGATCCATAAAAGTTGTTTCATTTCAATTAATTAATTAACAAAGGATAAAACCAGACTTGAGAGACTGAAAATAAGCCTTATTTTTCATAAGTAAGACCTAACTTAGTCCATCATGTTAATAATATTTCCTGTTATTTTATAGTTCTTAATATTATTTAATTGACCAAACCGAATAATACAAGGCGTAAGTACATTTTACAGAAGGTAAATTGA
Source organism: Eudonia mercurella (assembly GCA_963082485.1). Classification (NCBI taxonomy): domain Eukaryota; kingdom Metazoa; phylum Arthropoda; class Insecta; order Lepidoptera; family Crambidae; genus Eudonia; species Eudonia mercurella. Next base: position 7,083,228 of record OY720051.1, read on the forward strand.
ACAGTTACATAAGTAAAAATCTGAAAAACGGATTCCAGTTAGAAATTCTACATTCTGTCTTTAATAATATTATGGCTGAGCTCTGCATACTTTGCAGCAATTTTATACTAAAATAATTTTAATCTTATTAGGTAGATCTTAAAAGAAACATGTGAAAAACATCATGACCGATTTGTGATAGATAACAGATGCAGAATTAATAACTAAGACATGTATTGTTTGAATAACAAAACGATAAGACACGGGTTTTTGAGAGCTACTCAGGGAAATGCAATATTAAGGTAGTTACCTGGCTTTATTATCAAATGGAGCACTGGATATTGTTATTATTAAATAAACAAACCACTAAACCCCCATCGGGCACAATATTCAAAGAAATAAACACCAGTTTTCTAATTAAAATTAATAAAAACTAATTTTCATCAATAAAATCACTATACGCTGACAGCTGATCGGCAGCTGACAGCTGTTATGTCATTGTTGGCACTACTGATTACTAGGGTGGGGCCATGTTAACACCGTTTTTAACTAGAAACCGATTAAATTACAGTATTTTTAATGACCATATGTCAAAATAAAAACCATTGTTGTTTCGAATTTTAAAATAATTATTGATTGACGTTCATTGACTGCGTATTTTATTACATACTTGTAGCGTGTCAAAGCTAAATTGAATTTAAACGAAGTAGGTAAATAAAATGGATCACAAGAAGAAAGATAAATCCAAACAAAATGTCAAGGAAGATAAACTAGAATTATCATCAAAGATCGATGAAACGGACGAAATGAAGCTAAAAATGCTTGCAGCACTCGATAAACCAGATCCGAACGATGTTTTTTATCCCCCAGAATTGAATGCTCATCTTATTGAACAACTAAAGGTAAGCTATTGTTAAAATCATTAGATTCGTGAATTTGAGACCCGTTTTCATGTAGCAGGTTTGATTATCTCCTACAACGATAGAATAACTGAAAGCACTTTTTTGAACGATCACAAAGGCGATGCTTAAAGCCAGTTTGCCAGATATGCACTTATTAATCTAATCAAGGCAACCGTCTAGATGTAATCTGCGTGTTACCTACCCTTCAACGGTCTTTTAAACTAGGGTCACCTAGCTTTGTGGGAAAATCATATGTGTTTATGTACCCATAATAAAGACGTGATTGTTAATACCGTGTATTATTATAGGTAATGACGTGTGAAAACAATCAGCTACGCAAATGCGTCTTCACAAAAGATCAGGAGATAAAGGAACTCAATACAACAGTTTCTGATCTTAACCAAAGAATTAGAGACATTATATCCGGCACTGGCCCAGCTATATCTTCTAAATCAGCTGGCATAATTAGTGCTAAAATAACCGAATTGTGTAAACAAAATCGGCATTTAGTAGCCGAAGTTGAAGGTTATAAAACTAAGAACGCCGCTCTCGAAAGAAAAATAATGCAACTAGATATATTAAATAAAGAAAACGAGAAATTAGACTTGTGCTTGTGTAAGGAAGAACCTCCTGACACAAATTCTGATGAACTGAAAGAATTGAATATTAAACTTAACGCAGTCAATAAAAAACTGTATGATAGCAAAAACAGAAACTTAGAACTGAAAAATGATATACTTCTTGCTACCAAGATTCTGCAACAAGAACTTGGTAATAAGTTTACGAGCATCAAAGAATTACAAAATGATTTGGCTGGTTGGAAAGGAAGGGCACAACAAATAATTCTTCTCCAGGCTAGAATAAGTGAATTGGAAGAGAAAATGAATGGAAAACATAAGGATTTGATTGAAGCAAAAAAAAAAGATCAGACACAGGTAATCTAGTTTTAAGAAAGTTAATTTATTGCAAGTTCTCCAAAGTTTTATCAACATTTATTCAAAAATAAAAGATATCACCTTGCAATGCATTGCGTGACATTGACATGCTTGTCTATAAGTAGCAGTTGCAGCTTTATTTAAACCTTGTAAACTTACAGGACTATTACAGTTTCACCCGACTTTTTTTCGTAATAACACGTGTTTTGAGACTCCATTTTATTTTCTATCTACCATATCTGTACCCTTACTACTTATTACTACAAATACTTGAAATTTGCTAAATGCTAAACGCGAAGCCATTAATTAAGAAAGTTAGTTAGTTACACGACTATAATGAAACTTTTACATGCTGTTTTATAACTATTTATTATTTTAAATGCTTTTAAATCTTTCAGATTATAAGGGAAATAGAGATGAAACGAAAGAAAGATATGGAGCTAGCTATGAAAGAACTTGACAACTTAAAAGACGAAAACCGCGACTTGAAAAAGAAGTTGGATGGAGCCAAATGTAGAATCAGAAATCTGGAGTGTGATGCAATAACCATCAGGCAGAAGATGCAGACATTTGTTGAAAAGAGCACGCATGATGATTTACTTATAAACGAACAACGGGTTCGTTAACAAATTAATTCGCTTACAAAATAATGTTTACAATAAGTACCGAGTTTTATTAGAGTTATGAAAATAATAATATAATAGAAAGGAAAGTTTGGGGCTAAATGCGTAGGTATAGTTTCGAGTTAAGAAACGACTTGGTAAACTTAAGACTTAACAATTTCCCAACACAAATAACTCAACAGAATAGTGGCAAAACGCACACTAGACGCAACAGTCAATAATATTTATAATTCAATTAACTCAGAAAAAAATCTAGATACTATTTCTCAGAAATATTAGATGACCATCACTAAAATATTATAGGTAAATGCAGTATTTACGCAGTTTTTCCTATTTACGCACTTGCTGTTCCATGCTTCTAATATTTATCCATAATACACTGAATTATTTTACCAACGCTAAAAAAGTCATCCGGTATTAAGGAAACCAATAACACGATATCAACCATAAATTACATGTGTGTGCGACTAATCAAACTTTTACGTTTTCCAGAATCAAATTAAAAGTCTTGAATTATACTATCAAGAAATTCTCAAAGAAAACACTGCTAAAATGAACAAAATGAATAGTGAAATAGGTGAAAACCAAAAACTTATGAAAAATACGGATGCCAAAATAGATGCACTTAGAAAGCAAGCTACTGAAAAATCAGTTAAAATTGATGAATTAAGAGCACAATTACTCCGTTATGAAGAATGTTCTTTGCAAAGCGTTTTCTTTACCCCTATGAAAACTGCAACAGACAACGAGATCAAAAAACTTTCAGCACTGGTAGTTACTTTAAATAAAAGGTTAGACACAGAGAGAGATAAATGGGAAGAAATTGAAATGGCTCATCGCAAAATTAAAGAGAAAAAAAGACGACTGGAAAGAAGAATTCGTTTTCTTGAAGATGAAGTCAAAACTTTAAGAGATTCCAAAAGGGGTTCTAAAACTTCGAAAACATCTGTTAAAGAACAGCAATATGATTTTGGAATAGGATCTACGTCAGTGACTAAAAAGCAATCCTCTATGACGGCTGTGGCTGAGAAACCTAGCGACTCTTCATCGGAGTCACAACCTGTTGATTATGACTCTTTTGACAAAGAAGATTTGAAGTATAAGCTTGAATTGTGTGAAGAAAAGCTTAAAATTATGGAGGACAAGTTGAGAATGATCGAAGAAGAGAAACAAGAGGACTACAATCACTTAACAGATATGATTCAAACATCGAAACAATTGTTCAATGAAGCTTTAAGTGTTTTGCAAAGAGAAAAATGTAATTGTGTAGATAGTTCTTAAATATTGTTTAATTAACTTTTTATTTTAATGAATTATATTTTTGCTTTTTGGATATACTCATGTTTCTTTTGGTTTGTTGAAACTGCAACTTCTATTTGGCTAGTCTTGAGTTTTGAGGGTTAATTTATGGTAGAAAACAGTGTTAGACTTATGGTAGAATAAATAGAAAGCTGGCAACATTTAGACGCCGCCATTTGTCATATTTTGGCATGCGCGTAGGGGGATGCAACGAAAGTTGTGCTCGTGAGTGTTTTTCAAGTAAAGTAAACTCAAAACTTTGTTTGTGAATTGTGAAAACTTGTGTCGCCTATAAAGTAGCAGTGTTGTTATTTTATTTTTTTAGGTCAAGATGAATAAAACTTGTGCAAGGTGTGAGAAAATAGTTTATCCCACTGAGGAATTAAAATGTTTGGACAAGGTAAGTTTCTTTGGCATTCCGTTCATAAATGTTTGCAAATACTTGTTTGTAAATTCATTTCCAGCATATTTGTTGGTGATGTTTCAGCTTCGTATTCATAAAATTACTAAATGCTCCAATTTCTGTTCCGAATTGAACTTACGTGTATTTGTGGCCGGTACATCAATTCATACGGTCGAGCGAATGACTCATTAAATTATATAAATTGCCGCTGATATCATAGCGAGCTATAAAGCGACACTGTACTTGTCGACCTTTTACCTAATTAGAGTCATCTAAGGCAATATTCTCGACCTTGGGTCACATTCTTCAAGAATCGATTGTCTTCTAATAATCATTCTCAGAGGCTGTATGTAACGTTATTTCTTTTGCATGCAAGTTTTTTTTCTTGTTATTATGGCGGGTCTTTTGATAGCATTTTGGCGTGATGTTTACTTTGTTATCAACTAATAACACCAAGAATTTAATGATAAGCAGTTAAAGCCCTCTCTGATAAGGAAAACATTATCAACTTTGCTAATACTGCAGTGCAAATTTATTGTTTGTAAGAGTTATTTTTGCCTGTTTCGTACTGACTTTATGTAAAGATTTTGTTAGAAATTGTAAATCAATGAATTTTGGTTTTTCTAATCTTTAAATTTGTGATACTCTTATGAAAAGATAGACTGAAATATTCTTTTTGAATGTCAGATAAGATAAGATAAATTTTTATTGCCATAAAATTGTGTAAAATACATAGCAGGTGATGAGCATAATAATGGGAACAAACAATTTACCCTAGTCGGGCATGCAATTTTTAGTAGGTAGGTACATGATACATAGAAACAGCCGCTATGCTGTTTTTGTACCAAAATATTCAGTCAGACTGTAGAATGCTTGATTTATAAGCCATCTTTTTAATTTAATCTTAAAACAACTCAAATTTACTGAGGCTTTTTGATCTGTGGGCAGATGATTGAATATTTGGATACCAGTTACATAGGCACTCTTGTGATACAGGGCATTATTAATATTTGGTAAAGCCATATCATATGTATATCTCTTCCGCAAATTACAGTTATTTGTACTTTTACGTTTAAAATACTGAATATTGCTTTTTATAAAAACAGCCATCTCTAAAACATAAATACCCGTCAGTGTCAAATAACCCTTTTCTCTAAAAATATTTCTCAGAGTCTCATCAGAGTACATACTGTAAATAGTTCTCAAGCATTTCTTTTGTAGTATAAAGGTAGATTTTACATTAACAGAGTTTCCCCAGAAAATAACTCCATAAGTAAGAAGAGGATAAACTTGGCCAAAGTAGGCGGCTCTGGCTACATCTACAGATGATGTTTCCGCAAGTATAGATAGAGCATAGCAGTAGCTAGATATTTTATTATTAATTTTTGTTATGTGCAACTTCCAATTTAGATGTGAGTCGATATTTACACCTAAGAAATTTATTTCATCCACAATTTCGATGACTGACTTGCATTCGGACGTTATATTTAGTTTAATTTGATTTGTTTTATAGTTTCTAAATTGTAGTACTTTTGTTTTGGAAAGATTTACTGTCAAATTTAATGATTTTAGAAAACATATGGTTTCATTTAGAGTTTTAATTATTTCTTTTTCAAATTTAATGTTATCATTTTGATTATTGGGTATGAAAATTGTAGCATCATCAGCAAACATAACACATAAGTTGTTTGTGATATTCGGGAGTTCGTTCACATATACTAAAAAAAGAAGAGGGCCAAGAATACTTCCCTGTGGTAGACCTAGGAGCATCTCTCTAGGATCAGATTTTACCTCTTTAAATGTTTTTGTTGTCTTATCAAAAGTATCTATTACTGTATATTGATCTCTATTTTTAAGGTAGCTTTCCAGTAGTTTTAGTGTTATTCCCCGAATACCTAATTTATCAAGCTGATATAGAAGGGTTTCATGGATTCACATACATACATACATACATACATTCACAGACACATCACCTTAATGTTTTTTTGCTGCCTTTTGAAACTATGCCACACAAACTCATCATAGAGATGAACATAATAAATTATGAGTAGGTACAAAAACTTCAACTGCTAGGTTAGAAACATGATGTTAACCCCTTGAGCGTCGATCAACCACCAGGTGGCCGATAACAATTAAAATTCTATTTTGTGTCTGGTATTTGCACGCTTGAGCTCTTAAAGTAACATGTAGTAACAAAAGTGGGGTTAAGGTGTCGCAAAGGAGGTGCAGGACTTAGAAAAATTTCGAGCAGAGAAAATTTTGTAATTATGTAGTGGCGACGGGGACAACTAGGTTTAGGTTAGGTTAGTCTTGTGAGCCACACGTAGCGGAAGCTAGAAGCCACACTTGTTACAAGTCCAAACTCCCATACCAAAACATTGCAAATTTTTCTAAGTGTTGGCTCATACAAAATCATTGGAAAATTTTGTCTTTTTTTTCAACATATTTTATACTTTTTTGAAAAATTAGTTATCTCTATTTGAAAGCTATGATTTTCGTCATTTGGTCCAGATGTCGCAAAGGCCAAAATATTTCTAAGTCCTGCACCCCCTTTGCGACACCCTAACCCGTCATTTTGTAAAAAAAAAATTAAAGTGCGATAACTCTGATGATCTTGTTCCTCTTCATTTTCAGACTAAATGTTTTCGATTTCGGAGTCCGACTCCTGTAAAACAATAAAATGAAGTTAAAATAAAAGACAAATGTTTTAAAAATATGGCACAAAACTAGACATCGAGTGTATGGTTGGTCATATTTACCCTTTGTTGTTTGGCCACGTATATCCACCGATGCAAACACAACCCAACTGAATAGCGGTAAGATACGAGGAGGAGGGGTAGTTAGCTCCAGCTACTGAGAAGTACAGTCAACATAACCCAATATTTCTGGAAAATACTCTCGCTTAAAAATGTGGCGGGGCATATAGACCCAACTGTGCGCTCCCAAAATAGACCTTGGAATAGGTATGTTGTAATTTGTTATGTTGTAACTTTCCATAAGTTTATTTGAATAAAAAATTTGACTTGTACTTTGATTTAAAGAAAAGTTGTTGTGTAAAATGTTCACTGTTATTGGAATTAAAATGTTAAGCCATAAACATCTATAAAACCTCCTAACTCTTAATAATTATGCAAAAATGTTGCTAGACTTGTATTTAAATGTATCTTTGTTACTGTAGATATAATTTTAAACTACCAAAGTTTGTACCTATCATGTAGGTATTATGTCAAGGACATTTACTATTTTCATCATCATCAGCTCTTTTAATGATAATAAATGGTAAAGCCTTTATCTAATAAAGTGAATTCTTACATTTACAATTAATTCATTTCATATTGAAAGCCACATTTTGTCACACTAGTGTTGAACTGAGTAGGGAGTTGAAGAGGTTGTTGCAATGACCGAAATCAATCAATTTCTGAGACACGTAAGAGCTTTATTGATATAAAAAAACACAGAGGCATAGGTCAAACACCACGTGGGCCCAGTGTGGGGCAATGGTTATTAACAATTGCTAATGCTGCTAAGACCAATGACTAAATGTGTCTTCCAAAGTACAGAGTAGCTTGAAATGAAAAAGTTTTGGGCACACATTGTTTACAAAAATTGCTTAACTTCAGCAATCGCAGGGCTTTTTTAACCACTGTGCCATCATGCTATTTGAGAAATTATACCTATACTTAACTTTATTTTATCCTTCTAATTTTCGACAAATGATTAATTAATGTTGTAAATCATATTTAATTAAATTTATTATACCTCATGATTCAATTTTCTTATTGTTATTACCACATGACAATTATTTGAATCATTATAGGAAAATAATGTGTTCAAAATTGCCTTCTATGGTTTGCTGGTGGCAGCATTCCATAAACCTGATGTCATACCATCTTTAAGTAGAAAGGAAATAATAGCTTACATGCATATCAAAAGGATCGAAAAATTAAAAATATTTTCATACCTACCAAAAAAAAATTAAATAAAAATAATATAAAAACAGTCAAGCTGTTTCGGAGGAGTGTGACCACAAACAATGTAAGTAAGTAAGTAAATGGCCTATAACTGTCCCACTGCTGGGCAAAGGCCTCCATTATTGAAATCAAGTCATCGCTACAATTCATGGGTAATGGCTTAATCACCACGTTTGCCAAATGCGGGTTGGTGATCATAAACCCGGGCTATGCATCGAAAAATCCTAAACAATGTAACACAAGATTTTTATATACCTACTTAAATTGATTTTAGTAGCTATAATCATTAAGGAAAACAGTTAGTTTCATTTTCAAAATAACGTGCAAGTAAAATATAATGGTATGGTATACGAATAAGGTGTTCTAAGTACATGAAAATAACAAATAATACATGGCAATTATTCCATGGTATAAAACATTTTATTTGTACCCACTTACCCAATAATACTTAGTACAAGGCTTTATAATAAAATAAAAAACACTTAAAATTAAAACTACTGTTGTTAAAATAAATTATTAAAATCTTAATGGTTGTATTCTCTTTCTCTGACTAGAAAAAAATTAAGATATCAATATAACACTTACAAACTTCTACAAACCATTGTACCAAAAAAAATCTGGAAATGCTAAAATAAAGCCTAGCTAAATTTGATTTAAAAAAAACTATAAAATATTAACAAAAAGGGTGTGATTCCGGCCAGGATCGAACTGGCGGCCTTCTGCGTGTAAAGCAGATGTGATAACCACTACACCACGGAACCAGTTGACTGAGTGCTCCAAATTAAAATACACATTCACTTTTCCTACCTAATAGGTATGACGCACGACGCTATATTTGCAACGCGTTCACTTTCTTTATCGTTGTAACTAACTTCAATCATTAAAGGTATTTAAACTCTTACCTGCGGCGATCACTGATCAGTGCCCTAAACAATTAAAATTCTGTCTGTATTAGCAGCAGACAACAGTTTAATCAATACAGAATTTTTTATTTATAAGTTTACGATAGCACTTGCTACTACCATTACTGGCATTTTAAGGACAGAGGCCGCACATCAGACTATCCAAAATTGTCCAATATCTTAACCCAGATAAGCCTGAAACAATTTTTTCTCAAAATCTTAATATTACTTGAATTTTTGAAATCAAATATTTGTATTAAATCGTTTTGTCCTAAATATAGGACAGTAGGCTAATCTGGGTATAAATGTTCAACGATATCTAGATCTTCAAGAAACGAGGCTATTCCTTCTTTAAAGGCCGGCAACGCGTCTGCGATTCCTCTGGTTTTGCGGGTGTCCATGGGCGTCGGTGATTACTCTCCATCAGGTGACCCGCCTGCTCGTTTGCCTCCTTCTTTTATAAAAAAAAGTCTATTGAGGAAAGACAGTTTGACTCTGATGTGCGTGCAGGCGAGTGTACACTAGTGGTCGCTCCAGTGGTCGAAATGTCACCGTAGTTCTCATAATATGCTATTGTTAATACATTTTATATTTCATGACATCATGACTCCTTATTTATAAACTAACTTTACCCTAAAGCGCAACAATTAGTGCCTAATTGCTTTAAGTAGATAACCTCATTAATCTATTTATAACATGAATCGCAAAACATAAGCGCCAAAGACAAATAGGTTTCGTCCACATAGTCATGTGAATCAGTGCTTAAGATTGTTGCAATATCACAGCTACAAACAATGTTTACATGTTTATGCAAGGTTATTTATTGTTACAATTTAAGTTAGCCCCGAATTAAAAGCAACACCTAGGTCATTCGTGTTCCACTTTTTTTACACTAGCGACCATATATTACTATCACCAGTTCATTTTTGTCCCCACTGCTGGGCCACGAGCCTACGATATATGTAGATATAGATATGGATAGGTAGAATGGGCTTTAAACCACCACGCGGGGCCAGTGCGGTGCGGTGGTTGTTAACGACTGCTATGCAGCCGGGACCAACGGCTTCACGTGCCATCAGGGTGCCAAAAACGAGAATTTGTATGGCAAAATTTTAACTCTACTCGTATGTCGCCAGGAGGCGCTGCTTCAGTCAGGCCAGGCCAGGCTTCAGGCCATACTAATTTTCGTTTTCGTTTTCGAATGAATACGGATAGTAAACAAAACTCTCACTAGGCACCCAGATGTACGGAGGAGCTAGATATGATAAATTTTTGGTCACCCATCCGATGACCGGACTTTGCAAAAGTAACTTAATTAACCTTAGCGATCGCAGACCGGGCGCGTTATGGACCACTGCGCCTCCAAACTCCTCAAACGACATACCTACGTTACTGTATACCTATTTGTGACACAAATATAATTTTTTTTTAAATCATTTTATAAGCAAGGTTAATTACTTGTAACAATGTTGGTTAGCCCCGAATTAAATGCAGCACCGACCTAGGTCAAATCGTGTAGCACTTTTAATTTTACACAGTTATGACTTCAAAATTTTAAAATGTTTTATTCAGCTTAGGTTACAATAATTCATATTTTAAGTCGCAGCGCAGTGTGCGATAGAGTATGCGGCGCGCATATAATTGCATAGGTTTATTTCATTTATTCAATGCTTGCAATGTATATCCCATCAAAAACAATACTTGTCAAAAAAAACCAAGTCTCGCAACTCAGTTGTTCTGCGGTAAAAAGTTGTGAGATCCATGTAATACCAAGTCGGTTATTAATTTATTCAGTCTCTACTTAAGCGACTTTCTGTCTTAATACGTCCAGTCTCTAAGACCACGATCGTGGTCCATAACTTTCTTTAATGTTTTATATAAATATATTGAGACTTGGCCATCGCACTAAATAATTGAATTTACATGTGTTTTCAGGCGATTGAATTTACACGTGTTTTCAGGCGATGCATCAAAATCCGCATCAAAATCCGTTGCGTAGTTTTAAAGATCTAAGCACACAAAGGGACATAGGGACAGAGAAAGCGACTTTGTTTTATACTATGTAGTGATGAATCAGTGGATTCATTAACTGCACATGTAACTTTGTAATCCTATACATTTATATGAGATTACAAAGCTATTTATGCAGTTGGTGTATCTAGAAAACTGGACCGAAATTGCAAAATATTTTAGTTTTTCCTTGATTCATACACCAAACACTACTTATATTCCAAATTTGAAGCTTCTAGGTCTGCTAGAAGTGCCTTAGAATTTTGATGATCGGTGATTCAGTCAGTGAGTGACAAAATTAAGAAATTTGACCCGTTATAATTCTTAAAATACTGGTTCAAATTGAATGAAATTTGAAATATACGTGTCTTTACAATGCCTGCATGGTTACTGAAAATTTCAGTCTTCTAGTTTTATCCACAACGAAGTTACAGGGGGTCGAAAATGGTCTGAATTGCTTCGAGAAAAGGATGGTACGGCCGTGACGCTTTTTTGCTCGACTTGGTGGGGGCACGGCCGTGCCCCCAGATAATCGGGTCTTAAATAAATAAACAGATCTTTGTGGACCCTGTCGGGCACACGCACAGCATAATACTCCTATTATGCTGTGCGTGTGCCCGACAGGGTACTAACTAAGACTCTGGAGAGAGGAGGACATTTTTCATACGTTTAGTTTTTATATGTTACTAGTGGTCGCCCAGTGGTCGAAATTCGACCGAAATTTTATTAAGGCTTACGGATTGTATCCTAAGCAATGAAAAATATAAATGATAGAATGTGAGTTTGGATTGGCATTGACAGATGTCGGCCGCATTAAAGGCAAACGATACGTGTGTGTCAAATACATATGAGTGCGTGTCAAATATATGTATTTTTATGTAGGTATAATTAAAACAAAATATTAACATTCGGATTCACTAACTATTCGGATAAACTATAAGTGTGCGAAACTTCTCCGTCCGCGCAATTTTCGTAAAAACGGGTAGGTACAAAGTTTTTGCTTCACGTATTAATATATACATATAGTAAATATAACAATATATTTGAATTATTTGTAGCCACGATTCTTTAGGTACAGTTCATAAATTATTTATCTGTTTATTGGTGAAAATACAGGTTCTATTTTAACAGACCAAAAAGTTCGTCACAGATAGTCTGTTGTCTGCGCTGCACCTAACAATGTAACTACACTTTTTTGAGAGTTTGTTGATGCGTTAGTAGGCATTTTCTGCGATACCGGATTTTGCGTAACTACGTGTGTACGCTATCGGTTCGTAATCCGAGAGCTTGTCCTTGTACCGGCAAGAAACTGTTATATAAGCATTACTTTTCTCCCTTTCTTTCACGAACGAAGGAAAGAAATGACAAGTAAGTTTTTTTTTATAATAAGTTTAATTTGTTCTAATCGACGAAGTCAAAAAATGCTTCCGTGTTTAATACCATGGTATGAATCGCAGAAGTACAAAAAATATATTGGCCGTTTCAAAAAGCGTTCTTGTGATACCGTGGTATGAACCATTCATGGTATGAATCGACGAAAGACCCCTAGGTGCTCTACTTCGTCCGCATATATGCCTTTATCCCGTGATCCAGACAAAATTAAGGGAATCCTGTCTTATCGCTTTCTTGCCTTAGAGAGCGCTGCGTGCTGGACTGGGAGCTTTTCGTCATTTATTTTTGGGTAGAGTTTGTTTGGCTCAGGTGGCATTTTCGGCGTCGATGGACTTTTTTGGGGGCGAGCGGCGAGTAACTTAGAGTTCCTCAAGCCGTGTGAAATGAAACACCGTCAGAGTTCCCCAGAGGGAATACCTAGCATCACACAAAAAAAAAGTAATATAACACTAATATTATTAATGCGAAAGATTGTGTGTATGTGTGTATATTTGTTACTTCTTCACGCTGCAACGGACGGATGGATTTGGATGAAATTCAGCATACAGATAGTTTATAACCTAGATTAACACATAGGATACTTTTTATCCCGATATTGCCACGGGAATGGGAATCACGCACTAGTGCAAGTCCCCGTTCCATACTAGATTCTCCGAGGGGTTCGGATCGGGTCGGGATAATCGCCATTCGATCACGTTAACTAAAACGAATATTTGTGTCGTAAAATGTATTTCGCCTCTTTTCACTTTGTAAGCGAATCACGCCCATGGAAATTGTTTTATTTTTTAATTTTAATTTGTTCGCAATAAAATTTGCGTAATATTTAGTATACCTTACCTCGTTTATCAGAGGGTGAGCTGCTTCGATAAAAAAATCTTCTATGTCAATTAAAACTCGCACACTGCACTATGACCGCGCAATGTTCATTCTAACAATTTAGGCAACTTGTTAATTAACCTAACGGAAAAGGAAGTGTATCATTGAAGAAAACGTGTTCTAGTTTCAACAATAGTGCAAGTCTTACAAATGATCGTGCGAGATATTTTTAGTTTAGTCCATCTTATGACCCGACATTACGAAAGTTGCTTGACTTGCAAAATCACTTAAACACGCTGGTAGTAGAGTTTATCATTAATTCATTATACACCGTGACAGATTAAACAGCGGACGCGTTTAAGGAGGTAAACTAGTAACTTATCTACATCCCTTTTTAGGTAAAAAAGGTTATTAGCAAATTTTAAAACACGCGAGTTATTACGCGTTTAAAAAAAAGTGAACTATCGGCATTTCGCATGCGACCACACATTCCACAACGCACACTTAAAAACGCCAAACGCGGCGATTGAGTCGCTTTACGGAAGCTCGACACAGCTTCTAAACGTTACACTCGGCACACATTCGGATGCCCGGTCGCATCAATTTGCATCGAGTTGCCGATCCAGCATCGGAACAGTCGCTAAAACGCGCGATTCCGATACCGCGTCCGAACCGAACGCATGAAGTCGCGAAATCGCGATGCTGCATCGATAAGAATCTCACGATTTTACTGCGATCGAACGCAGAGAGTCGTCAAAACGTGATTCAGCATCGATACAGTCGCAAAATCGCCGATCGCCGATGCTATAAGTAGCATGTCTGCGGTGGCGCTAGTCACAAGTCGCGCCGGTAGCGAATTAAGGTGTCAGCGGTACGTTACAGGGCGAAGAGAACGAGGCACACCTGCGCGCACCGGTACTCGCAGCATACTTCACAGCCGCCATCCTATTTGAATCGCACTCTACCTCGGCTTGGGTTGACCGGGTCGTGGGGGGTAGGGAAGAGGTTGGGACGTACACCAAGATTGGAATGCCCAATTCAGCGCAGTAGGGCGGCCATCGACAATTTGTGGGCATTCAAGCGGCACTCTTCGGTCTTCGGTCTGTCGCACCGTGACCGAGTAAGGTGTGCTTGATTTCAAGAACAAATGGGTCACAATGTTTTCTAACTCTTTGTCTCTTTGCATGAAAAGTGTACAATATCGAAAAAAATTGCAATTCCAAGTTTTATATACAGAAATGAGAAAATTTCGCTATTTTTTAGATATTATACGCTTTTTATGCGAAGAGCCGTCTTCTGTCTTAGACCAATAGCTCAGTGGCCTAATCTCAGATAGGTTTGAGGGTTTGATCCTCAGCGGAGGACTTACTGTACTGAAACTGTTATCATTTATCGTTTAGCCATATTCTTAACTTTTTTCTAAATATAGATAAAATAAGCTCCTTTACTGACTGTGGTAACTTATTATAAATTTTTATACAGCTTGGATAAGCTGTTGTTGTTTTTGTAGCATTGTTGTGTTCTAACGGTAATAGCGACCACATTCAATAATTTGCTTATTGACAACTATTGATACTCCAAAACGAACGCATAGCATAACCTTACATTAACTTACACAATATTCAGTCGTATCTAAATTAATTTATGCCTTATCAAGAAGCGGCGGTATTGTTTGACAAAAATATATCTATTATCAAAATTAATTTAATGCCTTATCAAATTAAGAGAGGATTGGACAAATAAAAACTATTTTTTTTTATCAGATAAGATTGTCACCCTACACTAGGTCTGGGTACAAAATAAGGAGACCCCAGAAGGTAAACTTAATATTATTTTGTGCAAATCTTTTTTTTATTTTTTATTTTGTATTGGAAGCACTGAATAAATAATTACTTACTCACGGATACGGCATCTCGAAACAGCTCGGGGTGCCCAGTGCGAGTTTCATTCGCCATTCGATCACGTTAACGAAAACGAGAATTTGTATGGGAAAATTTTAACTCTCGTATTCCACAAAGAAGCACTTTTTTGAGATAGTTTTCTTATTGCTACATATTCAGCTTTTCAGGCGGCGAGAAACTTAAAGCGTTCCTCAAACCGTGTGAACGAATCACAGTCAGAGGTTTTATAGAGTGAACAGCATCACGCACTAGTACGTGTTTCCGTGCCCTACTAGATTCTCTGAGGGGTTCGGATCGGATCGGAACAACATGAGGGCGCCTTTAAAGGTTCGGACCTCGGCTCGGGTTGACCGGGTCGTGGGTGGGGTGGGGAGAAGCGCTCAGGTATAGAGCGCGTGTGAACCGGCTTGTCGTACCCTTGATCTACGAGTAAGGTGTCTTGGGCCTAAACTTGCTTAGTGTATTATGTAAATATGTAGTGGCATTTAGAGGATTAGAGTGCCTAGTGTGAGTTTTGTTTACTATCCGTATTCATTCGATTACGTTTACGAAAACGAAAATTAATATGGAATTGAAGCAGCGATTCCTGGCGACATACGAAAAGAATTAGGATTTTGCTATACAAATTCTCGTTTTCGTTAACGTGATCGAATCCGACTGAAACTCGCACTAGGCAACCTGGCGGGGACCAAGAGGCGCTGCTTCAATGCCGTACAAGCTTTCGTTTTCGTTGTTGTAATCGAATGAATACGGATTGTAAACAAAACTCACGCTCGCTAGGCACTCGGATCAGAAGGGTTACCTACTCTTGAAACACAATTGCAATAATCAATTTCCAATCACAAATCTAAAAAATTGAAATGGCACTCTTAAAAGCGATAATAGCGCTACATTGGAATTAAATTGCGTGGAAATTGAGTGAACAAATTACTAGCGAGATGGGGCGATCCGAAATTGCGAAACTTATCCCGATACATATTAATCGCATTGGAATTGTATTAAGATTGAGTTTGAGTCAAGAGTAGCCTACCAGTCCGAGCGCAGCTGTTGCAAGATTCCGCGTCCGTGAGAGGTGTATGCGTGCGTTGCGCGAGAGCGTTTGTATGAAGCTTACTTTCTGCAGTCTCATTGTTTTGTGGTCTGGGTGAGGCGGCCACTGATTTAATAATTCAATTTGTTGCTATGATTTCACAAATAGGAATCAATTGGGACGTAGCGATTTGATCAATAAATCATTCAATAATTGGTTGCAACAACAGCTGTTAATTAGGTGATGTTGATGCGTTGTAGTCAGTCACGTACTTATCTCTTGCGCAATATCTTATGAACATATTAATGTGTTATATTAATATACAACGTGTAAAAGGTTAAGCGCACACCCAGAAAGTAGTTTGTTATAAATCGGCTTCTCAATCGATTAAAAATATTTAAAATATAGGTAATTTTTTTTCCATAAAATTATTAAAACTTGTTGATATTACAGTCACTCCTTCGTTAAATAGTTAAAACAAACGAAAATAAAACGTAAGTCAATGCAATAAGGGGCTTTTTAAAATGCGGTAGGTCGGTAGGCTAAAGCGCTAATATGCCCATACTGTTTGCCCTCGATGAGTATAATTAATAACTTAAATAAACCAATTTAATTAAATAAAAGTAATTTTTTTTACATGTTTTTTAATTATAATTAAATATTCTAGTTAAGGTATCTGAGGATGTCCGTTCATTCTGTGACATGTTGTACATTAATATGTATTATATATAATTCATAAAAATTATAATATAGTATACCTATTTACATTATAGTAATTATTATTAATGGGATTAGTACCATGTTTTTTGTTGTGTGTGAGTATCGAGCGCAAAAAACGACTAAGGAAGAGAGTAGATCGTTTTGTCTGCTCATAATCACCCACCCGCAATAACTTCAGTACATCCGTGATAAGCGCATGCAACTATGCCGAAATATCGGAACAAACACACACAACAAAAACATGGTAATAATCCCGTTCTAATATATTATATTATACTAGCTGACCGGCGGAATTCGTACCGCTTTGACAGTTTCCATGACAACAAAACAAACATATCATTCGTTCGCTTAATTAAGATCACCCGTATCCCATGATGGACCCCTATAGCAGCGCCACCTACCGGGTCCAATTGTAAATCTAAACCATTCTCGAATCCACTTGAACACACACAGAAAATTTCATCCAAATAGGTCCAGCCGTTTAGAAGGAGTTCAATAACATACACACGCACAAAAGATTTATTATATATAAAGGTACACTCGTGTTTTATAATTACTAGAAAACCTTTAAGTAAAGTTTATTTTTTTATTTTTTTTATTTATTTATTAAGTAGGTAAATTTTTTAAGTTAAATCCTTCGGTATATTTGGACTGGTTAGAAATTATGAAGTGTTTCAAGATTATCCTTACAGTTATTTAAAATTACAAGTCATGTAGCCCATATGCGGAGGCAGTAGAAGGCAGGCCCGATTAACCATCGGTGCCTTGACAGGGCACTATGCCACAAAACAAATGCTCCACAGAATGCATCTATCAACAAATAGCTTGTGTAGGGCATGTGGAGAGGAAACGGAGTCAATGCAGCACCTACTGTGTGACTGTGACTCACTGGCTAGGAAGAGAATGAGACTCCTGGGGTCGGCTTGTCCGAGACCGGAGGACTTCGCTCTTAAGGACGTGGCCAAACTTATGGCATCTATCTTTACAGAGGAAGAAGAGTGAAAGGACGGGGTTGCACAAAAGATCCCGATGGGTCGAAGTGCCACTGCAAGAGGGAAACCTCAGCAGGCCCCACTAAGATAAGATAAGATAAGATAGCATGGGCAAAGGCAGTCTAAAGCGATCTCTTCCAGGCAACCTTTGGTATAGGAACCCAAGAAGGCGATAGAGGAAGTGCGCAAATACAATAGAAGTGAGAGTTTTGCTTATTTACTATCCGTATTCATTCGATTACGTTTACGAAAACGAAAATTAGTATGGCGTTGAAGCAGCGCCTCCTGGCGACATACGAGATGAGTTAACATTTGGGTTCGTGGGTTAGGCCCCCGGTGTGTGACGCCCCCGTGGTGGAGGCACCCGATTTTCAATTAAGTTTTAACAGCCGATTTTGTCGTAATAAAAGTCGTTTGTACCAGATACAGTCATCGACAAAATGTTTCTGTTTTGTCGCTGACTGTATCTGGTACAAATGACTTTGCCATACAATTTGTCGTTTTCGTTAACGTGATCGAATGGCGAATGAAAATCGCCATAGGCACCCTGTACTCAATAAAACTATCGCTAAAAGTACCATAGAGCTACGAATTCGCACAGATGTCGCGCAATTACGAATGGTAGAAAGCATCTAGCCGCGTGACCTGATTCCACCAGGTGGCGCCTGCCGTTAAGGTCACCGAGTGCCGCCGCTCGTTTACGTCACAGAATGAGGACTGCAGACGGCAAGGTAAGGTATACTTCATACAACGCTCGAGCAACGCGCACATTAAAAACCTCCCAACTTTTTTACCATTGAAAATGGTTATCAGATGCAAATCGCCTGAGACGTATTTTTGGCCATAGCTCCGAGGATTTTGGGAGAATCGAGATGGAATTAATACCAAGAGTTGAGGAATTTATCGAGACACGTGTGAGCGTTTGAATTTTGAAAATCGGCTGGAAACTTTTTTAGGAATTTTAGAAAATGTGAAAAAAACGGGTTTTTTAGGGGGTGTTTTAATACTAAATTGTAAAAATTAAAAATAAAACCGACTTAAGAAAAAATGTAAAAAAGGGTCCTAGGGTATTAGTTTAGCTACAAAATGGCGAAGAATTTTTGAAAATCGGTTAATAATTGTGACCTGTATGTAGGTGGTCCCTTTAGATTTGGTATTGTAGAAAAACGGGTGTAGCTTCTTTGATTATTGACCGATCGTCATGGTAATGGTGTTAAAAGATGCGAATGCAGGCGAGAAGTGCATTCAAGTTGGAATTGTGTTATTTAAAATGAAATGTTTTTTTTTTCGTAAATTGTTGTATTCATTTTCGTAAATTGTTGTATTCATTTTCAATGCTCCGATTCTTGCGGGGACTGCGAAATTTGTGATTTTTTTTAAAGTTTGCTGATTGCCACTGCGTTTTCGGCTTCGACCTAAGATCTCAGAATTTTTAGGCTCCTGACAGGATTGCGGTCGGATTTTGGAAATCTCAGGATTTTTCGATTTTTCAACAAAGTACCTACTTACCATTTTTGACTTTGTTTCCTAGTAACTGCAAAATAACAGTAACAACATTAGATTATTAGTTACTTTTTTCCACAGAGTTGCGAATTACGTTTACGACAAAATCTCAGGAGTTTTTTTATTGAAATCATACCTTTTCTCAGGACTTTTTAAATCTGGTAACCCTAGCTTCACCAGGCTTTTTTGGGGGCGGCGAGACACTTAAAGGGTTCTTCAAGCCGTGTGACGGCTCCCACCCACAACCGACTTTTTGTAGGACCGATAATCGGATCTTTTCGCCGAGGTTTTAGTACCGACGTTTTGTAGGACGTGTGTGTTGCAACGTAGAATTCCTTACGTTAAATATTTATAAAATACAGTGAAAAATGTTTAAATAATTTTTAACGCAAATTTTGTTGCGAACAAATTACAAAAACACAAATGTTGAAAAAATCCTGCTCGTGGAAATTTTTTCAACATTTGTGTTTTTACAGTGAAAAAATGAAACGCCCACCCGACCCAGCCAAGAATCGTACCTGGGTCTTCCGCAATCCGGGCGGCTGCACTGACCGCTATACTACCGGGAAGGCTGACGTAAGCGCTGAATTTTGTCACTGCCTTTTAATTTTTGAGTGCTTATTGCGGGACAGTGCCATCTATCCAAAGGTTGCCTAATGATCCTTGTAGCGCTATATAGTACTACAAGGATCATTTGGCACATGGATGACAGTGACATGAGGGCGTGGGTGTGAAATTAGGGTTACCAGCTACAAAAATATCCTTAGTTTTAGGGAATTGTTTAAACCTGTCTCCGTATTCCGTAATTAAATTTTAATCAATTAAATGTTTAAATAATAGGATAGAATTTATTACATGACAATTAAGTTAAAATGATGTGAATAAAACTAAACAAAAAACAATTTTTCGAATTTTTTGCTATAAGTAATTATGTAATTATGAACACCCATATCAAAATTTTCCATTACAATGTAATTTTTTCTTGTTTTTCTATTTTTCTTTGGTATAACTATTTTACTGGATGATGCTTCAGCCAATCTTCCTTCATTTCCAATTCTTGCAACTGTACTTAAAGATATACCTGCAATCGTATTTTCCTTTAATAATTTGAAGGTGCAAATATGTTTCATAAGCCTACAAAGTGTGAATTAGTATTCTTGGTAAGTAATAACGGGGACATTTACAAGGTATGCTATGATATCACTTACCTGTTGCAGCTGCGACGCGCTCATTTACTCTTTCAAATGCATTAATCGGGGCGCTAGATTGCTTTTCTTTCATAAAAAAAGCCTTCACTTCTTATCACTTTTGGCATATTTTATTATATTTTTGTCTATTGAAGCAAAAACTTTGTACCCCTTTTTACGAAAATTGCGCGGACGGAGGAGTGTGAAATTTCGCACATTTATAGTTTATATAGAGAAGGATTGCAGAATGTTAATTTTCTTTTAAATTATGCATAAAAAATACATTAAATCAATAAAACAAACATTACACACACTACACAGACGCATACTATATGTATTTGTCACACACGCATATATACTCTTTTTAAAAATTTCAAAAATGGAAGAGGAGCGGCCGAAATCTATCAATGCCAATCCAAACTCACATTCTGTCTTTTTTAATTTTTCATTGCTTAGGATACAATCCGTGCAGCCTTAATAAAATTACGGTCGAATTTCGACCACTGGGCAACCACTAGTTAAAATAAAAGCACGAAACATCCACAACAAACATCAACAACAGATAGCTGACTATCTGTCAAAAGTGACGCTTTACAAGATGGCGGCGTTAGTTCTGATTTTGGCCACGTGCCAAATGATCTTTGTAGCACATGTTGTATTGTACACTTAGAGCATTCATATGCTCTAAGATTGTACATTAGTATCTTAACTCAGAACAATAATAGCTTTAGTTTACTAGTGGACCCGGCGGACTTCGTACCGCTTTGACAATTCAAAAGTCTGTCAAAATTTCAATAAAAAAGTATAAGAAACTACCAAATAGGTTCCATTCCCAACATCAAACCCAAGACCTAAGTAGTAAATTGTGGAACCAAATATAGAGAAAGGTATGAGTTTCATTCCTGTGGGAATATCGGGATAAAAACTATCCTGTGTGTTAATCCTGGTTATAAACTATCTGTATGCCGAATTTCATCCAAATCCATCCACCCGTTGCAGCGTGAAGGAGCAACAAATATTACACACACACAAACTTTCGCATTTATAATATTAGTGTAATATTCTGAGTAGGTACCTACCTATCTAAATTCTCTAATTTCCCTATTTGACTCACAGTGACGTAAACCAAACATTTGTTTTTGCATTTTGTTAAAAGATTGTATATTACAAACACGATGTTTTTGAGTCATACTTCCTTCTACGCCTCGGTGTCCGAGTGGCAACGCGCTCAGATCGATAACCGGAGGTCCTCGGTTCAATCCCCAGGTCGAGCAAAGTGTTCGTATTTTTCATTTTTTTGTTATCATCAACGACCCGCATCTGGCAAGACCAGTGATTGATTAAGTCAATAATCAATTGTAGTAATGACTTGACTTCAATGATGAAGGCCTATGATAGTGTGACAGCATATATAATACAACATATTGCTTGAACCACGTAATGTAGATTCGAGGAGCTCGATGGCGCAGTGGTTATCGCGTCCGGTCTGCAATTGCTAAGGTTTAGCAATTTTCGCAAAGGCCGGTCATCGGATAGGTGACCAACATTTTTTATCTTGAGCTTCGGAAGGCATGTAAAGCCGTTGGTCCCGGCTGCATTAGCAGTCGTTAACAACCACCGCCCGTTCTTCATATCCATCTATAGGGTCCCCGCCCGATCCTCTAAATGACACTACTCATTTACAGAATACAACATGCACACTAGTTTAGGTCCAAGACACCGTACTCGTAGAACAAGGGTACGAAGAACCTGTTCACACGCGTTCTATACCAGGTACAGACATGTACCTGGGCGCTTCTCTCCTCCTCCATGGCCCGGTCTAACCGAGCCGAGCCTTTAGAGGCGCCCTCGGGTGGTTCCGCTCTCTGATCTGATCCGAACCCTTCGGAGAATCTAGTAGGGCACGGGGTGAAGCTGAAAATGCCGTCTGAGGCAATCAGCAATCTCCAAAAAAAATCTATAGGAAAGGCTGGTGCCTCAGCAGTTGGGACATAAATTGAGCTGGTAATTCGTGACGGGTGATGGATGATAGTACCAGACTTCATACAATTTTCCTTATCCCTCCTTACCTATCTTTTAAAGCTGCAGACTTCCCTATACTGCGACTCATTCGGATCGCTTACCCGTATGTCACTTGTTTGTTTAGATTGCTCATACGAGTACATGGTACTTTAAGCCATTCATCTTTTCAACATGCATCATAAATGTGTGACGCCTTCTTGACTCATTCGATCCGAATAGGGGGCCATTTTTACAACGTTTTTTTTACCTAAAAACAATAACTTAACTACTATTCCGAATTGTCATTTGTTCGTTAAAAGAGGTCGATGCTGGCGCAGTCGTCACCCGGTTCACACTCGTTTATACCAGGTACAGACATGTACCAGCCCAACCGCCTAACTCTTTCGCTTTCGATCGCTTTAATATAATATCGAATAATATCGAATGCTATAGCCTATAGCTTTCGATATTGCTTTCATATTCCTTTCGAAATGACAAGATGACGCCTCCTCCTCGCCTCGCCTTTCAAAGCGATCGAAAGCGAGAGAGTTAGGCGATCGGGCCCCCTGGACGCTTCTCCCTAACCCAACGACCCGCAGGTAGGCTACTCTTGACGCAAACTCAATCTCAATACAATTCCAATGCGATTAATATGTATCGAAATTGGGATAAGTTTAGCAATTTCGGAACGCCCCATCTCGATAATAATTTGTTCACTCAATTTCCACGCAATTTAATTCCAATGTGGCGCTATTATCGCTTTTAAGAGTGCCATTTGACATTTTTTAGATTTGTGATTGGAAATTGATTAATGCAATTGTGTTTCAAGAGTAACCCTACTGCTCTAGTTGCGGGTGATATGCCGGTCAACCCGAGCCGAGGTCCTAGTAGAGGTGCCCTCGGGATGTTCTGCTCCCGACCCAATCTTACTCTTTGGAGAATCTAGTAGCAAAGGGGGACACGCTTGCGTGTTGCTATTCCCGCTAGAAAACCTCTGACGGTGTTTTATACGGTACCAGCTGACCCGGCGGACTTCGTACCGCTTTGACAGTTTCCATCATTGAGTTAAATATACCGGTTGACTTTTTTATCACCGTCCAAAACATCTGAGATGACTCCCGTGATACAAACGAACAACTCTTACCAACTCCCTAACTCGAAAATAAAATTCAGCTGTTCCATACATTTTGGTCGAATGAATATTGATGTTTTGTATGGAACAGCTGGATATTATTTTCGAGTTAGGGAGTTGGTCCAATAGTAAGAGTTGTTTGTTTGTATCACGGGAGTCATCTCAGAAAGTTTGGACGGTGATAAAAAAAATCAACCTGTATATCAATGGTTTCCATGACAACAAAACAAACAAAAGATTTTTTTTAATCGGTCTAATAGTTTTTGAGTTTATTAAATATTATACATACATACATACATACATGCATGCATACATACATACATACATACATACATACATACATACATACATACATACAAAAAGTGCCAAGTCTACTTGAGCCGACTGGTATTGCAAGAGACGATGGCAAGAGACCGGACGGTATGAGTTTGATTCCATGGAAGATGGGCCGGGTGCTTGTATGGGATGCAACCTGTTCAGACACGCTGGCCCCTTCCCATCTACATGGAACCAACAACAGAGCTGGTGCGGCTTGTGAAGCGGCTGAAAAAAATAAAGCATGCAAATACAGGGGTCTAGGCTCCGAATATGATTTTGTCCCTTTCGGTGTCGAGACCCTTGGTCCGTGGGGTCCTAGCGCTATAAGGCTTTTTAAGGAAATAGCAAAAAGGTTAGTCGACATCACAGGAGACCGAAGAGCTGGCAGCTACCTCGGACAAAGAATTAGTCTAGCAATTCAAAGGGGGAACGCTGCCAGTATCTTCGGTACCTTGCCTAAAGGGACTCCTTTTAATAATTTATTTTAGTTATTGTATTATATTGTTTAAGGTTTTTAGTTTTAGGTTCATTGTATATAAATGTATATTCGTATGTATATCTATTCATTTATTTTTGTTGTTATTGTATGTAAATTGTGTTTTGTTATGTGATATCAATAAATATAGAAATTCATACAAAAATACAAAAATACAAAGGTTTCCTCTTTATAATATTAGTATAGATGCAGGATATTTTTTTTACTAGTGCGCAAATTTTCTGGAGCGACTCAGAATCGGTAAGTAAACAACTATCTCGTAATAACATGGGTTGAAATACGAGTATGTCAAAAATGTTTGGACTTCCCATACTTTAGCGAACACTTGATTAGCCTGATTTGTATGAAGAGTCTTAAAACTTTTGACATATTTCAACCCATGTTATTACGAGAAAGTTGTTTACTTACAGCCGAAATTAATAACCTATCCTCATCAAGAGATAGGCCTACTAGAGCTTTGCTGCTTAGTTATTTCTGATAATTATCGGAAAATAACAGCGGTTGCTTTTCAAAATTCAAAATTCAAAATCATTTATTCAGTTTAGGCTACAAATAGCTCTTATGAACGTCCTAAACTAAGATAGGCCTATCTCTTACCAGAGATAGGTTATTAATTTCGGCGGTAACCGATTCTGAGGCGCTCTAAAAAATTTGCGCACTGGTAAAAAAAATATCCTGTTAAAGCTGCGTTTCCACCAGAGATGTGCGAGGTAGCTAAGCGATGTGCGAGTTAAAAATCCACCAATAGCATTCCTTCACTGTCCTTGCAGTGTAAAATGAAACATTCTTATTCGTGTTGTGGAAACGCAGCCTAAAGAACCATTTCATCATCATCATCATCATCTCAGCCAAATGACGTCCACTGCTGGACAAAGAACCATTTAAGTACCTCAAAATAACGTCATGTGAGCCTTAAAAGTAAAATTCTTTCCATAAAAGAGGCGCTCGGTATTTTTTTTTTTTGAAAGAGTTTACTGATTGCCGCAAACGGCATTTTCAGCTTCACCGCGCTTTTTTGGGAGCGGCGAGAAACTTAAAGGGTTCCTCAAGCCGTGTGAAACGAATCACCTTCCGAGGTTTTCTAGAGGGCAACGACATCACGCA
This sequence comes from Eudonia mercurella, assembly GCA_963082485.1. Classification (NCBI taxonomy): domain Eukaryota; kingdom Metazoa; phylum Arthropoda; class Insecta; order Lepidoptera; family Crambidae; genus Eudonia; species Eudonia mercurella. Next base: position 7,108,844 of record OY720051.1, read on the forward strand.
CTAATGCGTGTCCCCATGCCCTACTCCTCATTCTCACATTCTCCGAGGGGTTCGGATCGAATCGGGGAGCCGCTTGGTCTGCGATTGCTGAATTTCGCAAAGACCGGTCATTGGTTTTACGTTGTTTTATTACAATGTGTAGTGTTCGCGTCAACTTTAAACAGTATTTACCAATAGTGTTTCCGCACTTCTCCTAAGTTAAGATCAATTTATGCAACACTCGGTTTCATAGGCAAGATTCGCACAATAAGCGTTACCTCACCCCACTGCGAGTGCCCCACTTCTCAAGACATAATGGTTATTGGTGTACAATGCATCGCACGCCGCATAGACGTTTCTGTCTCTACTTGTATAAAAGAGTCAAGTCTGTTAATCCGGTAACGTCTCAATAGTATGTCGGTAGTCTTATTTTGACATTTAGGATAGGAATAATTGATTACTTAAAAATCATTAGGTTTTATTTACCTCACATACATAATATAATTTAATTATAAGAATTTTGCTACTTACAAAATAAAGTTAGATGAATAAGATAAGGTCACTTTTTATCAACTGCAAATATTTTGACAAAACATCTAATTATATCGGAAAAATAAGGCCCCTAGCATTTAAAAAAAAATACAGGCTAGTTTTTTTTTACTTTTCCTGACACAAAAAATATAATATTTTTAAGAGCGGCCTCTCTTTCGGCTTTTTTGGATGAAACTAGGGGCACGTGTAAGCGGTGAAGGCATTGCGGCCTCTCTGTTTCGGCTCCTTTGAATTAAAACTACCGAAAGTGCTTTATTTTTCTTTTTAATCGAAATGTTTTTAGTGTTTTTCTTGAAAACTAGCTATAAAAATTTAAGGTTTTTTCATAAAAACAGTTTATATATGTTGTTGAATTTATCCTCAAAATATTTGCAGTTGATAAAATGTGACCTTATATAAGTTACATAAAGTTAAAGTTAGTTAAAAGTTACATTAAATATGGAATATGAAATATGGAAAATGTGGAATATTTACAACGATTGACTTTTTTTAAATATTGCCACTTGACATTGTCTCAATGCGCAAAGGTCAATGTACGAAATTCTCTCTGTTCAGCGAGCAGACCTCAGCTCAGCTGCTCAGAGTCTTTTTTTACGGGATTGTTAACAATTGTTTGCTGTTTTTGAGTATCCTTCTTCTTATAGTGAAATGATTGACCACCATCTTGTTTCCATTTTGTTTCAGGTGTGGCACAAGGGCTGTTTCAAATGCCAGGAGTGCGGTATGACGCTGAACATGCGGACCTACAAAGGTTATGGCAAACTACCTTATTGCGAATCGTAAGTTATTGTATTTATCTATATGACTTTTTATAAAAATAATTGTTGTTGGCTGTAGATGACCTTTGCAGAGCGTAACCGCTTTGTGGGCGGCAAGAAACTATGGTTTCTCAAGTAATGTCGAAATATCCTCAAAGGGTATTTATCTAGAGAGGATGACATCGTGGAAGCGTGTCGTGTCTCCTCTGGAAACTCTCCAAAGAGTTCGGTTCGAATCAAGAGCGGTTCAACCCGCGGGCGCCTCTAAAGGCTAGGGCATCAATTCAAGTTGACCGGTTCGTGGGGGTGGGGAGATGAGCCCAGGTACATGTAGAACGGGTGTGAACCGAGTATTCGTACTTCTCTCGGACTAGGAAGCTTCTTCAGACTTCTGGGTCTAGTATGACCTGTGTTGTACTAACCACACGATAAGTAAGTCGATAGGCTTGTTCTGCATTGCAACTGCATTGTTCAAATACCAGCTGTTACCCACAACTTAACTAACTACTAACTAACTGAACCACGGAAAATAGACAAAAAAAAATGGTGGCCCATCCGAGTACTGACCACGCCCATAGAGCTTAACTTTTACGATTGTTAGCAACGCCGCGTTAATACAGGCGTTACCGAGAATGGTACGGAACTAATATGTTTACAACTATATTCGTACAAACACAAATAAAAATGAAAGTCTCCACAACAATATAACTTACACAATGAATGAGTTATTTTAACCTTTCTGCAAACGTCCACCAAAATAGACTCTAAATGGATTGAATTAAGGTCGAAAATATGCACCGCGTTCGCATTAGGTATGCCAGTCATATCATTGTCATTCTACGTCCATAACACTTTCGGTGACATTATGTCACTGTTGACCATAGACCTAATGATTGCTAGAAGTGAACAAAGATTTAAAAAAAAAATTGGAAATGCTTTTATGTTTTACTATTGCAATGCGTTTTTTTTTCTCGTGTTACAATGGTGAAAGCCTTAAATTTATCTAAGCTACCTTATGGTCGATAGTAGAAGCACAATTCTCCTGGATTAGCTTAGCTACTAAGAGACTGGCTATCTTATGTTTTAGCTGTCCAAACACAACAATTCTAACATTATTACTATATCGACAGTTAGTTATAAGATTGTGATAACTAAATGTGACCGAACATACAACAAAATCTACCCTATCCCTCTAACCGAACTGAGTACAAAAAATATATGCCCCCTCTGGGAATCGAACCCGGGATTCGGAGTCCGAGACCGGTTGCTTAACCACAAGTTTTTACTTATGGAAATATATATTATTCTCTAATAAAATAACAATAAAAATTATTTTTCTAAACTTTTTATCCAATTTTTTTTGGTATTACTTATGTTACGAGCTATGTCTAAATATTCAAAACTCTATGGTTAGGATCGGATAGGACTCTGTTAAGCAATATCCTCTTTACACTTAAGTTTATTAAGCGTCCAAATTGCAAATGATTGGCGTTTTTAATGGATCCATTAAACCCGTGGTAACAACCTACTATAGACATTACGGTCACTCGTTTAAGGTTCATTTTTTGTATTAACCATTAACCGCTACCTTTTTTGTAGCGCACTTCCGACTATGCGATGAACACTGATAAATTTATTATATATACTTCCCTACAAATTAATAAGTACCGACCTTTTTAGGTCCAGATTATGGAACATTTCAGAAAAGTATTGAAAAAGTTTGCACGATCGGGATTAGAAACTGCACCCCATGACATACCATGGTCAGGTGTACTTCCAACTGGTGTTGTCGTGGCTCTGTCAGACCCGTGTAATTTTTTTTTTATTTTTTTATTTTATTATATTTTTTTTTTTACTTTATATTGACGACCTCCGTAGCCAAGTGGCTTGCACGCCGGACTTTGGGCGGCGCTAACTCTGAGATCCCAGGTTCGATTCCCGGTCGGATCAATTTCAAAAATGAAATTTTCGATATTGTGTCTGGTCTGGGTGGTTGTGGTACCGTGGTCGTTGTCAATTATCATTAAACGAGTGCTTTAGCTGTTTACTTAGAGATCAGGGTGCCAAGTGCGAGTTTGATTCGCCATTTGATCACGTTAACGAAAACGAGAATTTGTATGGCAAAATGTTAACTCCTCTCGTTTGCCGCCAGGAGGCGCTGCTTCAATGCCATACTAATTTTCGTTTTCGTAAACGTAATCGTATGAATACGTATAGTAAACAAAACACAGACTAGGCACCCAGAAAAATGTAATGTGAGGTTGTCTAAAATTTTATTTTTATTTTTTAGTGGTGAGCTGGTAAAGTTTCCCTCTCCCAGTAGAACTCCGACCTATCAGGATATTTTGTGCAACCCCATCCTTTCACTCTTCTTCCTCTGTAAAGATGATTGCCATAAGCTTGGCAACGTCTTTGGGAGCGAAAAGCCTGAAGTGTTCTGGTTTCGGATTTTACCGTACCGTATGTTACCGTTCTTTTCCTAGCCAGAGGGTCACAGTCACAGTCGCATAGTAGGTGCTGCATTGACTCCGTTCTCTCTCTACGTGGTACGTGCCATATTTATAAGAACACACATTTATAGGAGATCTGCCCCCCAACCGCCTAACACTCTCGCTTTCGATCGCTTTGAAGGCGAGACCCTCGCCTCGCTTTCTAATATAATATCGAAATATAATATCGAATGATATCGAAAGCTATAGCCTATAGCTTGCTTGCTTTCATATTTTTTTCGAAATGACAAGATGACGCCTCCTCCTCACCTCGCCTTCAAAGCGATCGAAAGCGAGAGAGTTAGTTTCTTTAATAATTTTTTCATAAAATTGTTTACATTTATTTTATTTTATTTTATTTTATTCATTAGGAAAACTTACTGCTACAATACATAATACATAGTAATTTACACGAATAACCATGAGCTAATAAAAAGTTTTCACAGATAGATAAAAAATGTAATGCAATCATAACTCGAGAAGTATAAGCGTGACGCTATTTTGCCAGTATCTATAACAAGTTATATAACACACAGAGAAAACATAAAAACATAAAACATAAAAAAGATAAAAATAACATAGCAACATACCCCTGTACTACCCATCATCTCAGTAATGTGTTAGAAATTTAGTTGCGAGGGCTCGCTTCAGTGAGATAATGCCGTCACAACATGTTCTGTGTCTCAAATTCTCGTCTCGCTCGCTCGTCGCTACGACTGAAGTGATTGAATGATTGAATTGAACAATAGTATAAAAAGCATAACAAAAGCCGGACGGGCCGGACGCAGTCAAATTTGGCCGGTCAAGAGGTCAAAAAGCCTAACACTGTCCGAGTTTATTCGGACGGATGGCAACGCTACCTTCATGTCATATTTTTATTTTATTTTATTTTTTATTTTTTTTTTATTAAGGAAACATACAGCTTTATATTACACATATAAACAATAAAAAATATAATACAGTAGCATTTAAAGTTTCCACTGATAATTTGTACAGAAACTACTTGTTGAACACCAGTGCGAAAGAAAAAATAATAAAGTAAATATCAAATAACTCAATACAATTTTACAATCAAAATCCGGTTGAAAATATACATTTAAAATAGAAGTTAAGTTTCTCTTAATAGTCTACGAAAACGAGAAATGTTTTCGTGAAATACGTCGATGTGATTGAAAGTACTATTGAATTCATTAAGGACTCTTATAATAAAACTATTGCGTCTATAATTTGACTTACAAATTGGTACAAAAAATGTGTGCTTGTGGCGAGCGCTCAGTCTGGAACACCTAAAAGCAATTTTACTTAACAAATAAGGTGAATCTACACTGCTATGTATGATCTTATAGAGCAGAACTTGATCTTTATATGAACGTCGACTTGTCAAGGATTCAAGTTCATCAATGTTAAAATGTTTAAATCGATATTTTAAACGTTTCTTGAACTTATTTTGAATACCCTCTAGTAGGTTGATATATTTTAAATATAAGGGGTTTATTTACCCGCAACTACTGCGGCACTTTTTTAATTTTTCATTTGTTGATGGCTTCGTGCGATTAGCACATTTAGCCAGGGTCAAAGTAATTTTTCTTGGCTTTATTCAGACGGATGGCAACGCTACCTTCATGTCATCTGATGTTAACTGATTGGAAGCGGCAATTTACCCGCAACTACTACGGCACTTTTTTTATTTTTTTTATTTGTTGATGGCTTCGTGCGATTGGCACATTTAGCCAGGGTCAAAGTAATTTTTCTTACAAGTAATACATAAATAACCAATATTTCTTTCCTGTATGATGATGATGATGAATGATAATAGAAATGAGAAGTGAGAAATGATATGCCCCCCAACCCCTCGAGTATCTCAGTAAAGATGTGGGGCTTTAACTAAGTCCTCGGGCGGACTTCTTGAGAGAATTTGAAAAGTCGTCACTGTTTTGTTTCATTTGCCAACACTCATGCACACTCACGAACACTTAACGGTTAATAATCCACCATTGTTTCACATTAATATTCGACATATCACAAATTTTAGAAAATAAAACAAAACCGCAGACATGACTCTTCACTTTCCCACCAAGCTACTGCGGCACTTATTATAATAAAATCCCGAATGATGTTTTAATTTTGCCCTTTGAGACATTTAAGACACGTTAAGAAAACGCTTTAAAGAGGGTTATTCTCCTTCCTATGATGTGGGGTCTTTCAAACGAGGCGTGAAGAAGCACCTTGTGGGCCGGCAGAGTGAGGGTAACTGATGATGGCGTTGTTTTCACGCTGCACCAGTAGTCTTCGCGTCTCTCCATTTCCACTAAACATCAGGTGGAATGGAGTCGTTTGCCGTGCTAAATATAAAAAACAATTTAAATGAAGGATTGGTCCCCGAAAGCTACAGACCGAGAATGTTGGTAAAAGGGAAGAGAGGCCTTTGTTCTGTTGCAGTGGAACGATATAGGCTGAAAATAAATAAATTAAATAAGTGATTACAAAAACACAAATGTTGAAAAAATTTCCACGAGCAGGATTTGAACCTTTTTTGATTTTTTTTTTTCAACATTTGTGTTTTTGTAATTTGTTCGCAACAAAATTTGCTTTAAAAATCATTTTGAACATTTTATAAATAAGTGATTCTTAATTTTATTTGAATAAAACATTTTGACTTTTGACTTTGACTGGCTACCTATATTATCCTCTAGCCGCCGGAACACTACAATGATACCCATTTCTCAACATTGATGTTATGGCGTCATATTATACGACATACCTACTACTTGCAACTACGAGTATGTCATCAACAAACGAAAATCAATTTCGCGTAAACATTCATATTTACTATACAGTGTTGTGATACAAGTTCCTCAATTAATCATTAACGAATTGTAAACTATTAGTCGCGTGCCGACAAATCGGCGATCGAAAGTATGGTAGCGACCGGCATTATTAAAGCAATTCGATTCAGCACACTTTTACTCAACGGGAAATGTTTTTGCGACAATTTCGCGCGCGCATTTTTTGCGCGCTGAAGCGTCGATTAGTTTTTTTTTTTTTATTTGTTAGGAAACTTAACGTCCTCTGTGTGTTTACCATTTAGTTAATTAGATAATAAAAATAACTATAGCATTAACTGGTAAAAGATATGTATGAAGTTAGGTAAACCAATGATTTTTTGTTAATCTACACTAATATTATAAAGCTGAAGAGTTTGTTCTCTTTCAGTTCTATCTCAGGAACTACTGATTCGAATTGATTATTATTATTTTTATTATTTTATATCACAAAATGTTTAAAAATAAAAGTACACCCGAGCGAAGCCGGGGCGGGTCGCTAGTGTCTTAGAAAGGTGTACGTAAAAAATGGGGTTGGCATCAGTCCGTAAGAGTGACGTCGGAAGTGTTCTAAATCACCAGCTCATTTTATGGTCCCCACTATTGGGGCACGAGTTTTCCCTATGGATGGATAGGGAGAACGGGTGGTGGTTTACGACCTAGGAAGAAATTTTACAGTGTGTTGTTGATTGATATGCAGGCGTGTGTACTCATTACGATTTTGCAATAAATATATTGAGTGTTAGCTGTGCCCCGCGGTTTACCCGCGTAAATATTTTCCCGCTTTTGCAACATTTTTTATTGCTGCTCCACTCCTATTAGGCATAGCGTGATTTTAATATAGCCTAGCCTTCCTCAATAAATGGACTATTCAACACAAAAATAATTTTTAAATTCCAACGCGCTCAACCAAACAAACAAACTCTTCAGCTTTATAATATTAGTATAGACTAGTTGATCCGGCAAACGTTGTTTTGCCATATAAATTACTAGCACTTTACTTGCGACTTCGTCTGCGTGGATTTAAGATTTTAAAAATAAAATATAGCCTATGACACCCGCAAGAAATGTAGCATTCTATTGGTGAAAGAATTTTGGGAATCGGACCAGAGATTACCCTCCGCAAACAAACAAACAAAGTCACAAACTATCTCTTTATTAATAGTATAGATTGCTGCTTCACTCCTATTAGTCATAGCGTGATGTAATATAGCCTATAGCCTTCCTCAATAAATGGACTATTCAACACAAAAATAATTTTTTAATTCGAACCAGTAGTTCCTGAGATTAGCGCGTTCAACCAAACAAACAAACTCTTCAGCTTTATAATATTTTAAGTTTAGATTAAGTAGTGATACAACAATTGCAAGTGCATCTGACCCGCCATGGCAGAATTAATTGTTCTAAAAATATCACCTTTTCGTTACAGCCACGTGCCAAAAGCTAAGCACACCACAATGGCGGAAACGCCCGAACTGAAACGGATAGCGGAGAACACGAAGATACAGAGCAACGTCAAATACCACGCGGACTTCGAGAGGAGCAAGGGCAAGTTCACACAGGTACGGGTTGGCATCACTACAATAGGGTATTTGACTACAATGAAAATATAGATCAAACTGTTGTTATCTTAACAGTAAACATTTTTTTAAACCAATTTATCTAGCACGTAATTGGTTGGTGGTAGGACTTGTTTGTCCGCCTGGCTAACTACCACCATCTTATCTAAATATGTCGCCATAACATCAATGTTTGTAGCATTGCTGTGTTCCGGCAGCTAGAGATAAGATAGCCAGTGCCTCACTAGTTGAGGATCCCGGGTGAAGTGCGCTTCCATCATTGGCCTTATCATCACTTAACATCAGGTGAGATCAAGGCACTGTGCTTACCCGTAAATATATATATAAAAAAAAAAGTATAATTTTTATAGAAAATCATTAATAAAATAATAAATTTTTTATGATCGTGATCGAAAACGCACGGGATTGGTCACGTGATGTCGTGACGTCATTTGTAAGAAAATCAAAGATGTCACTCGAAGTTTTGTACGGCGTGATTTGACAGCTAACAATTTGTTTACATGCAACTGACGTCACGACATCAACAAAAATAAAGAAATTCACAAGGAATGAATCAAATTGCAAATATATTATGCTATAATGAACCATTAGACATATTTTTCAAAAACCTGTCAAATACCCTAGGAGTTTATTTCTGGAGAGAGTTTGCCGGTTGCCTCAGGCAGCAGCATCAGCGTCACCGGTTTTTAGAAACTTTACTTATTTTTTTTTTTTTTATTCGGGCCTAGCTGTTGTTCGAAGCTTTGCTCACGTGGGCTTCACGACTTGTGTTTATTCGTAATAAAAGCCAAACTTATTAAAGGTAAATATTATAAGGGAATAAGTAATAAGAGTAAGAACTCGATGGCGCAGTGGTTAACGCGCCCGGTCTGCGAGTGCTGCGGTTAAGCAACTTTTATACAAATAAAATTCCTTTGTGTGTCCATAACAATTCAATTAAAATACAGGCCCAGAGGTTCCGGGTTTGATTCCCAGCGGGGGTACATGTTTGTGTACTCGGTTTGGTTGGTGGTAGGACTTGTTTGTCCGCCTGGCCAGCTACCACCATCTTATCTAAATATGTCGCCATAACATCAATGTTTGTAGCATTTTTGTGTTCCGGCAGCTAGAGATAAGATAGCCAGTGCCTCACTAGTTGAGGTTCCCGGTTGAAGTGCGCTTCCATCACTGGCCTATCATCACTTAACATCAGGTGAGATCAAGGCACTGTGCTTACCCATAAATATTAAAAAAATATATATATAATTGTCCATTGCAGGTAGCTGACGACCCCGAAACGTTACGGATCAAGGCGAACACGAAGATCATCAGTAACGTGGCGTACCACGGTGACCTCGAGAAGAAAGCCCAGATGGAGAAGCAACGGCAGATCAACGAGAATGGGGAGCTTGTCGGTAAGTCGCTGTTGATTGGGCCACGGTGGCACTGTCCATGTTGGTGCACTACCCCAAGTCTAAAGGGATCGATTCTGATAGCTCGATAACGTCTCGATAGTGTCTCGGTGGTGTGATTATGAAATGTAAAAGTCAAATTTTTTTATCTGTATATTATACGTGAAGCAAAAACTTTGTCCCCCTTTTTACGAAAATTGCGCGGACGGAGGAGTATGAAATTTCGTATACTTATAGTTTATATAGAGAAGAATTGCAGAATGTTGTTTTTTTTTAATTATGCATAAAAAATACATTAAATCAATAAAACAATCATTACACACACTACCATGTAAAATGTAAAAATGGAAGAGAAGCGACCGAAATCTGTCAATGCCAATCCAAACTCTCATTCTATGTTTTTTAATTTTTCATTGCTTAGGATACAATCCGTGCAGCCTTAATAAAATTACGGTCGAATTTCGACCACTGGGTGACCACTAGTTCAAATAAAACTTTAAAAGTGCTTTTGAATCGTTCAAACATTTTTTTACCTACTACCCGTACCTAGATCGTTTAGTAGTACCACCCGCAGTCACATCATGTCCGTGATCATGGCGTATGCAACTGTGCCGAATTATCGGATACTCGCAAATATAACAAAACACCATTAACCTTTTTTTATACCCCAAAGTGCTATGAAAATCTGCGCTACTCGCTAAGGTTTTTAGTGATACATTTTAGAAAAACATATTTGAATCACCTACTTTTTTATTATTATTGTTACTATAATAATTTAATAACTATAATTTGAATATATATATTTATAAATTAATTTTAATAAATAATGTAATTAATTGACAGTATAATTATTGTATAGAAAATAAATATCTTGAATTATAAGCAGTTAGATATTAATTTCCTCTCAAAACATTGTCGTGCCCAATCCAGGCCCATAACGTTATATCTAACTAATATTGTAACAACTCATGTATACTTATGAAGAGCAATAAATGATTGAATTGAATTCAATTGAGTTTTAGAGATCCCTATATGCATCGATTGTCAAAATAATAAAATACTTTCTAAACATATACTATTTATTTTGTTATTTTGTCGCCCGAATTATGATGCTTTTTATAATTTGAAATACAAAATATAACAAATAATATGACTAACACAGTTTATAATTATACGATATTTTTTTTTAGTTGTGTAATAATAATTTAGTGTTTAATGTAATAATAATAATGATGATATTGTTTTTTTTTATATTCTGTATGTTAGTTATGTAATTGGGTCCATCCCGTGTAACTAATAATAATAAATAAATAAATAAATAAATAAATAAAATTTATCAAGCTATTATCTTAATAATTTCGACTTATAAAACAAAAACAAACAGTTTTAAAACAAATTTATATGAATATTTGTTGGTTTGAGAAAGTCAAAATCAGGCTATCGACACACTATTGAGACGGTATTGAACTAGCAGACTTGAGACCCTATTGGTATGTTGGATTGCGTTATTGATTGGTTATTCTTAAAATAAGTCATTGTTACCATTATTGGGATTGATCTATGAAAATAGCTTTTTGGCAGTGTTGAAAAAATTTGCTGATTTGTTTATATTTAGATGATATCATGAAACACTATTGTTCAAATTACAATAGAATTACTTAATTGATATGCTTAGAAACCAGTTAAATATATAGATAACATCAATATTCGTAATTTAGTAGCTGCATATTATATTATATTATAACTATAACAAATAATTAAAAAAAAAGATTTTTTTAATTTTTTTTAAAATTGCAATTGTCGCAGGCGCTACGTATTTTCGACCTTATGACAGCGCCAGTAAGGATCAGCTTTTTTTAATGTTCACAAAGCGAGGTGTCGTCTTAAGCGGGGCCAAGAGCAACCTCTTGTTATGCGAAACTCTTCTCCCCACTAAAAACTTAGTACTATCCCCTCTTTGCCTCTGGTAATGGCTTTGGGCCACAAACGACAAGCACAGAGTTCCAGCACCCGCAAATAATACTAGCTTTATTACATGACTTCCAATCCAACATACCACTATCCAAATGCACACATACTTGTGTTAAGTGCCTCCTCATGTCATTTAACTGTTGGGAGGGCCCATTATATCACTGTGTATGTCTGCCATGCGACTGATCAGAAATAAGTGAGTAGTAAATTAAATATTGAAGTAAGGAAATACATATCTTGAGCTAAACCTAAAAAGCGATGCGCGATTTTTTTAATTTGAAATAATATATTATCAAAGCTTATTAACACATTTCAATTAAATTATCTTGAATGGCTAAAATATGTTTATTACTATTTGATTTCTTATTTTGGTCAAGTATATAAAAGTGAGTTCAGAAACAAGAGTATTAGTAGCAAATTAGAATACTTTAAAACAGTTTTAACTATTTACTTTGGTATGGTACAATGTAAAAAACATAGACAAAAGCAAATTCCTTCCTAAAGAAATCCGCAAATAGTAGAATGTGTGTAAAGATACCTTAATTTTTACAATATCACATTTACTACTGCCTTATATCTGATCAATATTCACCAATCGTGTACATGTTCTAATGTCTGTCCACGCTTTATGTGTAAAGAACTGCCAAGCGACAACTATCACCAACAAATCGAGAACTACGCAACGGAAATGCTGCCACCGACAGTTCCACCACCCAATCTGCCGCCGAAAACCCATTACCAGACTCCGAACACCCAGTACCAAGCCCCGAATACCCAGTACCAGCAAAGTACTCAGTACGCAGCGCAGAATGCGCAGTACCAACCGCACAATACTCAATATTCCCAGAATACTCAGCATACAACCAATCAGTATCAAGGACAGTCGCAACACGCGCATACCGCACAACAGGTGCACAATTCACAGCATTTAATCCAGAATACTCAGCATCAGCCGCAGAATACACAACACCAGCCGCAGAATACACAACACCAGGCTCAGAATACACAACACCAAGTGCAGAATACACAACATCAGTTGCAGAATTCGCAACATCACGCCCAGAATACTCAACAATCAGTACCGAATGTGCAACATCAATCTCAGAACTCTCAGAGTCAACATCCATCTCAGACTCAGTACTCTGGCCAGAATTATCAGCAGAACAGATATTCATCTGAGCAGTACAAGAAGTACGAAGACTATCAGTACCAGTATGAGTATCAGAATCCAAATCAGAATCAGAATCAGTATCAGGGGCAGAATTATCAGTTTGCCGGTCAGTATCAGTATGGGACCAGTCAGCCTAAGATCGGAAGGATCCAGGACTATGACCCGGTCAGCGACGGGCCTAGGGCTCCGCCGAATACGCAAAGGGCGTCGGCTACACTCATTTATAACAGTACGAGTGATGGCAATAGAGGTTTGTTCAATAACTTTTTATGCATGTCATTTCTATCATTTTTTGTGGTCTATTTTTTTCTATGTCAATGTTTTTTCTACAATTTTTTTCCACTTTTTAGGAATTTCTTTGGTTTGTGTATCTACATGTTTTTTTAATGATTTATCTGATTTTTAAAGTTTTTAAATTGTCACAGAAACGTATATTGTTGGCCTTCCAATTAAAAGAGCGTTGTCTTTTTATATAAATTCTTGTTTAATCGGTGACATTTAAATTTTGTTAGTATTATTTCTATGTTGGAAAGTGACAATTAAAAAAGTTACAAAGATTTTATTCAATTACACGCAGTTAAATGTTGGTTACAAAAAATATAGTTTACAAGGTAAAATTTAATAGAAAAAATCAACTACTAGTGGGAAACGAACCCACGACCTTTGGATAACCGGTCTAATGCTCTGACCGCTGAGCTACCGAGACCCTGACTCTGATCGGTCATCCAAAGGTCGTGGGTTCCTCCCACTCGAGCTTTCCTGAGACTGGTTAATTTTATCTTGTAACTTTAAGGGGGTGCAGCGCGGAATTTGAAAATTTACGTGTTTTTAAGTCACTGGTGCTAGGCGCTGAATAGGTCTTATACATTAAAAGGACTAGTGTAGGTTAGCTTGATCCTTTCACAAGGTCATGGTTGTCTTGGAATTTGAAACAAATATACTGCATAAACAATACGTAATATAATGATATCTAAAAAGTTATTTCTTCTGAAACAACGATCCGACATCAAAATGTTTGTATTGATATTCCGCAGATCACTGTTGTCTTATTTTTCAATAAAAAAACATGAATATGAAAATATTAAGACTTTTCTTATTTTTTACTCAAACGCCTATGATTTTACGAAAGTAAACATTGCTCTAATTAAATCACCAGCCTGTACAGATATTAGTGTGCGTGCGTATTCTTGTCGTGCGCCGTTGTCCCACCACTGCCACGCGCCGCTCGCTCGCTATTATAAAGAAACTTGAAACTCGCAGTTTTGCGTCCGCGCTCCACCCCCTTAAATAGCATTGTAATTGCTAAATTAAAAATAATATTAAATAAAGTGCTGTAATTCACTTTTACCAGCATTTTAAATAGCCTTGATTGTATCACTGGCACAAAAATCAGTGTTCTATTAACTCAGTCACATGTTTACTCCAAAAAGCTTCTCTGCAATAGTTCCATATGAATGAGGTACTTCCTCAGGGACCGTGCCGGTACAGCAAGGCAGCCGCCAGATCGGACGCGTCACCGACATGGATCCGCTCGCCGCGGACCATCCCAAACCCGCCGCCGCTCTAGGACAGGTAATATGCTCTCATCATCTTCATCATCACCATCATCATCTCAGCCAAAAGACTATACGCGGTACCATTGTGTCCATTGTCTCATGTACCGCTGGTGATTGGATTGTTGGTAAACTGCACCATTGTGCAAAAATAAATAAATAATAAATTTCTTTATTCTTTTAAGCGCAATACAGAAAACTTAAATTCTATAATTGTAGTCAATTAAATCTTCCGATGTAACATTTTTTTATCTGCATTTAGTGAACTAGGTTCCAAAAAAACAATTAGTTATTTAAATATTTATATAAAATACAGTGAAAAAATTAAATGCCCACCCGACCCAGCCAGGAATCGAACCTGGGTCTTCCGCAATCCGGGCGGCTGCACAGACCGCTATGCTACCGGGAAGGCTGACGTGAGCACTGAATTTATTTTTTTTTTTTTTTTTTTTTTTTTATTTTATTTTGGCACGTAACAGTCATTACAAAAAAAAATACTAATACTAAAAATTTACAACATTAATAGACAATGAGCGCCCAAACATAACACAAAATACATTTAATCTTGTACGTACGTACACACACACACACACACACACACACTCACTCACACACACACACACACACACACACAGCCACGTAGAAAATTTTGACAGAGCTTATTATATTAATTGTGTAAAGAGTTTTGACTTAAGGCTATTTAGAGAATTACAAAATAAGTCTATGTTTGAAAATTCGGTATTATACAAAGTATGGCAGCGGTTGAGGTAATTATTCCTAGTGTAATTTTTTCTGGATCGAGGTGGCACAAACAACTTTAAGGAACGCGAGGAACGTGCGGGCAAGCGAGTTTTGGTAATAAAGTTTATTTTAGATAAAAGATCTGGAGAGTCTATGTACGAATTTAACAATTTGAAAAGAAAGACTATGTCGATTTGCTTACGCCGGTTTTGTAACGACAGTAATTTGTGACTTTTCAATGATTCACTGTATGGCTCACTGGTATTGTTACTACGGTAGTTTAGTATTTTCATAAACTTTCTTTGAACTCTTATCCACTGCTTTTTGATTTTTGAAATGCTTTAGAGCGACATTAGTACCATCTATCCAAAGGTGATTGCAACCACAACACTGTCAAATATACATGTGAAATAGGCCCGCTAACACTGGAAAATAGTACTTGCGTAAAATGTCAGCATCTTCATCGTTCTCGCTACCCACGACCTTCACCACGTCGGCGTCGGTCCACCTTGTTGGAGTCCTGCCCACACTGCGTTTTCCGGTACGCGGTCACCACACGAAAACTGTCCCCCCAGCGGCCATCAGTCCTGCGAGCGATGTACCAAATACACCACTATGAAATAGTACATGTACACACATGTACAAAGTTGTCCGTCTGTCTAATTAAGTACGTACCACTGAGAAATATATATATATATATCATTTATTTATTATTGAAAATTACAAAATTAAAATCTGTGACTATAATAACCTAAAGTAACTAAAACTAATACAAAACTAAAATACGGCGTCAAAAAATTCCTCCGCGTCGCAGTCGACTGGTAAAGTACCCAAGAGACTGGCGGCATTGCCACGTTGAATGGCAATGCTTAGTCTCTGGCCAAGGAAAAAGCCAGCCTTTGGGTCATGGGAAGTGTCAACCAGCCGTTTGGAGATGTCATTAAACAAAACATGAGCATTCGGACCCCACGGCCCGAGGGTTTCAACCCCAAACGGCTCGAAAATATAATTACCGATGAGGTTATTGTCTAATATATATAATTCCCGCGTCACAGTTTTCGTTGCCATACTCCTCCGAAACGGCTTGACCGATTTTGATGAAATTTTTTGTGCTTATCCGGTATCTATGAGAATTGGCCAACATCTATTTTTCATCCCCCTAAATGTTAGGGGTAGTCCACCCCTAAATTATTTTTTATTTTTTACGGCAAAACAACGTTTGCCGGGTCATCCGGTATCTATGAGAATCGGCCAACATCTATTTTTCATCCCCCTAAATGTTAGGGGTAGTCCACCCCTAAATTTTTTTTATTTTTTATGGCAAAAAAAATTTTTATGACGTTTGCCGGGTCAGCTAGAACATATATATATATATATATATACAGGGTGTCCCAAAACTCGACGTCAACCCGGAGCCGGGTGAAAAGGCAAGTCAAGCTGGTTGTCAGAAAAATATAAAAAAAAATCTAAGTTGTATGATTTCAAAATTATAGGCATTTTTTTTTAAATCGCAAAATTACACACCCTGTGACAGTCTTTTTACTCCTGTTGCCACAAATCTTTACTTTTTCCAATTATTTTTTTTGCTGTGTAACCCTGAATAATGCTTCTCTAAACTGTAATCAAAATTTTGAAACCAGCTGCTCTAGCTTGCATAAAAAATAGGACTTATTTCCTAGAAAAACTTTCAAAATAAAAAATTGCCTAGTTTTAACTGACTGTATTGAAAAAAAATGTACTACGCGAGTTTGGCAAGTTATGTCAAAAGTTGGCGTATTTAGTAAAGATTCCAAAATGGTATAATACTTGGTAAATTGTAGCTGATAACATGGATAAAAATTTTATTTTCCTGTAAAACCCAGTTTTTAACAAATTTTTCTTACTTGGTTAAAATTTATTGTAATGGGCGCAAGATTTTCCAAAGAGTCGTAAATTGTAGCTTGAGATGAATCAGGCATTCTAAGAAGTATAAGCGAGATAGATATTGACGCTTAAGTGACTAAGACGGAAAGAGTCACCTTATCAAGTGCGAGCGAGATAGGTATGGACGCTAAAGTGACTGAAACGGAGAGTGTCATCTTACTAAGTGCGAGCGAGACAGAGAGTGACGCCAGGTATTCGCTTTTGTACTCACACATCACAATCACAAATCAGTACGTTACGCTCCTTCGTTCCTTCGTACTGCATTTGTTTTCGTATTCGTCCGTACTTGTTTTCGTATCCGGACTTAAATCCAATAGAGCACATGTGGGATCAGTTGAAACGAAGAGTTAGAGACGGTGATCAGGAAATCCACAACCAACAGCAACTCATCAACGCTGTTAAAAGAGCCTGGGAAGAGATTCCAATGGAAAATGTCAGGCATTTGATTGAGAGCATGCACTCCAGGCTTCAGGAGTGCGTAACGAAACGAGGGGGGCATACCCGTTACTAAAAGATGAGCATGGAGTATTTTCTTTTGTTTTCAGTAACTTTACATTGTTTTTATTTTTAACCTTAAATGTGTTTTTTCTTTCAAAAGCAAATAAACTTTTTAATCATTATTATTGGAATAAATTTATTGGTCTACACGGTAAAAACAACATTAGTTTTCGTTATGGAGACAAAAAAATTAATATTGGTTTTATTATTTTCATGGTACAGACAAAATACCTCGTGGCCCTTATTTTGTTTTGAGTAGTATATATAGTCCTCCTTATCGTATCCGATAACGGCGACCCTAGTCATTCCTATTATGAGCTCTTATGTGGCTAGCAAAACCGAACCTTGTCTTAAACAAACGATCGCATTGAGCACACTAGAGCTGTCCGTCACTGTTGTACGAGTCTTCCGTATATGGCGCTTTTCATCAAGGGTTACAAGTCGAGCTTCTTCAAAGCACTGAGAAATAGTACGTCTGCCAAACGTACCACTGGGACTTACTTGCTTTGACAATGTACTAAAGTGTTTAGCTAGTTTTGTTGCTCACAGTACCACTGTGAACGGTATCTCTATTCTGCTAGATTTGAACGCTGATCACGTTGATTGTACAATTATAAGCACCACACGCTACGAACCGAACTTAGGGTCAGATACCGAATGAAGGTGTAACCACTACTCCAGATAGCCGATTTAAAACGATCCAATAGATATTAACATAATTTATTTTTTCCAGGGAGTTTACATCGCCATGTATGACTACGAAGCGACTGATAGTGATGAGGTCAGTATTATATATCTAATTCATCATCAGCTCATTTTATGTCCCCACTGCTGGGGCACGAGCCTTCCCTATGGATGGATAGGGAGAACGGGCCATAAACCACTACGCGGGCCCAGTGCTTTGGTGGTTGTTAACGACTGCTAATGCAGCCGGGACCAACGGCTTTACGTACCTTCCGAAGCACGGAGGGGCGAGAGATGATACATTTTTGGTCACCCATCCGATGACCGGCCTTTGCGAAAGTTGCTTAATCTCAGCACTCCTAGACATGGCGCGTTAGCCACTGCGTCATCGAGCTCCTCCCTAAACTTAAAATAAGCCCTACCACCAACCAAACCGAGTATACTTGCTTCGGCAGTACATATACTAAAATTGGAACGATACAGAGAAGATTAGCATGGCCCCTGTGCAAGGATGACACGATCGTGAAGCGTTCCACATTTTTAAATATCTTCCAAGTGCAAATACAACATCACTGAAAAAATTATTTACCCGCTTCCTTATAACCTAGATAAGAAATAAAGCTATAGTAGAGACTAGGGTTAGAATAGGCAGAACACCCACTGCCATGGAATGAAAGATGATGTATGGATGTGAAGTATGTGGAATGGAAGTGCGAGAGGAAAAAATGAGAGAACTGGCATGAAAGAGAAATAGCTAAGACTAGCTCCGATCATGTTGGAGGAAGAGAAAAAAAAACCGACTGGTTGCACTCTCATTAATTTTTTGTATATTTTCTATAATATCAGAAATTGTAATAGTTTTGTTCGTACAAGAGATAAAAATAATTGAAGTTTAGAGCCACCTGTCGGCAGCTGGGATAACCTTATAAGATTTGTAGAAGCACAGTCGTGCTTGGAGAACTAGCAGCGCCATCTTTCGAACGTTGCCTGAAACAGTCGCGCCTGACGGTCACGTGTCCTGACGCGAGTTTAACATTTTTTACCCATTCCAAAAAAAGTGCACAACGCCGCTAAAGAAGTTTTCACTTCAAAAAACCGAGTATACAAACATGTACCCCCCGCTGGGAATCGAACCCGGGACCTCTGGGTTTAAACCGGTGGTCTTAACCGCTAGACCACAGAGGCGGTTAGTAAGTTAGCGGCCTTTATGTATAAACAAAATAAAATACTCATATTGTTTTCCCTATAGGTATCGTTCCGCGAAGGCGATTATATATCGAATGTGACGTCGATCGACGAGGGCTGGATGACGGGGCAAGTCCTCCGCACCGGCCGCACTGGCATGCTGCCGGCCAACTACGTTGAACGAGTCGCCAACGCACGCCAGTAGTACCAACTCAAAGTCACCACACACTACCAAAATATAGGGCACCACACTAACACTTTACATGTTGCAATTCTAATACTATTTTATATAATTTTACGCAAATTTTGTTGCGAACAAATTGCAGTTTGAAAAAAGACAAAGTGTTGAAGAAATCCCACGAACGGGATTTGAACCCGCACCCCATGACATGCCGGGTCAGGTGCACTATCAACTATGCTATCGTGACTCAATCCAACTCGCCCAAATTAATCAACACTATCTACTCTTATGATGTAAGCCAAAGGAGCCCATTCATTAATAGTTGGCAGTGCACTTGACCCGGCATGTCAGGTGCGGGTTCGAATCCCGCTCGTGAAATGTTTTCAACACTTTGTCTTTTTTCAAATTCTAATCCTATTGTTACGACTTTGAAACTTTTGTTACGCCGTTAAGGAAGTTAATAACAATTTTTACGGCTGCCAAGGTTAACTTTCACTGTAAATGTTGCGATTCTTAAAACAACCTACCATAATATATGAAACGACTATTAATATTGTTGTAATAATTGTTGGTAATTTTAAAACATTTCACTTATGATTATGACCTTTAAAACAATTGTTACGACGTTAACAATGTTAATGATAATTGTTGCGATTTTAATAACAACATAAAGAAAACCATCATTTACTCTAACTCTAATTGTTGCGGTTTTTAGAAACTATTGTTGAAGCGTTAATAACAATTTGTTACAATGTTTGTAAAAATATTTACGCCGTTACATCAATTGTAACGACGTCAAACAGTTGTTACGACGTTGAAAACAATTGTTACGAACTCTAATATAATTCTTATTACGTTAATAACAATTGTAACGATGTTGAAACAATTGTTATTACGTTGATAACAATTGTAACGATGTTGAAACAATTGTTATTACGTTGATAACAATTGTTACGATGTTGAGACAATCGTTATTACGATGGTTATGTTTTTTAAAACAAATAATTGAAACTCGAAATAATTACTACTAAGTCTAATGGAAATATATAAAATGTCTAACTACACATCTAAAGAACACTACACAAAATATAATAATCTTAAAATATTTTTAAAAAAACTTGCCAATGCAACAGTTAATATTAGCAATCACTAATTTTAAATATATTATTTTTACTAATAAATTATATCTATAGGGATTTTTGATAAATGAACAAACAAATATTTACTTAGAGTAATTATTAGCAAAGGATTTTTACATATTTTTTGTTTGTCTTTATGTCAGTACATCCGTGATCATAGCGCATGCAACTATGCCAAAATATCGGATATTTAAAGACAATAAATATATGATAATAATCCCGTTAATAATTACTAATAATGTGTTGTGACCACGATAGTAACAAAGTTATTGACTTAAACACCAGTGATACGACTGAAGATTTACCGTTTTATTTTTACTTTAATCGGTTGCGTTCTTTACGCAGATTTATTGGGAGTGTTACTAATAAATGTACGTTCTTATGAATTTTACTTATGAATACTAGAAAAACAAGTGAGGTCACTTGGTTTTTTCCGCATGGTAAACTAATAACCTTAAAGTTATTCCCATTTTATCCATCAAAAATTCTCAAAGTAGGTACCTACTCCACGGAAAAATATAAACAAAATTATTTATAAATTAAGTGTCATGCTACTTCATATTTCTGAATAACATAGAGTTAAAAATACTGGGAAGGTTTTTCTCAAAGTACTCTTGTGGAGTAGAATGCTACATTAATACAAATATTGAAAATAATCATTTCTAATAATATTTCTTTGGAGTGGTCTCACTTCTTCACTTATTTTCTTATTTTTTTAAATAAAAGAATGGTTTACTTTGGAAGCAACCCATTTTTTACTGGTCCAATTGTTAATGTTATAGTAAGATATATTTCTTTAAAACGATTGGTTATATTGAATGAAAACGAGTGCCTGGTGCAGTTATAAACACTATAGTGTCTCTTATCTCACAGTAATAAGAGTTATATGAAACTAAAATGTTCAAATAAAAATACTCTGACTGTATTGCTACTTACACTAATTTTTATAGAAATTTAATAATGCAAATATTTTTTAAAGTAACACTATGTTAGGAATATACACAGAAACTTGTTATGTAACTTAAATACATAATGTAGAGCGGACCATTAGACTAACGTGAACTTATCAGTCATATATCCTTAAATTGACAATAAAATATTCGTAAGGAATCTTATTTATGTATACATAGTGATTATGTATTTTTTTATATAAAGTGAACTGTTGTTTATTGTAATTTATGACTTAAAAGTATTTTTTAGCTTGTTGAAAATTTTAGCCAGATAATGAAAGTTTTTCCATTTTACTGCAATAAAATGTTTAAATGTTCTGTTATAACACGTCATTTGTAACTTTGAAATATATTATAATTGTCTACTTAGTTGGAAAAATTGATAAACTTGAAAAAACCTACGAGAAAAGTTCATAAATTGTATTTTTAATTTTTAAACAAGTCTAACAAGGCGATAATAATCTCGATACCTTTAGCATTTTATCTACCATTCCATAAGTGGTTAATAATTTTATTTTTTTCTGATTTTGGTGAATCAAGTTATGTAAACATTAGTTGTTAAGGCGAACCTCCTTATTTAATTGTTGATCCTTATTACTTTTAAAGTATCATTTTTATTTATAATTATGCTTAATAAGATATTTTTCTTTATCAGAATGTCGAAGATAATTTCTTGTAAATAAAATTACATTTTAGAGTTTCAGTAGCAATCGAAACGGTTCAATACTATATTTAATTGATTATTTTTTACGGCATAATATTTTTTTTTTGAAAAGATTATTATTAAAGCGCTATAAACACATTGATAACAGTCTAACCCATCCTAGAGAAAGCTATTTCTGTAAAAATATGTTATGTTAGGTATGGGTTCACTTCAGTAGTCTAACGGACGTGTTGAACCAAGATTTCTAACAGAAAGGTGTGGTAAAAATGAAGAGACCTAAAGTTTACCCGATTTAGATCTTGTATGTGTTGTTACTAAGACATAATTATTAACTTCAATTTGTCATTAAATTGTAAATTAATATTTATATTAGTGAAGTCATGCACATCGGGCGCGCATAAGCAAGCAGCAGTGATCATAATTGTAAGTGCACAGAGGTTACTAAACATTTAGGGCTGTGACTTGTTTATTTTATGTGACGTCACAACACAATAGAAATATTTAATAAATAATTGCACAACAAATTAAATTTAATAATTAGGTGTATTATATCTTTGTAATTCTGCATACAAGATCTCAATCGGATACACCAAAGTGTAAAAGAACCAAAGTTCTTTTAATTTTTACCACAACATTCTGAAACACGTTTAATGTGCCAATGTATATTATGGTTGCATACACATGGTTATAATGAGCTTGGAGGAATCGGGCTCTAACCTTCCTAACATTAACTTCATCATGTATGTAAACATTCCGTTTTCAATATTTTCAGACAAACTAATATTTTAATAACGTATTACTTGAAAATAAGTTAAAACTCAACACTGCCGTCATTCCTTGTCAGTTTTAACATCCCTGATGGAATATACATGATTATTTTTAATTTTCATATTTTTAGGATGACTTCCATCATAACTCACTTGTCTTTTACAGTTAATTAACATCATTATGAGATAAGCAATGTTTTAATATGTTTCAAAACGGAATAGTTCACAATCAAGCAAATAATTGACTAACTCTACCTTTGTGTTTCAAGTTTTTTTATGTCAAATACACTGTTTAAATAAAAAATATTTAGCTTTTATTGATTTTACTGTAGTTAACTAATTGTTATACTGTGATTAAGGTAAATGTACAATGAATTCAAGAAAACAGTCTAGTAATTAGTGAAATTGTATGAAAAGGTAGGGTAGGTCGATTTTTTTCCATATATAAACTGTTAAGTGCAAGTCTTTTTTCACTTGGTGTACAAAGATAAGATACAATAGTCATTGTAGGTAACTTTATATAACACGATCAATTAGAAATAAAATCTTTGACAAGGTGTTCAGTGAGTGGTGATGGAAGGCAGCCTACATGCACGATAAGATAAATATTATTTATTTTATTCATAATACCGCGTGCTAATGAAGGAATGGGGTGTTAAAATAAGCATTTTAAATTATTTTGTCTATTTCATTATGTTAATGTTGAATATTTTTCTATTCTCGACTGTACCTACATTGTGTAAAAACTTGTTCTACAGTATATAAAATGGTCACTTGAATTTCTTTTTATATTGTCATCACAACTCAGTGTCATTCAAGGGAACAGTATTATAAGACCGATTGTAAAAGTGCCTTTGTAATATGTAATAAAATTTGTAAGCTATGACATTTTGTTTATTTTATAATTTATTGTAGGTTTAGTCAATAATCTATTTCCAACTGCGAGAATTTCTTACAAAATTAAGCAATAGTAGATTGTACAACAAGAGCATAAAACGAGCCATTTTACCCGAGCCGCTACGGCGAGGGTGGATAGTCACGTCGTGGGTAAAATAAGTTTTATACTCGAGTTTTACACTCTGCTTTTCACTTCGATTGCAAGGAAATAAAACAAGGATTAAGCAGCTTAAATAGGAAAATTTAATTAATTTTTATAATGTAGGTACACACAATTTTCCTTCTTTTTTAAATTTTAGGTTTTGACGTTCGACTATGGTCTGAGCCGTAATGCCAAGTTATTATAAATATTTGCGTTATATTTTTTTTTACGTAAATGCACGCCCGTATTAATCGTAAATTTGTATTTAGATAGTAATACCATAAAGTTAATATACCAAAGTAATACATAATTATTAATATGTTGTAATTAAATTAAGATATAACCTAAATCTCATAAAAATATATCAATTAAATGAAGGTGTATTGTGTATGTGGCTGTAAGGCCTAATTGCCTTAAGTCTTAAAAGAAGAAATTACTTTATGCACAAGACCACAAAAGCCCATTTTATGCAGCCTTCTCTCGACATAAAGAACAACTACGAGCATGAGAAGCGAAAAAGTAGTTTTTTTACTAACTGTGAATCTTTAGTATTTTATTAACAACTAAATTACATAATGTGAAAGAAAAACAACCTCTATTTATGTACATACATTTATTAACTTAAATACATAACTAAGGCATGTAACAATTAACATCATAATTAAACTATACTATTACAATGTAATACTCCGTATTTACTAGCGCATCGACTCCAGTCGCGTGTATACTATACATATAGATAGGCACTTAAGGTAAACGAAATATTTTTTTACAATAATATTAAATTATGGTGAGGTGTCGATAAAGGTTAACAGAAATAAAATATGTAATAAGGAAATCAAATATTAATATGTTCACACGATAAAGACCAGAATCAAGCAAGATGCTTGAAAGCTTTGAAAACTTCAGTGAGTTTCTATGCTTGAGTAGAAAAAAAAATAGTTTGTTTAACCAAGTCGCGTAGATTTGAACTCTCAAGTTTCAATGCAACAAAAATTAATAAAAGCTCATAAGAAACATGTATAATTTTAAATGAATTAAAAATTCTTAATAATTTTAAGGACGCGGTCTATGGGATTGGCGCTATTCAAACTTGATTTACAAGGTTAGACAAAATGCTATATATAGCTGAGCTGGAATTCTGGTAGCTAATAACGTGAACCTAAAGTCTGTCGCCATCCAAACATCACTTACTCATATATGACACCAGTTATTTTACCTACCACCTATTATATACCTAACACTTCTGCCACAGTACATTATTTAAACACAAAGTCTCACTTTGAGTACAAACTAACAATAAATGGATATATTAATAATCATTTGGTATTTCTAATACATACAAAAATAACTTTACTATTTTAACTATTTTTTGACAATGACATTTCGAAATTGTCGATTAATTTATGAAATACATAGATTTTTTATAATTGTTTTATGGCAAAAGGCAAAATGTATTTATACAAATGCCAACATAAAATGTTACAATAAATTTATAAGTACCTATATCTCTATACGACAAACTTAACAATACAAACAAAAATAAACAAAATTTATCAACTAAAATTAACTCCTTACATACAGCTGCTTGTTCATTTATTACAGTAGTTACAAAATGAGATGTTGTATCTATAAATTAAATCTAACAGTTACATTTAATTTGGGGCAAATATTTCAATCCTCAAAAACTAAAACGTTACAATTAAAATTATCGTTAATTTTAAAATCATTTAGAAATGAATTATAATTTATTTACATAAAATAGAGACCTTAGAATGGACAGTAATGGGTACAGTTCGTCTATCTTGACTAAAATGACTGTCATTTATTCACTTCAAAATGGTGGTAACTAGCCGGCTAGACTTAAATCCTATCGCAACCCAA
Organism: Eudonia mercurella; assembly: GCA_963082485.1. NCBI lineage: Eukaryota > Metazoa > Arthropoda > Insecta > Lepidoptera > Crambidae > Eudonia > Eudonia mercurella. Next base: position 7,134,765 of record OY720051.1, read on the forward strand.
AATTGAGCACAAAACAGTATCTACAGTATTTACTTCAGCTGTGAATCGAACGCGGGACCACTGGGTCTAAATGGTATTACCACTAAGCTAGAGAAACCATTAAAACTCCTGCGTTTTGTTTTTACCAGGCGTTATTTTGTATTAATTGGATCTTTATTAGAAATATTTTATATATGAAGATTGTAAAATTAGACCTTAACAATAATTGATAATGAGTAATTACCGTAATTTAATAGTAAATTAATTAGTATTTTATGAGATGAGTGTTAGTATGAATGATTACATGGTATGGCCCCATTAAATTGTGTATCAAAAATGTTTCAATGTCCATGTGACATATAAAAAAATATTTTATTTCATTCACCAATTATATTGGTGATTTATATTAATAAGTAACTGAAAATAGCTCACTTCAGAGTATTTCAACAAACCTATAGCTATTTCAAGGAAGACTAGTTCGTGTACATTTTAATAAATTCGATAGTCCCCATAATAGTATAAGGTGTTCCGCAGACAGCTACTTTAATCTCCGTATTGCAGCAACTGTCAACTAGTAATGTTTCCAGTCAAAGATACTGCGCAGACATAGCAACTTTTGTTGAGAGTTTCGATAAATCGGCAACTGTTTTCAGTTGCTGCACTCGATAATAGAATTTTTTTTTTTGAGTTTTTCATTTTCAGATGCACCGGGCTCTTTGGGGGCGGCGAGAAACTTAACACGTTAACGTATGTGGTCCACAGGGAGCGGTTCCGCAGAGTTCGTGTAGTGTATTCGCTAGTGCGTGTCCCCGTGCCCTATTAGAATCACAGAGGGGTTCGGATCGAATCGGGGGATAATAGAATCAGTTTCAAATTCTATCTATGTCTAGTTGCTGGTATCCATAACTGGCAAAAGCGGACTGGTGACTATGGATTTGAAAAGTGTATCTAGATTCGCGGTAACTGTAAACTTAACCTTTTTGTTGCTGCAACTGGGAACATTTAATGAAAACTTTTACAAAATAGTTTTTTAAGAAGTTGATTGTTTCTGCGACTAAAGATGCTACGTCTGCGGTGCGCCTAAACATAACTTACAACAAAGGATTACCTCCAACACCTTTCATATACTTATACAGCGTGTTTAGTATAACATCCAGAAATTGTATGAAACAACTATATATTAAAGTTATTTTAAAATTCTATGTCAATTTGCAAGCATACCGTATAATATACAGTTTATAGATAATAATTTAAAAATTTAAGGACATCAATAATGTAACTATTTATGACAAAATACAATTTGATAACCCTTTTTCAAAAATATCGGTAAATATTAAAAGTTATTTTCCTATCCTTAAGCATCGAAAAAGTTATACTCGAAATATCGCTGCCTCAGATAGGACTTGGATTGGAACCCATAATCTTTTGCAATCACTGCATTTAAAATGGCGCTATTGTGTCATTGGTGTTTCTATTAAATTTTCCAAATTATTTTCAATGTACTAATAGCCAGTAGTCAGCGTTGTTTCATCCATGTGTTCATATAACACTTAGAACATTAGAAATAATTATTTCTATACATATATTTTGATCAATAGTTATTTAAGCTCAAAGCTTCCAGGGTAGGTTATCAGCCACGTTGCATCTCCAGATACGGCTAGTTACTTGTACCGCAGTGCAGTACCAGTTTCCAGATTGCATGTGCCGCATCGCATAGCAGCACTTTGTGACTCCTTGTAACACAGCGCAGCACTCACTTAAATGACATGTCCCAGTGTTTCTACAGTGCTGCACACAGTGGATGCCTGTGCCGCAGTGCAGCACTCAGCTATACTGCATATTACAGTGCCGTCGTGTAGCACTCAGTAGTCACATGTGCCGCAGTGCAGCACACAGCAATCACGTGTGCCGCAGTGCAGCACCAAATCAAACTAAATCTCCGACAACTTTCAGTATCACTCTTTGTCGTGTCGCACATCACTCAGTGATCACTGGTGCCGCACAGCAGCAGGGCGTCGGGCGCTCGGTGCAAGCGGTACGTAGAGTTATCGGGCATGTGGCGGACTAGCTCGTCGGTGAGTCGAACCCGCGCTCCGTTGGGGCCCGATACTAGTACCGTTTCGGTGTCCTGTTGAATTTAAAAGAAAATAGTTTAAAGGTTTGTATGAATCTATTCGATGTTTGGTAATAGGGGTAGGGGGGCAAATATCAAGAACGCCGTAGTAACATGCAAAATCATATTTACGAAGATATTTTTTCTATTTTACAGGTAAGCACAGTGCACATCTCACCTGATGTTAGATAAGGCTAATGGTGAAAGCGAACTTCAAGCGGGCAGACAAGCCTTACAACCAACCCAACCAAGTACACCAACATGTACCCTCCGCTGGGGATCGAACCACGGACGGGTCTGAGACCGGTGGTCATAACCACTAGACCACAAAGGCCAAAATTTACTTTTCCACACAAGAACTCATTTTTATTTATAATTTAAAAAAAAAATGTTGAAAAAATTTCTACGAGCAGGATTTGAACCTGCACCCTTCTGACATTCCGGGTCAGGTGCTCTTCAAATTGAGCTATCGTGGTTCTAACCAGCCCGCCGAAATTATTCAACACTTTTTACTTTGAAAGCCAAAGGCGCCCATCCAATGTCAACAACTACCGTCACTAACATCCGATCATAATAGAAGTAAGCAAGCACTTCTTAACTGATTTTTAACATTTGTAAAAATATTATGATCGGATGTTAGTGACGGTAGTTGTTGACATTGAATGGGCGCCTTTGGCTTTCAAAGTAAAAAGTGTTGAATAATTTCGGCGGGCTGGTTAGAACCGCGATAGCTCAATTTGAAGAGCACCTGACCCGGAATGTCAGAAGGGTGCAGGTTCAAATCCTGCTCGTAGAAATTTTTTCAACATTTGTGTTTTTGTAATTTGTTCGCAACAAAAATTGCGTTAAAAAATTATTTGAACATTTATAATTTTTTATTCCACCCTGACTTCTCAATCAAAACGTCTCGGCCATATGGTGTTTTTCAAGCATGTTCATAATTCTAAATATTTCCAAACATATATATGTCGTCGAGGAGCTCGATGGCGCAGTGGTAAGCAAATTTCGCAAAGGCCGGTCATCGGATGGGTGACCAAAAATGTATCATCTCTCGCTCCTCCGTGCTTCGTCGTGCACGTGTTGCCGTTGGTCCCGGCTGCATTAGCAGTCGTTAACAACCACCAAAGCACTGGGCCCGCGTGGTGGTTTATGGCCCGTTCTCCCTATCCATCCATAGGGAAGGCTCGTGCCCCAGCAGTGGAGACATAAAAAGAGCTGATGATGATGATGATATGTCGTTGGCGTGTAAGGCACGCTATCGCTAGTCGACTATAGCAGACTGTGACGGTAAATTATTATTTTTTTACATCGTACCGGTAAGCACTTAGCCTCCATCACACCTGATGATGTGATGATAAGGCCGAACGAAGGTGGAAGCTCACTTCACCCGGAATCCTCAACTACTGAGGCACTGGCTATCTTATCTCTAGCTGCCGGAACACAACAATGCTACAAACATTGATGTTATGGCGACATATTTAGATAAGATGGTGGTAGCTAGCCAGGCGGACAAACAAGCCCTATCACCAACAAAACCTGGGACCTCTGGGTCTAAACTGGTGGGCTTAACCACTAGACCACAGAGGTGATTAAAAGGTTACCAATATATTTACCTTCCCGCCCTCCGTCCCGCTGAGTAGCCCTTGCAACTTATGCAACAACTCCTGCGCACGGCAAGCGTGCAAATAGAGCACGCTGTATATATTGCCAGCGGGTGGACACACGTATATGGTGAGACGGGGTTCTATTAGTCTGGTGGAAAACAAATAAATATTAAAATAATTAATTTCTATATTCTAAAGCATATTAAATATATCAAAAAGAAAATGTATGTGTTAAAAAATTTAAAATTAATATATACATCCAGGTTTCGAAATATATATTTAATTTATGTAATCGAATGGAGCTCGATGGCGCAGTGTTTAACGCGCCCGGTCATCGGATGGGAGACCAGAAATGTATCATCTCGAGCTCTTCCATGCTTCAGAAGAAACCATATTTTCTAGTTTGAGCCAAACCATCCCACAGATTTTGTGCCCATACATGAATTGATTTATCTTTTGTTTATCTTATTAAATATACTAGTGGTCGCCCAATAATCGAAATTCGACCGTAATTTTCCTCCGATTCCATTTTTGAAACAATATTTTATTAAGGCTGCACGGATTGTATCCTAAGCAATGAAGAACTAAAAAAGATATATATATTTTTTATTGCACATAAACACACATACAGAGAATAGTTTACAAACAATGGTGAGCAAAGGTGGACTTATCTCTAAAAGAGATCTCTTCCAGCCAACCTAAGGTGGAATGGGAGCATCATGTTTAAAAGGAAGTGACAAAAGTGCAAACAAAAATATCTCAACTATGAATAACAATATTAGGTACATACATACAGCACATATACTAAGATAGAATGTGTGTTTGGATTGGCATTGACAGATTCCAGCCGCTCCTCTTCCATTTTTAAAATTTTTGAAAAATGTATGAAACAATGTTTGTTTAAATTAACGTAAGTATTTTTTATGCATAATAAAAAAAAAAATTAGCATTCTGCACTCCTTCTCTATATAAACTATAAGTGTGCGAAATTTCATACTCCTCCGTCCGCGCAATTTTCGTAAAAAGGGGTACAAAGTTTTTGCTTCACTTATTAATATCTACATATTTGTTGTTGTCTGTTTGTAATAATTAATATAATTAGCCTTCAAAGTTAGCACAGTTACCAAATAAATTGTATAGTGTACTTACTTGGCATGTAAAGCGTTGAACAGACGTATCCCGTCGGCCAGGCCGCAAATCTGTATGATGTCGTCACGAGACAACCTGCGTGAAACAAAGACAAACATTTTTATATTGTTTTCTAAAGTACACGAGAACTAATAAAAAAAGAAATAAAAATATACCTATGAAATGAATTAACATTTTACTGCCGCATATTTTTCAAATTTGATAAGAAATGAAATTTGTCAATAAAATTGTATAATTTTTTTTTCTAGTCTATGCATACACCTTATTGATGTCTTAACATGTTTAAACATTTAAACCTTTTAATATTACAATGAGATTAACTTTCTAAAATAATAAAATAATGTGAAAGTCATTAAGGGGGTGCAGCGCGGACGCAAAACTGCAAGTTTCAAGTTTCTATATGATAGCGAGCGAGCGGCGCGTGGCAGTGGTGTGACAACGGCGCACGACAAGAATACGCACGCACACTCATATCTGTACAGAGTAGGCTGGTGATTTAATTAGAGCAATGTTTACTTTCGTAAAATCATAGGCGTTTGGGTAAAAAAAATAATAAAAGTCTTAATATTTTCATATTTATATTTTTAAATTGAAAAATAAGAACAACAGTGGCCTGCGGAATATCAATACAAACATTTTGATGTCGGATCATTGTTTCATTTGTGCTATATTTACAAAGTTCTGAAGAAATAAGTCTTATATATCATTACTTTTACATAGTGTTTATGCAGTTTATTTGTTTCAAATTCCAAGACAACCATGACCTTGTGAAAGGATCAAGCTAACCTACACTAGTGACTTAAAAACACGTAAATTTTCGAAATTCCGCGCGGCACCCCCTTAAATTCCTGCCGAACAACTGAGTTCTTAAAAATAAACTATATTTTAATTCTTATTTATAAAAATGTATTAAATTTTAAGAATTAAAGTTATAATACTTATAATATGAGAGATTCTCCAAAAACAAATTATTTCCTTAAAATGTCGCGACTGACCTGAGCAAATCAGCGCCAGAGAAGTTTGCAAAGGTGGCAGCGTGCTGGGAGAACCGGTGGCGAGACAACCACGCTTGCGTCTCGCTCGCACTCGCCTCCTTCGACAGACCGTAGCACTGTGGGGAGGAAATATGCTTGATAATTTTATTGATAAAGAATTTCTGGAATTGGACCAGTAGTAGTTCCAGATATTAGCCCCGACAAAAAACATAGTCACAAACGTAAATAAACTTTAGATAAAGGACAATGCTCAAAAAACCCTGACTCGTCGCTAGCAATAAGTATCTCATATTTTGAGCCTTATTGAAAAATAATGTTCTGCATAGAACAAATTCAAAAGATCTTTTTTATGTACAGTATTTAAGTTATTTATAGTTTTCATTTTATTACTCAAAATATAAGATACTTCTAGTTTGCGGCGGGCCTGAGTTTTTTTAATACAATCACTCATTCTTTAGACTTTAGAGTATACCTTGTCCGGTTCCTCGGCCGGTTGCGGCAGGTCCGGCAAGATGGCGCCCGGCGAGTGGCACGGTGGCGTACTCACTTTCATGTCACCTCCACTGTGGGACAAAGTAAGGTTGTTGGAATTTTTTTTTTAATTCCATACTGGTAAGCTTAGTGCTTTCATCTCACCTGATGTTAAGTAATGATAAGGCCAATCGTGGAAGCGCACTTCACTCGGAATCCTCAACTAATGAGGCACTGGCTATCTTATCTCTAGCTGCCGGAACACAACAATGCTACAAACATTAATGTTGTTATGGCATAAAAAAAACGAAACATTATTTTTTTCGTGTTTGTGCGACTCTCTTGCGGCATCGCTTGCAGATGGACGTGCCATCTGCAATTTTAAATTTTATTTACTTACATAATAATATTAATTAAATCTGTGTCAAGTAACGTCCGCGTAAAACTAGGCCAGCGCATGCGCTAGTCATGCAGATATTGAGAAAAGTGTTGTTTTGTTGTTTTATTGAATATTAATTCAATAATGGATAGTCCCTTCAACCGGAGTACGAGGACTTGCAGGAGCCCACCACCACTACCGCAGAAAAGACCAACTGAAGGAGCTGAAGGACCAACAAAGATTGAAGCTGTATCGACCCACGAAATTCAGCAATGGCTCTCCTCCATTGAACAGTGCTTAAATGAAATATGCACAATTTCAGGCGAGAGTAAACTGAATACAGAACAAAAACTGAAAATAAGCACCGTCAGCAGAAATGTAATGGGAGGTGTGTCTCAGCTGGCCGTTCAGTACCAATCGCTGAAACAAAAATATATTACAGGCCAAATGACAATTAAGACTTTGACCGATCAAAAAGAGACCTCTACCCAGCTTGACGATCAGCTCGAACTGATTAAAGAATGCATTCGCTCTGCTCCAAAGGCCCAGACACCCAGCATATCTTTTGCAGATGTGGTTAGAACTAGAAATAGTTCTGTAATCCGACCCCCCAGCGCCAGTACTATTGCTATTTATCCAGCGAGCAAAGATAAGTCGAGCGAAGAAACTAAAAAGCTCATTCAGACCATCATCAAACCTGAAGAACTTAAATTGCATATCCGAGGGATGAGAAAGACCAAAGGTGGAGGTGTAATAATCAGCGCCGAAGGAAAAGACGATCTCGAGAAGTTAAAGCGTTCTGAAAAGCTTAAGAGCTCAGGTTTGCAAGTGGAAGAGACTACAAAACGTAGGCCTAAAATTATATTGTTAGGAGTACCAGCCACTACTTCAGAGAAGGACCTATTTGAATGCTTATTTGAACAAAATGTCTCGGACAAGCTGAGTCGCGAAAAGTTCCTTAACTCTATAAAACTTAGCCACAAATCAGGTAAAAAAGACGCGGCACATTGTAACTTTGTACTGGAGCTAACTTCTGACCTTCGAAAAATTATAATTGATCAAGAAAGAATTTTTATCAATTGGACTTCCTGCCCAGTAAGAGATTACACATTTGTGACTAGATGTTACAAGTGCCAACAATATGGGCATTCGGCGAAATATTGCCGTGAGACCGAATGTACGTGTGGGCATTGCGGCCGCGTCGGCCACTCAATAAAAGAATGCTCAAAACAGCAAGAACCCGCAAAGTGTGCTACGTGCCAGCGCTTTAACAAGCCCAGCCACCACAAAACCGGAGATGAACAGTGCCCAGCAAGAAAAATGGCCGAGGTGAGATACATGAGTTCAATTGACTATGAGGGCGCCTAGAGCGCCGCACATACGGTTTAACGCAGCACAAGGATGGGTAATGTAACTCATGATATTATTAAAGAATTAGACTCTTCATATGAATATGACTCATTGGTCTGTGAGCCACATACATGTTCGTTGTTTATCAGTAATATTAAGCATAGTCATAATATTTTTATACAAAACATACGTAGCATTAATTGTAACTTTGATGGAATGTTAGCGTTGCTTAGTCAAATCAATGCAGAAATTGACATAATGGTACTGACTGAGTGCTGGTTATCCACAGCTTCTTGTATTCCTCAATTACCCGGATATGTCTCATACACTACTAACAAAACTAATATTTTAAAAAATGATGGTGTAACATTGTACATTAAAAATAATATGAGTAAGGTAACTATAGACGAACCTGACCTAGTAGATGCAAACTGTCTAATTGCAAAAATAAACAATGACACCGCTATTGTAGCTATACAGGGTTACCGGAAATTCGATACATTCCCTTAAAGGGGTAAAATTAAAGCTCATTTGCAATAGATTTTGTTATGAAGTACCCTAGCCGATAGTGATTAGTTTTTGAGACATTCAAGTTTTTGTGATTTTATTTTTAAATACCTATTTTAGGCAAAAAAAAATATGCTCCTAAGTGAATGTCCTATTTTGATCCAATTTTTGTGCATAATCTGATACCTAACATCGCAACACTTCGTCCAAATAACAATAAGGTGTAGTAATACTCTTAAACTTTATGTTATGAACGTAAACTCGCTACAGTTCAATAAAATAAAAAAATTAATTCCATTTCATAGTGAGTTTGTATAAAAAAAATGTATGGAACGTGTCGTACAAATTACCAAAATAATTGCCCTATTTCATTACCTGTCCAAAATGGTACGAAATATTACAGTTTTTCTTAAAATCAAAAAGTTATTAGGTAGAAAGAAACATTCAGAACATTAGTAATTATTAGATACGTACACTTTTTTAAAGAGAAAAAAATTAAAATTAGCTGAATCTTCACATCATTTATTCAAAACATAAAATTACAAATCATGCTCAAAATGGGAGCCACGGTTCCTAATACACGCACGTAGCCTCTTCCGTATTTCGGTCTTAGTAACACGAGATGTTAAAGTTTCTTTAATTTGTTGCGCTGCGCTTAATATTTTCTGCCTGAGCTCTTCAACATTATTTATTGTGCTGTTAGCTGGGTAAACAAGCTCTTTCATGTGGCCCCAAAGGTAATAGTCACAAGGTGTCAAATCAGGACACCTTGCCGGCCAAGGTATGGGCCCTCCCCGACCAATCCAACGTTGGGGATAATTTCGGTCGAGCAACTCTCGCACTCCTCGGCGAAAATGGGCTGGGCAGCCGTCATGCTGGTAAATCATTTCCCTTCTCAACGCAAGTGGCACATCACCAAGCAATGATGTCAAATCATTACGAAGAAAGTTTTCATACATTTCGCCATTTAAATTTTGGGGAAAAAAGTAGGGTCCGATAAGGTTGTCATCAATTATTCCCATCCAAACGTTAAGGGAAAATCGATATTGATGAGCTGTTTCTTTTTTCTTTCTTGGGTTAGAACCTTTTTGAGCCCAAAAGTGACTATTGTGGTAATTAGTTATTCCATCACGATCAAACTTGGACTCATCCGTCCACAAAATTTTGGAAAGATAATTAGGGTTCTCCATATCGTTGTCTAATATGAAGCGGCAAAAGTCAATTCTTCTGGCTGGGTCTCCCTCTTCTAGAGCGTGTACAGGCGTGTAATGATACGGGTATAACCCTGCCGTATGCACTGTGAACCATACCTTCCACTGAGTGAATCCAAGCCGCCTAGCTACAACTGTAGTAGACACAGTAGGATCTTGTTCAAACTGCGCCAAAATTTTCTTCTTCATCTTCAGGATCGTAAATGCGAGGTCTACCAGCATCATTTCGTCTTGTGCGAAAGCTTCCAGATTCTCTTAGGCGGCGGAATGTCCCAGAAAAAACACGTTCATTGGGTGTTCGACGATTAGGAAAACGACGCACGTATTCCCTTTTCGCTGCTGCAGCATCTTCATTACAAAACCCATAACAAAGGATAATATCAGCGTACTCTGCGTTCGTGAAAGACGACATAGCGTAAAATCCGAAACAAATAATTATTAGATGTGGCGAAATGTTCACGTGCGAAGATAGTTGAATAAGTTAATAACTACTAAACAAAGCGCCACGCTGCGCCAGGTCATCCCTGTCCTTTGCCGTACACATCTGCACCTGATTGGTTGTTGAGACTTTGCTACGCCCAATCAGATGTTACGGTAGAGAGATTTGCTGTTCGCTGCAGGTAAAAAAAACCCTAACAAAAGCATAACCCGCAGCTGTACGCTAATTGACTAATTTTTAGGAAAAATACCACATGATCTTAGTTAACACTTTAAATTTTAACTATTGTTGTGAATGTCAATGCTGATAAAAGTTTTATACCATATTAGATAGCTAATGAAATAGGGCAATTATTTTGGTAATTTGTATGACACGTTCCATACATTTTTCTTATACAAATTATCTATGAAGTGGCATTAAAAAGTCGTTTTTTATTGAACATAGCGAGTTTACGTTCATAACATAAAGTTTAAGAGTATTACTACAGCTTATTGATATTTGGACGAAGTGTTGCGATGTTAGGTATCAGATTATGCACAAAAATTGGATCAAAATAGTACATTCACTTAGGAGCATTTTTTTTTTGCCTAAAATCGGTATTTAAAAATAAAATTACAAAAACTTGAATATCTCAAAAACTAATCACTATTGGCTAGGGTACTTGATGACAAAATCTATTGCAAATGAGGTCTACTTTTACCCCTCCAAGGGAATGTATCGAATTTCTAGTAACCCTGTATATCGTTCTCCCTCTTATCATAATATTTCAAACTTTTTACAATCTTTAAGTGTAATTTTAGAACAACTATCATCATTTAAGAATGTATTTGTCATGGGCGATTTAAACATCGATATAAAACCCGGAAATATAGATCGCAACTCACCGGAATATTTAACTCAGACAGCCTGTTTAGGTTACCTACCCACTCATTTGCATCCTACTAGAAAAAGTAACTGCTTAGATCATATTTTAGCCAAGACAAACATCCCTTTAAAAACTTTTATACTAACATCTACTTTGACAGATCATAATTCCTTATTGTTGTGTTTGCAACAGCGCTACGATAAGTCTTACGCAAAAGAAAAACGTACGACGCTGCAATATGAGTCAGTGGCACATGACCTAGATAACCTAGACTTGTCTACTATTTACAACTCGGATGACGTTAATAAATCAACCGAATACCTTTTATCATCTTTAACTAAAATTATTGAGTCAAATACACGCACTGTTTTGTTAACCCGCCGTTATAAAATCATGAAACCTTGGATAACTCCTGGACTTTTACGCTGCATTAAGCAACGTGATAAACTTCACAGAACACTTAATAAAAACCCAGACAGTGAAATAAATAAAATAACCTATTACAGATATCGGAATTTTTGTAATAATTTGTTAAAAAAATTAAAGCGACAGTATGAAAGGAATCAAATTCAAAATGCGGGTCACGACAAGAAGAAATTATGGAAAGTCATTAAAAACATTACTTACACAACTAAAACCAAATCGCCTGCCCATAAACTTATTGCAAATCCTGCCAAGCCTGCACATTCCTTGAACAGAGTAAACAATTTCTTTGTCAACATCGGGAAAAACTTAGCTGCAAAAGCGAAAGTTAGTCACAAGCAGCCATTTTCCTGTATTGCACCCCCTTCCAAATTACCAGTTTTAAACTCTTTTGCCTTATTCGACACTGACGAGACCGAAATTGATCAAATTATTATGACTTTAAGAAATGACTGTGCCACTGGAATTGATAAAATATCTTGTGCCTTCATAAAAAAATTTAAAGATAAACTTACTCCCCCGCTTACATGTCTTTTTAATTTATGCTTTGCGAAAGGAATCTTTCCTAATGTATTGAAGAAGGCCCTCATTTACCCTATTTATAAAAATGGAGATAATAGTTGTATGAATAACTATCGTCCTATAGCCATACTGCCATCAATATCCAAGATCCTAGAAAGACTCATTTATAAAAGACTTGTAAAATACTTAGAAAATAACAAACTCTTAGCAGCTACTCAGTACGGTTTTAGAGCAGACAGATCGACTGACGATGCAGTACATCAGCTCACTGACTATATTGTAAGGCGACTGGACTCACAAAAAAAGTGCTTAGTCATATTCCTTGATCTCGCAAAAGCATTTGACACGATTTCGGTATCTATACTTCTCGAGAAGTTATATGAACTTGGTATAAGGGGTGTTCCACATAACCTCATCAAAGATTATCTTTCTAATCGGACACAACGTGTTATGATAGATGACACTATGAGTGATGAACTGACTGTTGAATATGGTGTTCCTCAAGGGAGCATAATAGGACCCTTGCTATTTCTCGCTTACATTAACGACTTATGCCTCCTTCCCCTTTCCAAAGGCGGAAAAATAATATCTTACGCCGACGACACAGCTCTGCTTTTCAGCGCGGACACTTGGAGTGAGGCGTACAAACTAGCTCAATCTGGATTTAATACAGTCACTCAGTGGCTTATAAATAACTTACTGACACTTAACATAGATAAAACAAAATATATGACTTTTTCCTATAATTCACTATCCCAGCCTATCCCAAACTCACATTCAATAACAGCCCATCTGTGCACGGACTCGCCTGGCACTTGCTCTTGCCCTAAGCTCAGCAGCACTGACAATATTAAATACCTAGGGGTAATAATTGATAAGTATTTGAAATTTAAACCACATATTGAAGCCCTTACATCTAGAGTTAGAAAGTTAATCTACGTCTTTAAAAATCTTCGTCACGTTGCATGTGCTAGACTACTAAAATCAATATATCTGACACTTTGTCAGTCATTATTTGTATATTGTATAACATCATGGGGCGGTGCACACAAAACTTTGATGATAAACTTAGAAATAGCACAGAGAGCAGTTCTAAAAGTCAGCACATTCCGACCAATACGCTTCCCGACGGCAGAGCTCCTTACCAAATGCAATGTCCTATCTGTACGCCAGCTGTTCATATTACTAACAATCACTAAAAGTCACTCATTAATGCCCTTTAACCCTGCGCTCGAAACCAGCCGAAGACGTGCAGACATTGTCTGTTCTACTGAACGATTCAGAAGATCAAACACGCACAGATTCTTTTGTCATCTGAGTAGTTTTCTGTACAACAGAATAAATTTTTCTTTATGTATTTACCCCTTGAACAAAGTACAATGTAAAAAAACTGTACAAGAGTGGCTAAAAGGGAAAACATATGATGACACAGAGAAATTATTATTAGTAATTACATAATTTTTAAGACCATATACAAAATGCTAATTAAGTAGAGCAATTAATCATATTATTAGAGTACTTTTCAGTTCCGCATTTAAAATAGTTAGTCATTATTATTGTGTAAATGTTTTATTGTAGAATAAGCACTAACGTTCTGTTATAGATAGATACCTAATACACAGGCAATATAGTTTGCTTAGCATAGGTATTACGTAATATATATTATTATATACACTAACCCAATTACTTAACATAAACTTTTTGTATCTAGGCTAAGTTTTTTATACAGCAATAAATTATCTTTATCTTATCTTATCTTATCTTATCATAGAATAACAAAAAAAAATTTTGGTCTTGATTATAAAGATTGCATTTTTTTTATATAAATTGAAAGCTTGGTACCTAAGATTTAAGATTACATTAAACTAATGGTCGCTCAGTGGTCGAAATTCAACCGTAATTTTATTATGGCTGCACGGATTGTATCCTAAGCAATGAAAAATTAAAAAAAGATAGAATGTGAGTTTGGATTGGCATTGACCAATGTCGGCCGCATTAAAGACAAACAATACGTGTGTGTCAAATACATGGTAGTGTGTGTAATGTTGTTTTTGTTGATTTAATGCATTTTTTATGCAAAATTAAAAAAATATTAACATTCGGATAACCTTCTCTATATAAACTATAAGTGTGCGAAATTTCATACTCCTCCGTCCGCGCAATTTTCGTAAAAACGGGTACTAAGTTTTTGCTTCACGTATGAATATATAGATTTCTCACAAGATATAGTATAAACATAGTTATAACAACAATGAAGTTGATTGCCAACTCTATTTCAGTAGTTGGCACAGTATGCTCAATTTATTTACAAACAGTTTCAGATAGCTAATCAAACAGAGGTGTTAAGGAGCTCGATGGCGCAGTGGTTAACGCACCCGGTCTGCGAGTGCTGAGGTAAAGCAACTTTCGCAAAGGCCGGTCATCGGATGGGTGACCAAAACTTTATCATTTTATCATCAATCACCTCCGTGCTTCGGAAGGCACGTAAAGCCGTTGGTCCCGGCAGCATTAGCAGTCGTTAACAACCACCGCACCGCACTGGGCCCGCGTGGTGGTTTATAGCCCGTTCTCCCTATCCATCCATAGGGAAGGCTCGTGCCCCAGCAGTGGGGACATAAAATGAGCTGATGATGATGATGATGAATTTTTTAATATGTCGACCATGTGGCGCTTTTCAGGCAATTCATAGTTTTCCAGGTTTCTGTGCGTTTTTTGTGCATATCTGCCATATGGAATTAATAAAGTTAATGTATTAAGTTATTATACAAATACTGGGCACATTTGCAAATCATATTAACCTTTTGAACGCCACGGTCGGCACTGGACGACAAATGAAAAAGTGCCCAACACGCCACCGTCGTGTATAGCCGACGAGAAAACGAAATTTTTAAAATACAAAATAAATATACTAAATTAACTTTTTTGTGTTTCTTTTTCCTATTATTTAAAAGTACAGTAATGATATATTGTAAAATGGCACGAAGATATATCCATTAGTTACATTTCACTAGCAAAAATTATCATTAAATATTGCTAATCGAAATCCTTAAAAAAGGTGTTCTCCTCACGCCACAGTCGGCAAGATACGACAGCTAGTGAAGGGTAAGTTAGGTAAATTTATTGAATAGTGCAGAATAGCTATTGGCATATAATAGTTCGTAGCGGCCTCGCTTTTTGTAAATTTTGCTTACCTTTTTAATGAAAACCAAAATAGTAGAGAAAGATTTTCATAAAATGCGCGAAGGCACTTATTTGAGCTCCTAGATTGAACCACTGTTCTAAACAAATGAAATAAAAAAAATAGAATGTTATCTCTTATATAGTCGAATAGTTCGTAGCGGCCTCGGAATTTTTAGATATCATTGATTTTACATTTTACATTTTTACATTTTTACATTTTACAAAACTTCTAAAATCGCTTTAAGATCGATGTGAATTTCTCCTATCTACGATAATATTATTGAGCAAAATTTATACCAGAATAATTGTTACTTCATGAGGAATAAACATTTAATAATGAATTTATAATCCTATTTCGATAAAAACGATAAATACAACTGCAAAATTACTATAAAATGCGATGCGCCGGCCGTCCGAACTCAGCTTTTTCTCGCAGAGTGGAAATTTGTAATACTAAGGATGAATTTATTATTCGATAAAAACGATAAATACAACTGGAAAATTACTACAAAATACGAAACTGGGCATTTTACGCAAAAATCACAGTCGAGATGTAATAGGCCTCTTAATAATTAGTACTCTAATAGACAACCTTTTCTTTACCTTGTTGTTTATAATTTTTAGTTTACTTGAAATGTCACATCCCTACCTCACACGCGAGAAAGTTGTCAAAGGTCGTGCCAACCACGCCATAGTCGGGTCTTCCCGACAGCGGATGACTTAACGAACGAGATTAGTGATGTACCTTATTATTATCTGATTTATTCGTTTGCAGTTCTAATGTCTACTTTTACTTTGTTTAGAATTTTGTAACTGCTGTTAAATGATACGAAATAGTGTCAAATAAAGATTGATATAACGAGTAATATTTTATTTCAAAAATATGTGACGAATAGCAATTATTAAATTGGTTATTGACAAATTATCGATAAGATCGTTGGCATTCCTATTTTATTTGTAGGTATTTGCTCTGAATTTGTGGCTTGGCGTGGAAGGGGCGCCAATGCGTTTGCGCTCTGGCGTTCAAAAGGTTAAGGACTATGTCTTTTATTATGAAAAAGGTGAATGAACTGAGTTAAAGATGTTGATGTGTCGTAAATAAATAAATATGCTTAAGAATAAATACTCACTCTTGACAATAGAGAGGTTTCATCTGATTTGACGAGGTTAGTACAGCTGAAACAAAAAATAGAATAAAAAGTATTTTTTAACCCATTTAGTCTGCGACCAGGCGTTGGTGTGTTGTTGTAAATGACACTCTAAAAGTATTATATTAGGGTATAACTATATAATACTTTTAGGGGTATTATAACACCCTGTCGGACCAAGTGGGTTAATTCCTTATGGGTACACGCCTGGCCTTCATCTTACCTGATGTTACATCACTTAACAACTTAACCTATCATTAACTTAACATAATAAAGCCAAGGTGGAAGAACACATTACTCGAAATCCTCATCTACTGAGGCATTAATTGAGAAAATATGCAGTTTATATGGGACCAGTAAAACATAGTAAGCTTTAATGTAGTATTATTACTTTACTAGTACTATAGTTTTAGATAGCTAGTGTTCAACTACTTTTGTAGGTAACTGTACATAACTATAAAAATTTACTTATCAGTATTGATGCTTACCTGGTTGTGGTAAAACTGGCTTGCTGACCACAGTGGGGCTGGTGACAGCCTTCGGAGTAACACTGTAACAAACATCAATTATTAGTGATAAACTATGCAGAGTTTACTTAATAGGTTGAACACTGCAGGGCCCAGACACAATAGAAATTGTTTGTCGGTCAAATGGCGTTTAAGGTGTGGATCTATATACATATAATGAATTATTCTGATTGACTGGTTCATCATCCCTAAGCCGAAACCACTGAAGCTAATTAGATGAAATTTGGACTGTAGGTTAATTGAATGACGTAACCAGCCACTAAGAAAGGATTTTACGGAAATCATACCTTAAGAGGGTCAAATAGGAGGTGAAAGTTTGTATGAAAGTTCGTCAGTTTTGAAGTAAAATACATGAAAATTGGTATTCGGCTTTTTGAATAGAAATAAAGAATGACATGTCTCAGGAATTTGTTATTTTCATTTAAAGGCGTAAAAAAGGGAAGAAAGTTTTTATAGGGAAATCATTATTTTTAACCCACTTGGTCCGACAGGGTGTTATAACATCCCTAAAAATATACCCTAATGAAATACTTTTAGAGTTTTATTTACTACAACAACACACAAATGCCTGGTCGGACTAAATGGGTTAAAGTAGGTCATAACTATAGAAATGAATAATTTAATCGATCTAGATAGATTTTTTCTAAATAAAGACAAAGAATGACATTGTGCATTAGCATTTTTTTTAAAACTTCCCCGAGAGGGGTGAAATAAGGGTGGAAAGTTAGTATGGAAACCTGTCATTGCTTACATTTCGGTATTTGGTCTGGTTAGAAATTATGAAGTGTTTCAAAATTTTTGGAAAATTATCCCTTTTATTTGGCTTTTATTACAAATAAACACAAGTCGTGTAGCCCACGTGAGCAAAGCTGCGAGCATAAGCTAGTAAAAAATAAGAAAACTATTTGTTATGTAATACCTTCTCCCAAACAAGTGTAGACAGAGCATCAATATCGCCAGTTTTGAAAGAAAGACCATGAGTGACATACAAATAAAGTTTTTTTTAAAGTCTTTGGCAGTTTTGCCTTCATCTCAAATGATATAAAGATCATCATAAAATACATTTTAGACACAATCTTTTTTGTGGAGTTTGTTATGGTAACATTTTTTATCCAAGTTTGAATAATACAAAATGGCCTTTCAGATATACAGCTATAGTTAAATTGAATATTGTTTTGATTTGGGCTGAACTAAATAATTGAACCAATGTCAACCAATGACTTTTTGGCATCTGTAGCATTGTTACGAAAGCAAAAGTACCTAATCAATCATCATAATCATTTGCCTGTCATGTTTCCATCCCATCTTAATTGGGGTTGGTACAATATGTTTAACCGCCTATGTTGTCATGTGGTTATGACCACCCGTCTTCAACCTAGAGGTCCCAGGTTAGATTCACAACGGGGAAAACATGTTTGTATATTTGGTTTGGTTGGTGGTAAGGTTTGTTTGTCCACTTAGGTAGCTACTACCATCTTATCTAAATATGTTGCCATAACATCAATGTTCTTAGCAAGTTTTTGTACCGGCAGCTAGAGATAAGATAGCCAGTAACTCAGCAGATGAGGATTCCGGGTGAAGTGTGCTTCTACCTACAGCCTTATCATCACTCAAGATCTGGTGAGATTAATGCCAAGTGCTTACCCGTAAAAGTAAAATGAAAAGTAAATTAGTAAATAGGTAAAAAAACCCAAATTTAATAAATGTTTCAGTATACAAGTAGATCAAAATCTTCGGTTTACAAAACTAGTATGTCCTTCAAAGACAGATATTGTTAATATATCACTGTTTCTATCTACCATTTGTACAGACAATAGATAAATCTGTGTTATCATATCAATGATAAAAAACGATCCATAAATTCGACTACACACTGATATTGAAAATATATAAAGAGTTAACCAGCTGGATTTATAATTTATGTAACATTTGGTTGTTTTAAAGGTTTATTTATACCTAATAGTTTACAAAATATTTGTAGATTAGTAATTTTACAGGATACATTTACAGGATTTATACAGGATTTGATGTGACCTAGTTGGATGATACCCAAACAAAACACGAAACTTTAAACAGCATTTAAAAACTGATGCTAATAAATATATTATAACTGTTGCATAGACTACAGTCCGAAAATCTTTAGTCAAGTCAATATTGTAAACTAAGGAAACTGAATTCAGGAACGATTGCGACAACAAACTGAATTCAGGAATGATTGCGACAACAGTTGTTTTAAAAATAAATCAAATCGTCATTGAAATCGAACTCTTGCGAATTTACCGGTGGAAAGAGGTAAAAACTGGATAATTACGATAGTCGTGACAGCCGCGCCGGCCTCACGTGAACGTTGGCCGCATTAAGCCTCCTCGCCAGCTCAATATACGTTGCCGGGTCAGCTTCTATCTCGACTTCAGCCTTCAATAGGGAGAATTTCATTCGCCACCCACTGGCTTCGACACTATGAACAAGGCGGGCCCGGAGCATCACCCCTCTGCCTAAATGACGCGCGCTCACTGTTTGCTCGAGCACGAGCATACTACTCGTCAGCTATGATCCTGCCTGGTCAGGTTGAAGAAGATGAAAGCCCCTGAGCCGACGCGATACGCCCTGCGACTGTAGCTGGCAACCACCATAGCTGGTCCACGGATCGCCTCAATAACCATTTAGTTAGGTTTCACAAACGCACACCGATTGCACTGCACGGGATACCTAGCACTCCTTTATTTTACTTGTCTAACATTATTTCCATAAGTTTCCGCTGTAAAACACATTCAACGCTTAGCTAATTACGAACACAGTTTCGAACAAAGTAAAAACTACACGTAACACAGAAATAAACACTTATTTAAAGTGGAAAATCGAGATTTCGCGATCTGTTTTGCGGAAAGCAAGAATGAAAATAAAAACAAATGACTGCCTGCACTGCACATACAACGTGACGGATGTGTGACGGCGCGCGAACGACTAAATAAAATGGCCGCTGATTGGTCGGCCGACAGAAAGCGTTCCACGATTGGATCATAACCGGTTGGAGTCGGTTTTCGGAGGCCGCAGCCGGCTTTGGTCGGTGCATTCAGCGAGCGGAACAGCGCTCGGCGCTACCATAGATTATAAATTAAAGTAGAGGTGCTACTTCATTCATGATGACTCTTATGATGATGATGATGATGATACTTTTATGAGATGATGACTGTTGTTGATAATGATAACATAGACGGACAATAAAGGCAGGTATCGTCTCGTCATTCATAAATAGTGATGCGGCAATTATTTAGTTCATTTTTATATTTTGCTTTAGGTATAATAAGGAGATTTAAAATATTAAGCGGCTCTGCCCGCATGAATATAAATCTATCGTGAATTTAAGATGATTTCTCTTAATAAAAGTTTGATTTTCTCATTGTGTCAGTTTTATCTTGTTATGATATTTTTTTTATGATAACTATGATTGTGTAAATAACTGATCACTAGCCTTGCGGGACCAACTGATTATGTTATTATGACACATTGACATTTTAATTATAATAAACCTTTACTATATTGTAGAAAAACAGTCTAAGGTTTTATTTGTTACATAAAAAAGTAATAATATGTTAACATCACTAAATGCAATATTAAAAAAAAAACAATCTGAGCCTTAAACAACAGTATCTACCATGGAGATCGTGCGTACAATACGGATATTTACTTGGTGGTACAGAAATTAGTTAATCTATGATGAAAAGTCAGACCACGACCTAAGGCAACAAGTACATTTCCTATGAATAGGATTTGTTTTGTGCTATTTTAAGAGCCTTCATACATTTGAGGAGCTCGATGGCGCAACGGTTAACGCGCCCGGTCTGCGAGTGCTGAGGTTAAGCAACTTTCGTTAAAACCGGTCATTGGATGGGTGATCAAAAATGTATCATCTCGAGCTGCTGGGGCTCGAGCCTTCCCTATGGATAGATAGGGAAAACGGGCCATACATCACCACGCGGGCCCAGTGTGAATTGTTGGTTGTTAACGACTGCTAAAGCAGCCGGGACCTACAGCTTAACGTGCCTTCCGAAGCACGGAGGAACTCGAGATGATACATTTTTGATCACCCATCCAATGACCGGTTTTTAACGATAGTTGCTTAAACTTGGCAATCGCAGAACGGCCATACCAATTCCTGTAAATCGAATGGTAAGTTAAACTAGCATTAGGCACACAGCATTTTGAGTTTGAACATTTTGCCCGATTCAAGGTGGCCACAGGACCAAACACAAAATCACACAACACACACTGTACGTAAACACTAGGAGCATCTTGGAAAACAATAGAACAACAGGAACGACAATAAGTAGACTACCAATTATACAATTACAAGTAGTGCAAAGCTATAATTATGCGATTGACGAAACAGCTGTGGAGGCAAGGCTATAATTATGCGTTTGAGGCACTGACATCTGTAATACATTATTATACAGGTCAGTGGTTTTAGAGGACAGTTACGAATACAGCAACGAACGCTGCACGCACAAACATTCCTTTAGCTAGGGAACCACTTTGCCTTCCTTGAGATGAAGGCCTAATTAATATTTCTGCCGCCAAGCAGAAGCAGCATTGTTTTACATTGTTGTGTTCCGGTTTAAAGGGTACTGGATCTTGTTAAATACAGGGCATAAAGGCACAAGAGCTGGGTGCCTAGTGCAAGTTTTATTTGCCAATCGATCACGTTAACGAAAATAGTAATTTGTATGGCATTTTCGTAGCGCTTCCTGGGTGTCTAATGCGAGTTTTATTTGACATTTGATTAGGTAACGAAAACAAACAGTTTGTATGGCCAAAATTTAACGCTCTTCATTTGTCACCAGAAGGCGCTGTTTAAATACCATAGGAATTCTCGTATTCGGTAATATGGTTAAATTTAATGGTGAATAAAACTAGCACTCAGTTCACAAATCTAACAAAAAAAACTATTTTATTTCAAATGGAACACTAAAGTTTTAACGTGTAAAACGAATGTAATATTGAAGTACTCGGGCGCTGTAGATTACATTAAAATTTAAAACCTTTATTCACAGTTGGTCTAAGGTTCGATCGTCAATAAAATTAATCATCATCATCATCAGCCAAAAGACGTCCACTGCTGACGTCTTTTGGCTGAGATGGCCTCCCCCAAGGATATTAATAAAACTAATACCTAAAATTAAAATGCTACGACGAATTAGTATTAGGTTAGTGCATCTCGTATTCCGGCCGTCCACATTTGATGTCTGCAACCGGTTCCAACCGGCGCGCGACCTCGGTGGTGCGGGTTCAAGTACTGGTCGGGTTAGGCAAACGTTGCATCGAGAACAATATCGTATTGTATTGTATTGCATTGATATTGTATTGAGTAGACGCAGACGCATGGTTCGTGGGAAGGAGATAATTAAAATTTTATGGTTGTTTTTTTTATTGTGAATACATTTATACATTACAATGTGCATACAAAAGTTACTTAAATGGTTCTACAAATCTGATAATAAACCCTGGGCTGTAT
Source organism: Eudonia mercurella (assembly GCA_963082485.1). Lineage (NCBI taxonomy): Eukaryota > Metazoa > Arthropoda > Insecta > Lepidoptera > Crambidae > Eudonia > Eudonia mercurella. Next base: position 7,157,139 of record OY720051.1, read on the forward strand.
AGCCCACAGATAAGTATAATAATAAAACAATTTAAATCTTTATGAGAAACGAGCAAGCAAGCAAATGAAAAAAACGAAAATATTATGCCTACCCGTTAGAATGTCAATCTTTACAACAATGAGATTACGTGTACTTACATATCTGTGATCAGTTCATTTTAGCATGAGGATTGAGGATGCTGTTTGCCGATGCCGTTTGTATAGGGATGCAAACATCGTCAAGATAAACATCGATGTTTTGTTTCTAGAATTGTCATTAAGTTATTATTAAGAAAAAAAAAACACCGATGTCTAAAAATATCGCTTGGAAATACCGATGTATCGAAAAATTTATGTTTTTGCAAAATATACAGTATTTGCATTGCTACTGTTAAGGAAGTGAAATTTCATTTACACCCAAATCTGAGTTTAAAAAATTAAATTGGTTATTTTAAACATCAATGGTAAACATCGATGTATCGTTTTCATCCTTACGTCTATGGTTTTAAAAGAATAACCGGACTAAAATGATTACATTAACACGCTAAGACTGACGGAAACATGAATATCTGGATAAAATGGGCACGGTAAGTGATATGGAATTACAAAAAGCCACTGCAGTAGGACGACCCAGACCATAGGCTCATTACATCCTTACATACATACAGACCTTCAGTGCTATAGCACTGAAGGTCTCTTCTTCATGGTGCATATGGTACTGATAATATCGATTGTTTTAATTAATCGATGAATACAAATCGAGTGGAATGGACATCTCTATTCAATCAGCTGTGCTGTGGCAGTTGCTCGCAGTCTCGCACCATAGACTATGTAGGTATGTATAATATTGTCCCGCACCGCGCGCTACGCTACGCTAGCGATAGCGAGCGAGAGAGAGCCATCTTTTCAACTACAATTACTACAAAAGATGTGAATGTGAATCTGTGAAAGGGCTTCTTGGCGGCAATGTGGGTCTGCGGTTTTGTTTTATTTTTGAAAATTTGTGTTATATCGAATATTAATGTTCACATTATTTCAATAATGGTGGATTATTAACCGTTAAGTGTTCGTGAGTGTGCATGAGTGTTGGAAAATAAAACAAAACAGTGCAACGTCACTTTTCAAATTCTCTCAAGAAGTCCGCCGTGGCTACCGAGGACTAGTAAAAAGCCCCACATCTTTACTGAGATACTCGAGGGGTTGGGGGGTATAACATGTCTCACTTCTCATTTCTATTATCATTCATCATCATCATACAGAAAATAAATATTATTTATTTATGTATTACTTGTTAGAATAAATTACTTTGACACTGGCTAAATGTGCTAATCGCACTAAGCCATCAACAAAAAGAAAAAAAAACTGAAAGCCACTTTAAAAAAAAGAAGAAAGACAGACATTGATTGAATAGCGCGCGTTTCGAGATTTTATCATGTACCTACCTATAATTTCGGCATTTATTTTCGGATAATTTTTGATTTAAGGACTTTGTGATTTGCTCGAACGATAACGGCACCGATTGTTGGTGTCTTGCACATACAAAATGAAAACGGATAGTGGATTTTGTGTCAATTGTGGCTCTAATGAATGGATGAACGGTTCCATGGCGTTGGAGGATAAGCAGATACTTCACTGTATACAACAATGGACTGCACCACTTTCGGTAAATACGTAATTGTCTATTTCACAATTCACTATGACAGATTCACTGGTCTACGCCCGCCGACATGCCGCCGCCCGCCGTCAACATACTCGCATGATGTTTACGTTTATTAAATGGGTCTGAGTGACGAGACTTTTTGGTTAGTGTGGCCGCTGGCGCTGTCGCGGTATGCTATGTGCTTTGTTTTGGTCACTGTACTAACCTAACGAACCCAAATGTGTATGGTAAATTCTCCACCTATTATAATAAATTTAACATAATTTTTGTCTGTAAACAATATCAAGTTATAAATAATTCTTGTGTGTGTATTTTATTTAATAACTAACCTGAAGCATGTTGTGTTGTCCTTGTTCTTGGTAAATTGGCTTTAAAATGCAAAACTATAAATAATGCCACAAAAATCCTTCCGTGTATAAGCTACCTACGTGTTATTGGCGGCATTGTGTTCAGCAGTAGACACAAAACACGCCATAAATAAAAGAAGAAAAAGTCCAAAATTTGTCTAAGTTTGTCTAAGTCCTGAGTAGTTGTCCTCACTGGAGGACATACTCTACCTGAGATTGCTCATTTAACACATTTGCTCACAGTATAAGATAGCAGACAGATTGCAGATAAAAATTAGGAAAAAAATTGTCCTGAGTGGAGGACTTTTCAAATTTGTTTTTTTAACTTTATTTATGAAAAAATCTAACCGAAACAGTCATAAAAAGTGTAACATCAAGTCCTGGGCATCCTTTTGGTCACTCCAACTCAATACTTATATTCAATGTATAGTGTGTCTTAGTTTGGTAGATTAGGCTTCAGGCTCTTTGCTCTTAAGGATGTTGCCAAACTTATGGCTTCTATCTTTACAGAGGAAGAAGAGTGAAAGGATGGGGTTGCAATATAGAAGTGTTACGGGGAGAGGGAAACCTTAGCAGGCTCCACTAAGATAAGATATGGTAGATTAAGATGTATATAGATTAGGTTAGTTTTAACATAATGTAAAGGATTAAAAAAGTCCCCTTACTATATAAAGCAGAAAAACGCAAAATTAATTTACGAGTTAAAATAAGATACTTATATTCAAGACCTATCAACACTTGACAATTACATGTAACTTGTTATTTGTTGTTTCAGGTTCAATCACACGATCTTGTATGCACGACATGTTGGGCCGCGGCCCAAGAACTTATAGAAAACAAATCTGTAAGCGATATAGGCAAAAACTGTGCACTCTGTAAGAAGTCTTTAGCACCTCGCACACGTTCACACCAAGTGATCGCACTGAGAAGTGATACTCAACATCATGTAAACATCAAAAATATAATTGTAGAAAGACTTTTGCCATTAGAGGTAGACTATTTTAAATATTTTTAACTTTAATATTGCTTTGTGTGCTACAAACATGTGTATTATGTATGTCCCATGTTGGTTTGAAACAAAAGAACTTGTTACTTTCCTAAAATGTAGTAAAAGGGATATTGCGACTAATGGGATATTGGGTTATTGATTGTGTAGGTAGGCGATGGGACAGCCACCTATAACTACTATCACAATGATCCATTTATATCCATACCCATACTTTTAGGCTCAGTGTGGTCTGAGTAGCTCGCTGCTGTTTAGTTGGACTCTGCTTAACCTTAATACAATAGAATTAATTTTCATAAAACATGGTAAAACACAGATTGTGACATAAATAAAAACGACATGTTTTTTTAGTACAACTTGAAACACTTTTAACTTATAATCATTTAACTAATAGTCATATAACTCTCAACCTTATAATATTTATCAGTGGTTAACGGTGTTGGTTTCACAATTATTAAGCTATAAATTACCTAAACTACTGTATGTAATATATATATCATGAATCCGTTTGTTTGACCCCAATAAATAAAAAAAATGTTTTGCCACAATTGGGCAGGCAAAATTACAACAAATTACTAAGTAATTAATTATCTCACTAATAAGGGATTACTTGATGATATGCATGTTTTAATTATGTAACCTCTTTTATAGCTCATTAATTCTATTCTATTCATTGCTAGTGTTCAACTGCTGACTAGCATATCTGATAACTTGTAATATTTATTTCAGGTGCGTGCATCTCATTATATCTGTCATCCATGTTGGCAAAAAGCCGATCGTGCTGCTAATGCTAAGCATCACTCATCATCTTCATCAAATAAAGCAGAAAGATATAAATTAAAATGTGCAAGTTGTGCCATTAATTTAAACAGAATGAAACGACATATACTCAACGATGATGCTATTCTAGTGCAAATACAGCAAAAAATGACACGCCATGAGGTGAGTTGTTCTTCCTATTTAAACTACTCACCCGCCTATAATAGTCCACTGTTGAACATAGGTTTCTCCTGCACGCCACTGAGCACGATCCGCGGCTACTCTCACCCAGCTTTTGCCACCCACCATGTGGAGATCATCGCTCCACCTAGCCTGACCTAACTAGCCGTAATAAAAAATTATACAACTAACCTAAACTGAAATCGTTCAGCTGAAGTGGAGATGGATGGTCACATGCTTCTCTGCACTTGAAATGAATAAATAAATAGAGAAAACGGGTGACACTCTGGTATCCAAGATATGGTACAAGAAACCGAGGTTGACAGTTGTGAAGAAGGGAGGAGCCTTATGTCAAAATTAAAAGGCACACTGTACATCATACAATTTAAAGTGTATTTATAGTAGTAATTGTAATGTAACTCAGAGAGACTTTTTATGTTTTAATTTTATTTTTATAAAAAAAATAGCTTCATCATCATCATCATCATCATCTCAGCCAAAAGACGTCCACTGCTGGACAAAGGCCTCCCCCAAGGATCTCCACAACGACCGGTTTTGTGCTGCTCGCATCCAGCGGCTTCCCGCGACCTTCACCAGATCGTCGGTCCACCTTGTTGGAGGCCTATATTGATTCATTTTTGCTATATTTTAATTAACTTTTATGTATTTTGAGGAACTCGTTGGCGCAAAGGTTAACGCACCCGGTCTGCAGTTGCTGAAGTAAAGCAACTTTAGCAAAGACCGGTCATCGGATGGGTCCCCAAGAATTTATCATCGCGAGCTCAAGGAGGCACTAAAAGCCGTTGGTCCCGGCAGCATTAGCAGTCGAGAACAACCACCGCCCTGCACTGGGCCCGCGTGGTGGTTTATGGCTCGTTCTCTTTATCCACCCATGACGACGGCGACGACGACGATGACGATGACGATGACGACAACGATGATGATGATGATGATGATATAATTTGTTACAGGTGACGGCAAACGATTATATATGTGATGCTTGTCACAAAGTATATGTTAATAGCGGTCCTGTCAAACTAGAATCACAGGAAGAGGGAAGGTCAGCCATTGGTCATCGACATGTTTGTTTGAGATGTGGCGTTTCATTAGCGCGAGGACGAAAACACACGTTAGGAGACGAAACTAATAAATATATTCTAGATGTTGTGCGAAATTGGATTCAACCACAAGAGGTGAGTTTAAAATAGCTATTTAGGTAATGTAAATACTAATACATACATACATACATACTCTCACGTCCTTCTCCCAACAAAGATGGTAGACAAACCATCGAACTCACCAATTTTGTGTATACTCGCCGTTAGTGACACCCGATGACGTCACATTTAGCATGAACAAAATAGGGCTCCGTGGTGGAATAGATAACATCAGTGATGGGTTGCAGCCGATCGTATGATTTGTAAGCATCTTGGGACCCTCGTTCCTTAGTCGGCTTACGACATGCACGGAAAATTCCAGCGGGGGGTACATGTTTGTTAGTCGGTTTGGTTGGTGGTAGGGCTTGTTTGTCCGCCTGGCTAGCTACCACCATCTTATCTAAATATGTCGCCATAACATCAATGTTTGTAACATTGTTGTGTTCCAGCAGCTAGAGATAAGATAGCCAGTGCTTCAGTAATTGAGGATTCTGGGTGAATAGTGCATCAACTTTAGGCCTTATCATCACTTAACATCAGGTGAAATGAAAGCTAAGAGCTTAAATGTAAGATACAAATAAAAAATGAGCAATGTTACATTCTTGTTTCAGGTGGTAGCTACAGATATACTTTGCCACGGATGTTTCCAGAAGGCGGATACAGAAGCTGTCAACGCTATATTATCTGTGTCAGATGCCGGCTCTGTGCCACAGCGAACTGGGACAATAATCTTACCAAACTATTGTAGAGCGTCAGACGTCAGCGATAGGCGATGCATATTTCTGCAATGCATCAGCACTTGCACTAGAACAGTTTCATTAGATTTAAGGGTGAGGCTCTTCAAGGAACACAATTACTATGTACCACCAAATTGCTGTATATGCGAGTTGCATTTGACAACGCAGCCGTGGAAAGAACTTTTGGATGCAGAGAATGTAAACCGTAGTTTCACAGCGAGCCATATAGAAGATATTATTGAGTTATTGAAACAATAATCTTAGGGTCTGTGGAAATGGAGTCCAGACGCGAAGATAACTGGTGCACCGTGAAAACAAACGTAGCATCAGTTAACATCACTCTGCCGGCCCACAAGGTGCTTCTTCACGCCTCTTTTGAAGGACCCCATATCATAGGAAGGAAAACGTGTGCTGGTACTATTCTATCTTTTGGAGGTGCGACAAAGAAACGAGTTACCAAATTTCTTTGTGTGCGATGCGATATTTGAGAATAATAAACAAAGAATAAGGTCGGAATAGTTATTCCGTGTTTTGTCCCTGTCATGTAAACGTCATTTCAAATTGGAGTGAAAGAGACAATACACAGAATAACCATTTGGAGCTTATTCTTTGTTTATTTGTAAGGCACTTAGAATTTATGTGCGCTATTCCATTCATCATCATCATCAGATTCAACCTTCCGAACCATCAGTAGAATCGCATTACATATATGTATTGTTTATTAAATTATATATTTTATGTATTAATGTGTGTACTTATATTTAATATACTTTTGTTTTTTACCCGACTGCGTCAGCAGGGTTATGTTTTTCGAATGTGTGTATGTATGTATGTATGTATGTCTGTTTCTTTGGCACGCCCTACAGCCCAAACGGCATGGTGGATTTTAATATATGAGGTGTCGTTAGATTTGTTTTGGCTGTGGGAGTAAGTCTTGACCCCAAAAAACTGTTAGATTGTCCACACGACCCAAATTCTTTAAACGAACTACAACGTCTACGAAATTTAAAGGATATAGCCAATTTTTCTATTGATGTAGATGTAGTTAATAATTTTAATTTACAGCAATGTATTATGGTGTTTTGTTTTCAGGAATTTTAGCAGATTTTATTCTCATGTTTAAAAAACTCAAAGAACTTGTCAGTTAAAAGTACTAGACGTCGAGTTTCGTTTTTACGCCTTATTCAGATTATTGACAATTGGTGTATGCGCTATAACTTTGCTATTTAAAAGAGTAACGTATATATAATAGAATTATTTTATGTAGGTTTTGAAATGCTTGGTCATTTATGTAACTACTTGACGTTCATAAGTGAAGTTTATATGCCTAAACTTAATAAAGATTTTTTTCATTTTCATTTTCATCGTCAGCTTATTTTTTGTCTAACGTTTAATTTTTTCACTGTAATTTTATACAAATATATTTAATCCAGCTTAAGTGTAGCAATTAACACTTAAAAATAAAAAGTAAAAATGATTTTGAATTTTGAATTTTTTGAAAAATTATAAATTTTTGACCAATGACCAATCCAAAGACTAGACTTTACGAAAGTTAACTTCATCAATTGTGCGCCATCGAGCTATTCAATACGTAGTTACGCAACTAGTAAAATCCGGTGGTCGGTTTGGGCGTGACGGTCGCGCCTAAATTTAGGCAGGCAATTGCGACAATTGATCATTTAAGGCGAAGGCATGCGGGCGCTTATTAAGCGAGTGTGGGACCACGGTGGCTGCACGTCACAATCACAATTTATAGATAGTTCGGCAAATGACTCCATCCCACCTGATGTTAAATGGAAATGGAGTCCAGACGCGAAGATAACTGGTGCAGCGTGAAAAGAAACGTAGCATCAGTTAACCTCACTCTGCCGGCCCACAGGGTGCTTCTTCACGCCTCTTTTGAAGGACCCCATATAATAGGAAGGAGGGAAAACTTGTGCTGGTAAACTATTCCATATTTTGGCGGTGATAAAGAAACGAGTCAAAAATGCGCGATGGGATATTTGAGACAGTGAAGCGATGACTCTGAAGAGCAGCACGTGTACTCCTATGAAGGAAGGGAGAAGGTGGGACGAGGTCAAAGAGCTCTGAGACAAGGTGTGGTCACGATGCATAAAAGTAAAGATAAAAATAGCCTCTATACTGTGTCCTACTGCTGGGCGAAGCGCTCTGCCACTCGGCCACCGAGGCGTTGGTCATGGATGTATAAATAAATAAATACTAGCCCCCTTATTCATAAAAACTATTTAAGCATTATTTATTTAAATAATGTTTTGTCAACGTCACACAAACGTCATTTTGAATATGAGAAAAAGAGACAAAACAATGATTAACTAAATTATGCTTAAATATTTTTTATGAATAAGGGGGTAGCTGCGCCCCGCGGTTTCACCCTCGTTATTTCCCGTTATTGCAACATTTTTCATTGCTGCTCCACTCCTATTAGTCATAGCATGATGTAATATAGCCTATAGCTTTCCTCAATAAATGGACTATTCAACACAAAAATAATTTTTCAGTTCGAACCGGTAGTTCATGAGATTAGCGCGTTCAACCAAACAAACAAACTATTATAATTTTCACAATTTAATTGAATTTTACGTTTTTTTTTTAATGATTTGATTTAAAGTTTAAGCATGTTGTTTACACATATCTGTGGAGTTGCAGTCTACCTATTTAGCTAAATCCATGTAAAAACTGAACGGCTATTACTGTAAATTTGTTTTGTGTAATAAAATTTAAAAAAAAAAAAAAAAACTCTTCAGCTTTATAATATTAAGTATGATTAGACAACATCACATACTCTGTTCTGATCTAAAGGTAAGTAGCTAAATCACTCGTATTATAGAAATCAAGTACAACGCGACGATACCACAACCACCCAGACCCGACACAATATAGAAAAGTTTTCGACATTGACCCGATCGGGAATCGAACCCGGGACCTCAGAGTTAGCGCCGCCCTAAGTCCGGCGTACTAGCTACGGAAAACTGCTACGGAAGTGTTTCTTGTTTAAAAAAAAAAAGCGTTTTGTTTTCTAATATTTGTGTTTTGACAATGACACGTTGATTCGTGAACATTAAAAACGGCTAATCCTTACAGGCGCTGTCATAAAATCAAAAATATTTCGCATCCGCGACGATTTAGACCGCTTAGAAATTATCAGAATCTTAGAGCTTAATTTATGTCCCCACTGCTGGGGCACGAGCATCCATCCCTATGTATCGAAACATCCCAGAGAGAATGAGCCATAAACCACCACGCGGGCAATAAGCCTGATATTTTTTATGCCTAGGGACAAGGGTTCCAAGATACTGGCATATAAGGCGATCGGCTAGAAACCTATTGCTGATGTTATTTATTTTGTTATGGTAAATGCGGCCTCGGGTCACTAATGGCGAGTATTTATATTTAATTTTAATTTTTTATTATATCTTAGAAGGAGTTCGATGGCGCAGTGGTTAACGCGCCAGGTCTGCGAGTGCTGTGGTTAAGCAACTTTCGCAAAGGCCGGTCATCGGATGGGTGACCAAAAAATTATCATCTCTAGCTTCTCCGTGCTTCGGAAGGCACGTTAAGCCGTTTGTTGCCGCATTAGCAGTCGTTAACAACCACCAACCCGCACTGGGACCGCGTGGTGGTTTATAGCCCGTTCTCCCTATCTATCCATAGGGAAGGCTCGTGCCCCTGCAGTGGGGACATAAAATGAGCTGATGATGATGATGATGATTATATCTTATAGGTAAGCACTTGGCATTCATCACACTTGATGTAAGTGATGATGAGGCCTAAGGTGGAAGCGCACTTCACCCGGAATCCTCAACTAGTGAGGCACTGGCTATCTTATCTCCAGCTGCCGGAACAACAATGCTACAAACATTGATGTTATGGCAACATCTATACTAATATTTTAAAGCTAAAGAATTTGTTTGTTTGGTTAAACGCGCTAATCTCAGGAACTACTGGTTCGAATTGAAAAAATATTTTTGTGTTGAATAGTCCATTTATTGAGGAAGTCTATAGGCGATATTACATCACGCTATGACAAATATGAGTGGAGCAGCAATGAAAAATGTTGCAAAAACGGGAAAATACTTTTCAACGCGGGTGAAACCGTTGAGCACAGCTAGTATCGAGATAAGATGGTGGTAGCTAGTCAGGTGGGCAAACAAGCCCACTCACCAACCAAAGCGAGTACACAAACATGTACCCCCCGCTGGGAATCAAACCCGGGACCTCTGTGTCAAAACCGGTGGTCTTAACCACTAGACCACAGATTAGAGGCGAATAAAAATAAGTATACCCCAAATTGGTGATTACGTGAAAAGGACGTGAGAGTATGAATGTATGTAAATCGCGGGTAGCCGCTGAATACGATCAGCACAGGACCGATCGTTGATCCTTGGACGAGGCCTTTGTACAGCAATTGGCGTCTGACGGCTGAGATGATGATCATGAATGCGTCTTTGTGAATAAGCTAGCATAGTTGATATAAATCAAGGAAACAATAGTTCATCGGTACTAAAACATCCATTAACGGTAGATGTCATCCACAACAGCGTGGCTGGTTAGTCAATAGAAAAATTTATTAGTATCTTTTTACTTTTTATTTTAAGTGCTCTGAAGCTGAATTAAATACATATAAAATACATCACAAATTTTTCACAGTATTTTATAAGTAAATATTTATATAAAATACAGTGAAAAAATTAAACGCCCACCCGACCCAGTCAGGAATCGAACCTGGGTCTTCCGCAAGTGAAGTGAAGTTTGGTGGGTTTTATTTGGGGTATTTGGAGTATTTTATATAAATATTTAATTCAGCTTAAGTGTAGCAATTAACATTTAAAATAAAAAAGTAAAATTCACTATAACGTTGTGTTATCAAAGTGGTATTTCATCTGTAAAGATGAATCTACATGGCTATCGGTTGCAATGACCGTTGGATAGATGGCACTCTGCTGCTAAAAAAACATTCAAAAAAATTGAAAAGCAGTGACGAAATTCAGCGCTTACGTCAGCCTTCCCGGTAGCATAGCGGTCAGTGCAGCCGCCCGGATCCCCCCCGCTCCCCAATTCTGCTATTTATTTTGATCTGAAACGAATCTGGAACGCTATAGTTTTAACGTTTATTATTCTGCTAACTACGAAACTGTAGAGTTAATTTCGTAGTTAGCAGAATACGAGTACGCTATAGTTTCAACATTTTCGTATTCTGCTGCCTACTAAACTATAAAGTTGATTTCGTTGTTAGCAGAATAGCGAAAACGTTGAAACTATAGCGTTTCAGACCCGTTTCAGATCAAAATAAATAGCAGAATTGGGGGGCCGGTCGGGTAGGCGTTTAATTTTTTCACTGTATTTCATAAGTATTTATTAGCAACTGTCAAAACCAATTCTTTAATACAAATCGTATGAGAATGGCGAACTATGACGTCACCATCGTGTTCCGTCAATTGATTGGCTATTAAAAACTTTTTAGATGACAGAAATTCGTGGTTAAGTCAAATAAAAAATAGGATAATGTTTTAAAGAACTGATACGTCATCATCATCATCATCTCATTTATGTCCCCACTGCTGGGGCACGAGCCTTCCCTATGGATGGATAGGGAGAACGGGCCATAAACCACCACGCGGCCCCAGTGCGGATTGGTGGTTGTTAATGACTGCTAATGCGGCCGGGACCAACGGCTTAACGTGCCTTCCGAAGCACGGAGGAGCTCGAGATGATAAATTTTGGTCACACATCCGGTGACCGGCCTTTGCGAAAGTTGCTTAACCTCAGCACTCGCAGACCGGGCGCGTTAACCACTGCGCCATCGAGCTCCTCCGAACTGATACGTGATGTCATATAATACGTTTAATGTTCTGGAATTAACTATTGTTGTTGTCAATTTCCCTATTGAAAGCGAGGAATCTGTGCAAAACGTACGGTACGTTCTTATCCACAGCTAAAAAGACGTCCTGAATGGGTAATAATTAAAAAAATTTTGTACGATTTAAAAGTACCTACTTATTAAAATTAAATAAATTGACGTTGACTTCGAGTACTTACCAGAGCTCTGGCGAATACGGCGGGGAAGATGTGGTGACAAGCGAAGGCGGGGGCATAAGAGCGTCGTTTGACAACTGTTGGCAATAAAAAACGCATTAATAATAATTAATTTTGGATAGGTACAATGTTACTGTACGTACACACGCCTGTACCAGGAACTGTTAAATTTCCTCAACAGATTTTGAACTTTATGTGTAGGGGCCTAAGGTTGAATATTTATTGAAAAAATTTGTTGTCTATTGTAGTATGTCTTTGCCTAGCAGTGGGCCAGAAGTTGGTACTAGTGTTGCCAAGTCCAGTGTGTCAAATTTCGGGACGGAACGTAAAAATAATCGGGATTTGGGATTTCAAATCGGGACAGCTACAATTGCAAAAAAATGCAGGTTTTTGTGAATCGCCATATATTTACGAAACGAAAACAATGAAACTAAAACTAAATAAACTTTTACATATTATAACAACATGAATTCTCTCTCACTCGGGGAGAATTCGCTTTTGCTGTCAAAATGATCGATCTAAGTACACACACACACTGTGGAGGTTGGTGAAAAATCGGGACATTTGGCGTCCCGATCAAGGGTAAATCGGGACCTGTCACCAGACCCATGACAATCGGGACACCTGGCAACGCTAGTTGGTACCCACCAGTACGATGGCTTCGCACCCAGGCTTGTACTTGTCGAGGTCGGGGCGCGGGCGACGCATCACCTACTTGGCAAGCGTGGAGATTATGCTAATACCCATAATACCCATCCACCGTAGCGATGACTCGACTTGAGTGAGACCTTTGCCCCAGCGGTGGGACAGTGCATTATACCACCGGAGCACTTGAGTTGAGCGTCTTGACTTCGGTATACCTACCGAAGTCAAGACGGTGCTCCCCTAGACAAATTTATTTTCCAAAAATTTCTTAGCTTAAGGCTAAGTAGGCCGCGCTTTTGAGTTTTTTAAATTATCTGAGACATAGAAAATTATGTTTTACATTCTGGAAAAAAAGTATGTATTAGTTAAGGATCAAATCTAGTCAAAGTCGCATTCAGTCACAAGATCCAATGAACTTCACTCGATAGAAAAAAATCCCAAAGTTACCCCTGTTTGTAATGTTTTTTCAATATTATGACTAAACTACTGATATTTTATATTTATTTTTTGTACTCAACTAAAAACACAAAATATTTCGCAGAGTTTGACTTGATAAAATGATTATCTTATTTACTATGTTTAAATAACTACTAAATGCGCGAGTACGGCTGCTTGGCAAGGCCCGATTTTACTACTAGGCTACTTTTGCAGGAATACCTAGCCTTAAGAGAAATACTGTGTCGGTGACAGTTAACGGAAAAACAAAAACGGTAAAAAAATTAAATATTAAATTTCGGCGGGTTGGACAGAGCCACGATAGTGTAATTGAAAGCGCACCTTACGCGGATTGGCAGAGGGTGCAGCAGGTACAAATACCGCTAGTGGAATCAGCGATTTTCTTAATAAAACAAAAGCGGTTTGAAAGTTTCCAAAGTGGACTTTTTGCTTCTTGGCGGGAAAGTGAAGATTCATGTCTGGGTTTTGTTTTATTTTCTAAAATTTGTGTTATGTCGATTAATAATGTAAAATAATGGTGGACTGTTAACCGTTAAGTGTTCGTGAGTGTGCATGAGTGTTGGCAAATGAAACAAAATAGTGCAACGTCACTTTTCAAATTCTTTCATAAAGTACGCGTGAGGTCTTAGTAAAGCTTTACTAAGATACTCGAGGGGTTGGGAGGTATATCATTTCTCCCTTCTCATTTCTAGTATTATTCGTCATCATCATCATACAGAAAGGAAATATGGTTTATATATGTATTACTTGTAAGAAAAATTACTTTTACACTGGCTAAATGTGCTAATCGCACGAAGCCATCATCTAAAGAAAAAAAAAGTAGACTTTTTAGCCAATACCGATCAATTGTAGCGATGACTTAATGTCAATGTAACCTTTGCCCAGCAGTGGGCCAGTAGCTGGTACCCACCGTGGCGAGTACGGTGGCTTCGCACCCAGGCTGGTACTTGTCGAGGTCGGGGCGCGGGCGACGCATCACCTTCTCGCGGTCTTGCTTGTGTTTGCGGTCGGCGCCTTTAAGCTTGAACACCTGTTGACAACGAGTATACAACATTAATTTATTTGTTTTATTAAATGTTTAAATAATTTTCACGCAAATTTTGTTGCGAACAAATTACAAAAACACAAATGTTGAAAAAATTTTCCTGCTCGTGGAAATATTTTTTCAACAATTGTGTTTTTGTTATTTGTTTTATTACTTATTCAACATCTATAGCTCTTATTTTTTTATATAGATAGATATACATGAAACACTTTATTGCTCACATTATTATCTATATATTCAATACGTGAAGCGAAATCTTCATGACCTTTTTCAAGCACATTGCGCAAAATTTGGGATATTTATAAATTATCTGGCTTCTCCAGAAATATAAGTCTCAGTACAAGATCTCCCGCCCACAGTAGACTTACGAACCGATGGCATAGTGACGTTCACAAGAGCTACTTGTAACCTAAACTGAATAAGTTGATTTTGATTTGGAAAATTTTGAATAAAATGTATGTATATTATGTATACTTACATTAAATTAAATAATTTACAATTTGAAAAAAGAAAAAGTGTTGAAAAAAATTCTACATGCGGGATTCGAACCCGCACCCCATGGCATGCCATTTTTTTAACACTGTCTTTTTTCAAATTGTAATTTGTTCACAACAAAATTTATGTAAAATTATATGTAAATAATCTTAAATTATTTATTTATTTATTTATTAATAAGGCTTACCAACTAAATACATATGATTCATATTTTAGAATAAATATTATTAACGGGATTAATACCATGTTTTTTGTTGTGTTTGAGTATCCGATATGATATTTCGGCACAGTTGTATGCGCCATGATCACGGATGTACATCCATTAATAATATTTATTCTAATGTAAGTGACCATGATAGTTTAAAAAGTTATATGATTCATATTTATCTAATATATATAATTATATCTAAACAAGCTTTTAATATTTAATGTTTTGCCTTTTTATCTACTTAATTAGATATCTTTGCATGTTAACGTGTAATTTTTATAATGCTGTGTATTCACACTTTTGGGATGCATTCCTGCTTACATCTTTGTTTTTATTATTGTCCTTAGTTTAGTTTAGAAAGTATCCTGCTGTGTATATCATAGTAAATAAATAAATATTTAAATAAATTTCAGAAGACATAGTATGACAAAAAGTTATACTTATATGTATTTAAATTATAGGTTTTGACAACATTTACATTCTTGTCCATAGCTATATTTAAAAAAAATAAAAAAAGGGAATAAACACACTTAATATATTCTGTAAGTATTCTCCCTATCCATCCATAGGGAAGGCTCGTACCCAAGCAGTGAGGACATAAAATGAGCTGATGATGATGATGATGATGACGAGGCTGATGTTGGATATCTACCTTGATCTGGCATGCGGCCGCGTGCAGCCGGTTCTGGTCTTCCGTGGCGAGGTAAGTCTCCACCTGTATGCGGAAAGGTACGCCTTTCTCCCCACCATGTTTCTTGGCGGTGAACTCCGTAGAGATGCAGTTCACCTGGGAAAGGGATTGTGATTTATTCCATTTTATATAGACACTAACACTTAAAATAAAACACAAAAAGAATTTTACCCTGGGTGCAGAACCGGATCTCTCTCGAGACCGAAGAACCGGTTCTGATAGGCACTTGGAACGGGTTTGTCGTGTGCTAAGCTGTGGTTTAATAATTTGAAAAAAGACAAAGCGTTGAAAAAATTCCACGAGCGGGATTCGAAACCGCACCCCATGACATGCCGGATCAGGTGCACTACCAACTATGCTATCGTGGCTCAATCCAACTCGTCGAAATTAATCAACACTATCTACTTTTTACTTTGTAAGCCAAAGGAACCCGATTCAATGTCGACAACTACGTCATCAACATCCGATCTTAATATTTTTACAAATATTGAAAGATCATTGCCTAATTCTTAACTGATCATAAAAATGATACTTTAAAAGTAGACAGTGTTGATTAATTTCGGCGAGTTGGATTGTGCCACGATATCATAGTTGATAGTGCACCTGACCTGGCATGTTAAAGTGGGGGGGGAGTCGAATCCCGCTCGTGGAATTTTTTCA
The DNA here is from genome assembly GCA_963082485.1 of Eudonia mercurella. Taxonomy (NCBI): domain Eukaryota; kingdom Metazoa; phylum Arthropoda; class Insecta; order Lepidoptera; family Crambidae; genus Eudonia; species Eudonia mercurella. The sequence continues at coordinate 7,173,218 of OY720051.1, forward strand.
ACGCTTTGTCTTTTTTCAAATGATAATTTGTTCGCAACAATATTTGCGTAAAATTGTATGTAAATAATAATATGGTTTAATAATTTATTATTTTATTTAGAATTATTAAAACTAAATTATCCAAAGCAGGCTTTAATCGCCTCTGTGGTATAGTGATTAAGACCACCGGTTTGGACCCAGAGGTTCGATTCCCAGTGGTAGGTACATGTTTGTGTACTCAGTTTGGTTGGTGATAAGGCTTGTCCGCCTAGCTAGCTACCACCACCACCATCTTATCTAAATATGTCGCCATCATATCAATGTTTGTAGCATTGTTGTGTTCCAGCAGCTAGAGATAAGATAGCCAGTGCCTCAGTAGTTGTTAACGACTGCTAATGCAGCCGGGACCAACGACAATACATGCCTTCCGAAGCACGGAGGAGTTCGAGATGATAAGTTGTTGGTCACCCATCCGATGACAGGCCTTTGCGAAAGTTGCTTAACCTCAGCACTCGCAGACCGGGCGCGTTAACCACTGCGTTATCGGGTTCCAATCAATTCTGGACCTTATGTTCTAGACGATTGAGGCGGTTTAATATAAGAGATACTAACCTTGATGTAGACGCCGACGTCCTTGGTAGGGTCCCAGAATACGTGAAGTGCGTTTAATGAAGCGGGCTGTTCCACGCGCGTCACTCCGTACGACAACGGGACGTCGAGCTGAGGACAAACGCCATCACCATCATCAAACGTATCATCAAATTTTATTTTATTATTACTAAGTTATCCTGTTTTTAATTGTATTTCATAATTGTTGTTGTAATGTTGGATTGTAGAATGTGTAATCTTTAATTAATGTAATTGGTTTTTTTTTCACACCGTTTTAATTAAAGTAAAATAAATAAATAAATAAATCATTAATCATCATCATCATCATCATCATCATCATCATCTCAGCCAAAAGATGTCCACTGCTGGACAAAGGCCTCCCCCATGGATCTCCACAACCGGTATTGTGCTGCTCGCACATATACATGTCGACTTTTTTATCACCATCCAAACCTTCTGAGATGACTCCCGTGATACAAACGAACAACTCTTTCTATTGGACCAACTCCCTAACTCGAAAAAAAATATCAGCTGTTCCATACATTTTGGTCGAATGAATATTGATGTTTTGTATGGAACAGCAGATTTTTTTTTCGAGTTAGTGAGTTGGTCCAATAGAAAGAGTTGTTCGTTTGTATCACGGGAGTCATCTCAGAAGGTTTGGATGGTGATAAAAAAAGTCGACCTGTATACATATATCTTTATATATATAAATCTTCTGTGCGTGTGTATGTTATTGAACTCCTTCTAAACGGCTGGACCGATTTGGTTGAAATTTTCTGTGTGTTCAAGTGGATTTGAGAATGGTTTAGATTTACAATTGGTAGGTGGCGCTGCTATAGGGGTCCATCATGGGCAAGTCCATCATAAGCAAGCTTGCCTAATTCTTAACTGATTTTAAAAATGATACTTTTTCGGTGAGTTGGATTGAGCCACGATAGCATAGTTGATAGTGCACCTGACCCGGCATGTCAAGGGGTGCGGGTTCGAATCCCGCTCGTGGAAATTTTTCTTTTTCAGATTGCTAGGAAATAACCAAAAACCCCATAACTATAATACCCACTGACCTCTATAATCCTGTCGCCTGGTCGCTCGATGTGCCACTGCGCAATTTGCTCGCGTTCCATATACTGCAACCGCCGCTCGTGGAAACAGATTTTTATGACGCTCTGTTGGAGGGAAAAACATTATTTATAAGTAGTCGACTCGGCGCTTTGACAGTTTCAAAAGTCTGTCAAAATTTCAATAAAAAAGTATGTCGGAGACGTGGCGCTAGCATCGCTTGGAAACGACAAGTATAGCCTATTATTAGTGTGGTCTGCGCAGCCTATGCTCTATGTTACGTTACGTCAGTTGGCGCGACAACGGACTGGACATTTGAACGGGAGTGGTCGGAGAGTACGCACGAGCAGAGCTCACTTCGTTTCTAAAATCCATTTGCATCAGGCAACTGTTGACATCACAATTAAATTATTTAGAAACAGTTGCCCGATGCGATTATTTTAAAATAACATTAAAGTGACTGTAAGGAATACGACTGCGCTTTTATTTCGAAGATCCAAGATGAACTGTGTTATCGACGAATCAGAGTTTGCTCAACCGTCCTATTACCGTGGTTGTTAACGACTGCTAACGTCCCGGCTGCATTAGCAGTCGTTAACAACCACCAAAGCACTGGGCCCACGTGGTGGTTTACGGCCCGTTCTCCCTATCCATCCATAGGGAAGGCTCGTGCCCCAGCAGTGGGGACATAAAATGAGCTAATGATGATGACGATGCGTACCTTTAATATCTTGCCCTTGTAATGAGACAAGTCGCCCAGTTTCTTCAGCTTGATCTCGTACGGCTGTCCCTGGTTCAGGTAAGTAAGCGACTCTTCGTTCTGTTTGGTCGCGATCGAGGTAGCTGCAGCTAGGACGTATTGGAATCTGGGGACAAGTGTGGTGAGTGAGAGAGACAGTTAGATCGAGAGTGAGATAAAGACATCTATAGGTAATGATGAAATAGAAATAGTTTAAAAATGGTCAGATCTTTTAGTTTCTGATGTATCTATCACCTATGTGGTCTAGTGGAAGACTAGACCACATAGACAGAGGGTTCGATTGTAGGGGTACATGTTTTTTTTTTTTATATTAGCGGGTAAACACAGTGCCTTGATCTCACCTGATGTTAAGTGATGATAAGGCCAATATGATGGAAGCGCACTTCACCCGGGATCCTCAACTACTGAGGCACTGGCTATCTTATCTTTAGCTGCCGGAACACACAATACTACAAACATTGATGTTATGGCGACATATTTAGATAAGATGGTGGTAGCTAGCCAGGCGGACAAACGAGCCCAACCACCAACCAAACAGAGTACACAAACATGTACCCCCAGCTGGGAATCGAACCCGGGTCATCTGGGTCTCAACCGGTGGTCTTAGCTACTAGATCACAGAGGCGGTTAAAAAACAATGAACTAGGTTTGGTTGATGGAAGGGCTTGTTTGTCCGCCTGGCTAGCTACCACCATCTTAAATATTTTTATATAAAAAATACAGTGAAAAAATTAAACGCCCACCCGACCCAGCCAGGAATCGAACCTGGGTCTTCGGCAATCCGGGCGGCTGCACTGACCGTTATGCTACCGGGAAGGCTGACGTAAGCGCTGAATTTTGTCGCTGCTTTTTGATTTTTGAAATGCTTTAGAGCGACATTAGTGCCATCTAATTGATAACACAACGCTTTAGTTTTTTTATATAAAAGTATTTAATTCAGCTTAAGTGTAGCAATTAACACTTAAAAGTAAAAGTAAAAATTTACCACCATCTTATCTAAACGCCATAACATCAATGTATGTAGCATTGATTCGATTTCGATATATTTTTCAGACGAAATGTAAGCTCTCTTTCTGAATCTAAACATGTGGCAAATACAGATACTTAATAAAATGTTCAAATAATTTTTAACGCAAATTTTGTTGCGAACAAATTACAAAAACACAAATGTTGAAAAAATTTCCACGAGCAGGATTTGAACCTGCACGTTCTGACATTCCGGGTCAAGTACAGATACTTTAATCGAAGAATACGGTATGAGTTCGATAAAAGGCGGCCGGTCTAAGAACAATGTCATAAGAGGCGTATCATTGTAATGCTGAAAGAGGAAGAAAGTACAGACGCCTGCCACATCGACCTATCAAAAAATGTCAAATTTCTTCAATAAATAATCAACCTTAAGACATCTACATAAAGTTCAACGTCTATCGAGGAAAATTGACAGTTTGTGATAGTGCAGCTGTGTGTACCTATCAACAAACTTTTAATATAGAGAACCAACTTCGAATTTGGTTTGGTCAAGTGAAATATGTTACAATACTTTATTATTATGTTTATTTAATATTTGATTTGCCTTACGTTTCGAACCCTTTTTAGGGTAAATAACAAAAAGTAACAATTACCCTAAAAGTGTAGAAAAATTATTTGATAGCAACATTGAGATGTCAGAGAATAGCATCCGATGGAATTCTATTTGTCTTCCGTTTCAAACCCTTTAGTCACAGGGAGAGAAACAAATAAAGTCCTCAATTTCAAGAATGTGACAGAAAACAAAAAGTTATAATTACCCAAAAAGTGGGGAGAATTTTATGATTGGCAACATCTGACCGGCCTTTGCACAGACGTCGGAGAACAGAATACAATACATAGAATATCCAAAATATATGAATACATCACCGGATCGCAACTCACTTGAAATATTCTCTTTCCGTCCAGTCAGTCATACTAGAAATATACAAATAAAAAAAAACAAATTTAATCATATAACTGTTGGTTAACAAAACAAATTTATATTGCCATGCTTAACAAAAATAAAATACATACATACAATAAGCACATGTAATTAAATTTGAAATGCGGGTAGTAGGTATATTATTTACAATATATTAAAGCAATTTATCTTACCATTACCTTCGATCCAACAATTTCAGTAACGTTTTTAACCTCATTTAGGAACTTATTTTGAACCACTTGTAACTGGGTTGCCAACAAAACAAGAAAAAAATTAACACTTTGTGTGTTGAGTTTTTTTAAATATTTTTTTGTAATTTATAATAGTTTTTAACGAACAGTTGTTACATACTAAAAGACAAACAGTGCCCTAACTCATACTTTAGTTCTAATTATAGTCAAACGTGATCAATAGTATTCTAATCAAGCGTCTTTGCATAAAAAATATGGGCACCTACCTACTACCTATATTTAATTTTACGCAAACTTAGTTGAGAACGAATTACAATACAGAAGATTCGTCTAACACTCTCGCTTTCGATCGCTTTGAAGGCGAGGCCCTCGCCTCGCTTTCTAATAATATCGAAATATAATATCGAATAATATCGAAAGCTATAGCCTATAGCTTTCGATATTGCTTTCGAAATGACAAGATGACGCCTCCTCCTCGCCTCGCCTTCAAAGCGATCGAAAGCGAGTGAGTTAGGCGGTCGACCCCCAGGTGCATTTCCAAAGTCCAACTATGCTATATGGCTCTATCCGAACTGAGCAAATTTATCAAAACTATATACTCTTATTTTTTAAGTCGATGAGCTTTATTTAAGGCGAAGGGTAAGGCACACTAGCGCCACCAATTGATAATTTGACAATTACTAACGGACCGGATCTTTTTTTAAACATTGCGTACCGTCCGACAACAGGAAAGCATCCATAGTATTTATTTAATAATTGTGCACTACTTTTTGTTGCGTGGTGTATTCGCAAAACGGGCTATCGCATTTATTCACAAACAATGGCCACTTTTGGTGTTAGCGAATGAATACAAAAACAAACCTAAAAGTAGTGCACAATTATTAAATAATAGATGTTTGCCTAGTGTCGGAAGGTCCGCAATGTTTGGAAAAAAAATCCAGTTTAGCAGTTATCAAATTAAATCCATTAGCGGCGCTTGTGTGCCTTACCCTTCGCCTTAATGTAAGCAACTACTCATCAACAACCATTTTTGAATTTTTACAAATATTATAGACCAGCCCCCCAACCGCCTAACTCTCTCGCTTTCGATCGCTTTGAAAGCAAGGCCCTCGCCTCGCCTTCTAATATAATATCGAATAATATTGAAAGCCTATAGCTTTCGATATTGCTTTCGAAATGACAAGATGACGCCTCCTCCTCGCCTCGCCTTCAAAACGATCGAAAGCGAGAGAGTTAGGCGGTCGGCCCCCAGGAGGGCGATTTTAAAACCGGGGACTAATGGCTTAATCACCACGCTTGCCAAATGCGGCTTGATGATCACAAGCCAAGTAAGAGTCATCGAAAAATCCGAAATACATTTGCCCGACCTGGGAATTAAAATCGGGACCTTCGCCAAGCGCTCTGCCACTCGGCCACCAAGGATTCAAAGTCACCGGTAACAAATTTTTGACACCAAAAATTCTCGAACAGTGTGTATCTTTATAATCAAATCAAATCAAATCATTTATTTGCCAGATTACAGGTAAAATACAATATAATTGTGATCTTAAGATTAACATTTGTTTCACTGTAGTCAGCCTGCGTGCAGACGAGCAAAATGTTAATATAAGTAATTAAAATTAAAAAAAAAGTAATAGTAAGAATGAAATTGATTATTAAAATTTACAATAAAATTTACAATCAAATAAGATAAAATTAGGTATGTCCAATTTTAAAATCCAGAATTTTAAACCACCAACAAATTTTAAAATTGTAAAAAATATTATATTAATTGTCCCCCTGTTAAAAATTGTGCCTAACAGTGGGACAAAATTGGCATACAAAAACAACGAAAAGATAGTGTTGATTAATTTGCAGGGGTCGGATACAGCCACGATAGCATAATCGGTGCACCTGACCCGTTACGTAAGAAAGTGCGGATTGAAATACCCGCTCGTGCATATTTTTTCCAACACTATACCAAAGAAAATGTATGATGTTTTTTTATTTTATTTTAGCTCATACATTTCTTTTACACATGCTATACGGTTCTCACCTGGTATCATCCTTGAAGCTGGGTTCCGGCCGTTGCGGCAGCGGCGAGTGTAGGAAGCCGTCCAGCGAATTGATTGGCGAACACATCAGCAGACCCGCGTCTGTTACATGGAAACACGAGGCATCATCACCAACATCGCAGGGTTCCAAGTTGATAGATAATTACGCATTTTCCTTATCACCAATGTGAGTATTTTATTTTTGAAGTGAAAACTTCTTTAGCGGCGTTGTGCACTTTTTTTGGAATGGGTAAAAAATGTTAAAGTCGCGTCAGGACACGTGAACTGATCGAAAATTCGTAAGACGGATGGAGAGTAGAGGAATGGGTAAAAAATGTTAAACTCGCGTCAGGACACGTGACCTGATCGAAAATTCGTAAGACGGATGGAGAGTAGACAGCTGGTTTATATTATTTGATAGGCTTGCATTTGACTACTATCTCACCTGATGGTAAGTGATGATGTAGCCTACGATGTAACATGCTTGCCTAGAAGGTACCGATTCACTCGTGATTTGAAGACTCCAATATTATATAGGGTCACATTTTATCAACTGCAAATATTTTGAGGATAAATTCAACCACATATATAAACTATTTTTACGAAAAAATCTTAAATTTTTATACGCTAGTTTTCAAGAAAAACGTCAAAAGACATTTTGATTAAAAAGAAAAATAAAGCACTTTCTGTAGTTTCAATTCAAAAGAAAACGAACAGACGAAACAGAGAGGCCGCAATGCCTTCACAGCTTACACATGCCCCTAGTTTCATTCAAAAGAGCCGACAGAGAGGCCGTTGTTAAAAATATTACAATTTTTGTGTCAGGAAAAGTTAAAAAAAACTAGCCTGAATTTTTTTTAAATGCTAGGGCCTTATTTTTCTGATATAATTAGATGTTTTGACAAAATATTTGCAGTTGATATAATGTGACCTTATATAGGGTCTCTTATATCTATACATCACACTGAGCATGCTCACCAAATTTGGTCCAAAACTACAGGCTCGTTACCGAGATAATCAACAAAACATTATCATAATTCACCAAAAAACACACCCTTTCCAAACCCGTACAGCTGTACTACACGCACATTAAGATAGCCGAACATGCACACATGAACAAAACATTGACGCTTGCGTGCGTGTTAGTAAAGATACAGCATGTTTCATTATGTGCATTATTTTAATTGATTTAATTTGTTAGAAAACATAACTTTGAAAAATCACTATAAAACTGGAACCCAATTTTTTTTCATCGTATTCAGAATGATGTATAGATACCGCCCTTAAACGTTCGCTTATTGATTTTGTTAGACCCTGTATTTGATGGGAAACAGGGAGTGGAGTGGAGACAAGGAGTTCCACAGCTTTGCGGTACGTAAGAAAAAACGTGGACGCAAAACGCTTCCTAGTCGAGTTATTTATAAGTCGTGTTATTTATTTGTTTATTAACTAATATTAGGAGCTCGATGGCGCAGTGGTTAATGCGCCCGGTCTGCGAGTGCTGAGGTTAAGCAACTTTCGCAAAGGCCGGTCATCGGATGGGTGACCAAAAATGTATAGTTACGAGCTCCTCGGGAATGCACGTAAAGCCGTTGGTCCCGGCTGCATTAGCAGTCGTTAACAACTATTAATCCGCACTGGCCGCCGTGGTGGTTTATGGCCCGTTCTCCGTCCATCCGTAGGGAAGGCTCGTGCCCCAGCAGTGGGGACATAAAATGAGCTGGTAATGAATCTATACTAATATTACAAAGCTGAAGAGTTTGTTTTTTAGTTTGAACGCGCTAATCTCCAGAACTAACAGTCGGATTTAATTATTTTTTTGCATTGGAGAGCCGAATTTTTGTGGAAGGTTAACTGGCTTATGGCGCGTAACCATCCCCTTTCGGATGAAATTATTATTAGCATATTGGTTTGTAAGAATTAGAGCATTCAAGTTTGTACGGGGCACCGAAAAGTAAAATTTAATTTACCTGTATGATGTGATGTGATGTACCTGATGTTTTTAGAAGCCACACGCTTTTAATAACTACTTATTTTTCGTCTCCTTGATTTTTTAGTCTCTTGCACTTATTTTTAGTCTCCTACATTTACTTTTAGTCTCCTACATTTACATTAAGTCTTCTGGTTTACTTTTAGTCTCCTGCATTTACTTTTAGTCTCCTGCGCTTACATCAAGTCTCTTGTTTTAACTTTTAGTCTCCTGCACATACATTTAGTCTCCTGTTTTTACTTTTAGTCTCTACTTATACTTTTAGTCTCCTGAGCTTACATTAAGTTTCCTGTTTTTACTTTAGTCTCCTACATTTACTTTTAGTCCCCTGCATATACTTTTAGTCTCCCGCACTTACTTTTGGTCTCCTGCACTGTGGGCGAGTGGTATCCGTTGAGGGGCATCAGCGCGCCCGCCATTGCTTGGCACTGTATGCTCTCAGGGCTGGCTGCAAGACAAACGAAAGGTAAATAGTATTTAAAATAATCGATAAGGAGCTCGATGGCGCAGTGGTTAACGCGCCCGGTCTGCGATTGCTGAAGTTAAAAAACTTTCGCAAAGGCCGGTCATGGTATAGATGACCAAAAATTTATCATCTCAAGCTCCTCCGTGCTTCAGTAGGCACGTAAAGCTGTTGGTCCCGGCTGCATTAGCAGTCGTTAACAACCACCAATCCGCACTGAGCCCGCGTGGTGGTTTACGGCCCGTCCTCCCTATCCATCCATAGGAAAGGCTCGTGCCCCAGCAGTGGGGACATAAAACGAGCTGATGATGATGAATCCGCACTGGGCCTGCGTGGTGGATTACGGCTCGTTCTCCCTGTGGTGTTCCATCCATAGGGAAGGCTCGTGCCCCAGCAGTGGGGACATAAAAATAAGCTAGTGATGATGATATCAATCAGTGTTTGAGATACCTTAACACATCGCTAGATGGCGCTGTACTGTCAAGGTCGGCGCGATACTCGAAGCTCCCGGGTTAAATTACCAGGTCGTCAGGCAAAGTGTGTTTCAGATTTTTCGATGCATAGCCAGGGCTTGTGATCACAAACCCGCGTTTGGCAAGCGTGGTGATTTAATAGGGTATTTGACTACAATGAAAATATAGATCAAACTGTTGTTAACTTAACAGTAAACATTTTTTTAAACCAATTTATCCAGCACATAATTTTAAAATAAGTATAATTTTTATAAAAAATCATCTATAAAATAATAAAATTTTTATGATTGATCGAAAACGCACGGGATTGGTCACGTGACGGCGTGACGTCATTTGCAAGTAAATCAAAGATGTCACTTGAAGTTTTGTACGGTGTGATTTGACAGCTAACAGTTTGTTTACATGCAACTGACGTCACGACATCACGTGACCTGCATGCATCGTTTTGCTTGCTGTTTGGCTATTTTATTCATTTGAATTTTAATGGCGATTTTCATAAAATATAAAGAAATTCACAACGAATTAATCAAATTGCAAATATATTATGCTATAATGAACCATTAGACATATTTTTCTAAAACCTGTCAAATACCCTATTGTAGTGTATGACTTGATTTTAATGATGGAGGCCTTTGCCCAGCAGTGGGACAGTTATAGGACATTTACTCCTACAACTACATTTAACGGCTGTAATTATTAAAATTAACGACCTTTATTTTCATATAAAACTGATGTAGAATAGAAAGTTTGTATTACTTTAGCCATATTAGTTGTCATAGCGCTAGTTGCCATATCGCATTTTAGTTTCAGTAAGTTAAGTTTTGTAAATAAATATTCTTCTTCTGTACACTAACCACGTGTATCATTACTGCACTTAAGGCGAAGGGTAAGGCACACTAGCGCCGCTAATGGATTTAATTTGATAACTGCTAAACTGGATTTTTTTTCAAACATTGCGCCAAGGCCGACATCTATTATTTAATAATTGTGCAATACTTTTAGTTTTGTTTTTGTATTCATTCGCTAACACCAAAAGTGGCCAGTTTGTGAATAAACCACGCAACAAAAAGTAGTGCACAAATTATTAAATAAATACTATGGATGCTTTCCTGTTATCGGAGGGTACGCTTTTAAAAAAAGATCCGGTCCGTTAGTAATTCACAAATTATCAATTGGTGGCGCTAGTGTGCCTTACCCTTCGCCTTAAGCAAGACTCTCAGTAATATGTTCATTCTTTAACTCAGTCAATTCTTCATTCATTCATTGAACTTACAGTGTTGCGCCATCATCGCTCCGTTGTGGGGCGGCGACGGCTGGCAACCCTCGTCCATCGGCTCCCGGCTGTCTACCACCATGCTGGTCACCTGGAGGAAAAGCTCACGTTTTAATGTCACCTATAAAAAAATTATAAAAACTTCATATGCGAGAAAACAGGGTTCAGGTAAGTTCAGGTTCAAGATACAGCATTTGATCTGTGTTCCCAAGTCTGTTTGTCATAAAGTTTCAATAGTATATCGGTATAGCCCGATTTAGACATTAACGCCCATTTGCACTAAACTTATGAATCGCCTAAGTCTTGGCTTAACTATTACCCGGTCAAATTAACTCGGCATCTGGCTCGAAAACGTCGCTTACACTCAGGTGCCGACTTAACTTGACCGGGTAGTAGTTAGGCAAAGACTTAGGCGATTTATAAGTTTTGTGCAAACGGGTGTAAGGGTCTTACAAATACACAAAAAATAAGCTCCGAATAGTTATTCCGTCTTTTGTCTCTTTTACTCTAATTTGAAATGACGTTTACATGACAGGAACAAAGCACGGAATAACTATGCGGACCTGATTCTTTGTTTATTTGTAAGGCACTAAGATTATAGGAATATTATCAAAATGTGGCCACTGACACACGATTGTAGACGTTTTAATGTAACATAATCGAGACCCAGTTTAAGAAAACAGTTGTTATAATTTAGTTTTGAGTCTTCTACTAGTTTTTTGGTCTGCTAATGTTTTGTAGCTGCTAAGTTTCTTGCTGGAGTCTTCTTAGCAGAATCAACCTTCCGAACCAGCAGTAGAATCGCATTACATACATGTATTGTTTATTAAATTATATATTTTAAGTATTATTGTGTGTACTGTAACACCCAGCTGGGTCGTTACTTTAGGTACCGAGGGTTTACTAAATAAAAAGGCTTCCAAAGCAGCAGATATTATATTACTTTCAATAAATTACAATAATAATCAATCATCGTCGAGGTCCGTCAATCGAGTCCGCGATGTTCTTCTTTTTTTCTTCCATCTCTTTTTATTCTACACCGTTTGAATTCAGGCCACGGCGGCTGCCAGCATGTATGCCCGAGCAAGGAGTCTCGGTTACTACAGTACTCATATTATGTTTTAATGTACTTTTGTGTTTTTTGTTAACTACTTGACGTTCATAAGTGCAATTTATATGCCTATATTGAATAAAGATTTTTTCATTTCATTTCATTTCGTAATATAATTTATTCATCATCATCATCAATAAGTGCCATCTTCATACTGGAGTTTGGAGATCAGTATACAACATTTTCTGCGATCCCATCTCGTTTTAATTGGCGATAACTGTCCAGTCCACTTTTTGATGTAACCCACCCGATGGCGACGGCGCTGCCTCTTGAACATCGCTAGTGGCCGTGGGGGTGGGGGTGGTAACACACGGTAACGCATAGCAACGCTGCTGATAACGCACTGACCTGCCCGTCGGCGAGGGCGCCTTCTGCTTGAGCACGACCAGCGACGATGGTAAGGCATGGTAACGCACGCACTGACCTGCCTGTCTCCAACTTTTTTCTTGTAACTATACTGGCAAACGAGCATACGGCTAACTTTCCACAGCTGGGGCGGGGGGTGGTAACGCACGGTAACGCTGCTGGTAACGCAGTGACCTGCCTGTCGTCAGGGCGCCGCCACGCTTGCCGCGGAGGCAACAGCACCGCGCCCGTCGGCGAGGGCGCCTCCTGCTTAAACACGGCCAGCAACGGTGGGAACGCATGGTAACACACGGTAACACTGCGGTAACGCATTGACATGCCTGTCGTCGAAATACCGCCAATTTAAAAACCGCTAGCGACGGTGGGGGCACGGGTTGTAACACACGGTAACGCATAGTAACGTTGCTGCTAACGCACTAACCTGCCTGTCGTCGGGGCGCCGCCACGCTCGCCGCGGAGGCGACAGCACCGTGCCCGTCGGCGAGGGCGCCTCCTGCTTGAACACGGCTAGCGATGGCAGTGACAGCAGCGCGTCGCTGTGGGGGTAGGGGCTGCGACATTTAGCATCAGACGATAGAGTAAACCAAGAATGTGTGTGGTGGTGCGATGTTCAGACGAAATTTATTAAATGAAAATGAATAAAATATGAGCTGCATGAGAGTAGACGCGGATCGTGCTCAGAGGCGTGCACTTGGAGAGTCCTATGTCCAGCAGTGGACTTGTTTAGGCTGATGATGATGATGATGGATAAAATATTAAATGAAAATATAAAAATTAAATGAAACATGAAAATATCAAGATTTATCGTTCCTGTTCAAACTTTTTAAACATACAATAGACTGTCCCTCCCTTCTTCAACTATTTAAATTTCGTGCTCCTGTTAGATACCCTCGACACCCAATTCTGCCTCTATGTCCCCCCCATAGGAAATCAACATTAGGAATGAACTCGCCGGTACCGAGGTTGTGCAGGCTCCTAAACGAGCATAGTCATCTTATAGATAGTCACTCGGATTCATTTGCCAAGCTTAAATCATTGTTGTCGCAGAAGTGGCTGCACAATTATTAGTGATTTTTTATTTGTGTTTCATTTAACCCCATTAATACCTAGTTTTTTTTATATTTTAATAAATATTACTAGTCTATAAGTACTTAAATGTTTCTATTGCATGAGGTGTTTACCTTTAAGTGTTTGCAACATTATGTTACTTAGATTGTAAGAATATATAAGAATATTTATGTTAGCAAATGTTGGTAAGCCTATAAATAAATAAAAAAAAAAAAAAAAATATATAATTAATAAGTATATGAAAATCGGATGAAAATAGAAAATTCGGTACAGTCGATGTTTTAGAAAGTATGAGTATATTGGTTGATGCCTTAGCAGCTAGGTTGGTTGATTGGTTGCTACAGAATGTATAGTTTTCCAGTAATGTTACTTGTTTTTTTTTTTTATACGTGCACGGCAAATGACTCCATTTCACCTGATGTTAAGTGAATATGGAATCCAGATGCGACGACAACTGGTGCAGCGTGAAAACAACGCAGCATCAGTTACCTTCACTCTGCCGGCCCACAAGGTGCCTCTTCACGCCTCGTTTGAAGGACCCCATATCATAGGAAGGAGGAAAAACGTGTGCTGGCAAACTATTCCATGTTTTGGAAGTGCGACAAAAAAATGCGAAGTGCGAAAAAAAAAAACTTGGTTTGATATGCATTATGCTAGAACTTTAAACTTTATACGGGATACTTATTATATATTTTTGACATGATTTGAATTTATTTGATATGTAAAATGACTTTTACTTCAGTTATAAGGTGAGTCCACATTAAGTTAAGTAACATGTTATATAACTTATGCTATATGACATGTTACAGAACTAAAAGTATAAGAAGTTGTTTATTGACACTTACGGCTCCCGCCCACGACCGACTTATTGTAAGAACGATAATCGGACCGATTTTTTCGCCGAGGTTTTAGTACCAATTTTGCGACCAACTTTTTGTAAGACGTGTGCGGTGCAACATAGAATTCCATAATATGTTTCAATTTCACCGCCTAAGAATCGATGAAGTACCCAAAAAATCGATCAACGATTATCCGACGTTTTTTTTTTTGGAGAGATTGATGATTGCCTCAGACGGCATTTTCAGCTTCACCGGGCTTGTTTGGGGGCGACGAGAAACTTTAAGGGTACCTCAAGCCGTGTGAAACGAATCACCTTCGGAGGTTTTCTAGAGGGAACGGCATCGCGCGCTAGTGCGCGCCCCGTGCCCTACTAGATTCTCCGAAGGGTTCGGATCGGATCGGGATTTTATCCCATGTGGGCGATTGCTCTATAACAAACTCGGGCTCATTGAAAATTTCATACTCACTTCATAGTCAGCTCCCCGGGTAGGTCGAGGTCAAGGTCGTTGACCTGCCACCCCGGCGACATGTGGGATGAGGACGAGCTGGTGCCGCTGCCGCCCATCTCTCCGAGCGCCGCTGTTGGGTGAGAAACAATTGAATTTAGTTACAAAGTTTACAGAAACTAGATGGCGCTGTCTTATAGCTAAACGTGTGAATTATCTTACAAAGTTTTCCAGGAGTAACTAATAGATGGCGCTGTCTTATAGCGCGTGTGCTTGAGAGAATACTTTTTCGCACTGTTAATTTACATCGCTTATACGGAGTTACATCCATCATATTTATGCAATGGCTATGATTAAGTAATTTACGTCGATTAATTTCAAATGGAAGTAATCCATCAAAATATGTTATGACTTTAGTTTGAAATTAAGCAACACATTAAGACAGTAAACAACAGTCATATTTGAGCACCGCTGTTGAAAGAAAATCGGGTTACTAGTTTTCCGGGAGCAAATACTAGATGGCACTGCCTTATAACACGTGTAGTTAAGAAAATGCTTTTTTACGCAAGGTAAATTTTTATGAATGATATGAATTCAGTTTGAGTATCAGCAACACATTTAAACTGTAAATGACACTTCTATTTGAGCGCAACTCTAGAGAAAGAAAATAATTTTGTTACTAAAGTGTTACGGAAGCAGAAACTAAATGACGCTGCTTTACAGCGTGTATGATTGAAAGATTTTAAATTTCAATCAACTTTATTTCTCCAATGAGTTGTACAAGGTTTTTAACGACTATTTTTATACATTTAAATGGTATTACTTTTGTCATAAATAAAGAAAACATTACTAAGCTCTATGGGCTAATCTATTAGGTTGGGTAAACAGTTTATTCGCATTTGACACTGCCTAAAGAATTCTGAAGAGACCGAAACAGGTGGAAATCTGAAGGTGCAAGGTCAGGGCTATACGGCGGATGCATTAACACCTCCCAGCCAAACTCTTAATTTTTGCATTTTTACCTTTTTTGTAGTAAAATTTTAAAATGTATTGAATTTCTTCATTAGATTCACTCATCTTGACAGTAAGATAAACAAATGAAAATCACACATTTTCCTAATTTGAGTTTGGAATTATCTTCTTTAAAATTTAAACCTTTAATGATACCAAAACCAGCCAGATACAAATAGTATAGCCAAAGAGAATTTATTACAAGTTCATACATACCATATGCGAAAAGACCTTTTCCCCAACCTAATGTTTGCTTTCTCTAAAGTAAGAACTTAACTAAAACGAAGCCTTTATTTGTGCCAAATCAAAAGGTAACGACTGACTTTTGTATCCCAAATGTGTTTACTACAGAAAAGGTTACAGATAACCAGATCCAGAATAAATTAGTTAGTCAGTAGTGGTGTAACTCAATTATCGTGTGACCCTAGATAGTCAGCCCGTGTTTGTTTTAGATAAGAATGGGGATAGAGTGTGTTATTGGACTCATACAGAAGAATTAGTGAATCAATTAATTGGTAAATTTAGGAAGTTAGTAGCTAAAAGATATAGTAAGCCTCAATTGGGTGCCTAAATCAAAATATCTCCAGCTCCTTCGTACATCAGAAGGACGTTACGTCGTTGTTCTTGTGGTGAGATAGCAGTCGGTAAGATCTCA
This sequence comes from Eudonia mercurella, assembly GCA_963082485.1. Taxonomy (NCBI): domain Eukaryota; kingdom Metazoa; phylum Arthropoda; class Insecta; order Lepidoptera; family Crambidae; genus Eudonia; species Eudonia mercurella. The sequence continues at coordinate 7,189,499 of OY720051.1, forward strand.
CATGCGCCCAGAATAGTAGGTGCACCTGATAAGTACATCATTATCAGCTCATTTTTATGTTCCCCACTGCTGGGGTACGAGCCTTCTTTATGTACGGATAGGAAGAACGGGCCATATACCACTACGCCGACCCAGTGTGGATTGGCGGTTGTTAACGACTGCTAATGCAGTCGGGACCAACGGCTTTAAGTGCCTTCCGAAGCACGGATGAGCTCGAGATGATACATTTTTGGTCACCTATCCAATGACCGGCCTTTGCGATAAGTACCTATTTCTAGCTATTGGTACTGGTAGGTCATAAAACAGACTTTGATGATTGCTATGGCGGTCTTGGATTATACTGGCGGCATATGAGTGAAAGTACAGGAGTTCTTAGTGGATATGGCCCTCCTTCCCCTTTTCAGGGGTCAGGTGGAGAGACCTTGTTGGAGGCCTGCCCACACTGCGCTTTCCGGTACGCGGTCGCCACTCGAGGACTGTTCCGCCCCAGCGGCCATCAGTCCTGCGAGCAATGTGCCCTGCCCACTGCCACTTGAGCTTAGCAACTCTTCGGGCTATGTCGGTTACCTTTGTTCATCAGCGGATGCTCCTCATTTCTGATTCGATCTCGCAGAGAAACCCCGAGCATAGCCCTCTCCATTGCTCTCTGGATGTTACTCGGTGCAAGCAAATTGAAAATTCACGCCCTTTATAGCTAAGGAGAATGCATAAGGCATTCCCCCACGTAGATTTTTCTCAGGTCAACACAAAAGCAACACCTTTGATGTTGCTGATATTCATGGGCGGCGGTGACCGCTCACCATCAGACGGCCCGCATGCTCGTTTGCAGACTCTTGATAAACAAATTAAACAAAGGGGAAGATCACCACATAATATCCAAACGTCTAGACACATGTTATGTAAAGCATGCGTGCGAACCGCTCTTTGTACTTACGATTACGATAGCAAATGATTTTGTTTTTAGAGTTTGCTGTTGGCTTTAGACGTCCTTCACAGCGTCACCGGACATATTGAGAGCTGCGAGAATCTGAAACGGTTCCTCGAGCCGTGTGATTGAAACATCTTTAAAGTGTTTCTAGAGAGAATGGCAAGACGCAAGTGTGTATTCGTTCCATACTAGATTCTCAGAGTTCGGATTAGATCGTGAGCAGAACAACCTGAGGGCACCTCTAAAGGCCAGGACCTCCACTTGAGTTGACCGGGTCGTTGAGGTGGGGAGAAGCGCCCAGGTACACGTCTGTACTTCGTATAGAGCGCGTGTGAACCGGGTCTTCGTACTCTTGTTCAACGAGTACAGTGTCTTGTATAGTATATCATATGAATGAGTAGTTGCATTTCTTGGATCGTGTGGAGGGAACAAAATGGTGATCTTTGGCAAACGCACTAGCAGATAAGTGGCTGTAACTAGATCAGAGACTCGCCAGGTTAAAGGTCCAAGATAGTGGGAGCGGGACGGGCTTATCGCAACGTCTGCTGTGCCATTTGGTTGTTATTAGTAATTATAAGCAATGTGAATTGGTATGTAGGACGTATGTCTGAACTGAATACATGTCCATCCGAAAATAATTCCACTTGTTGCCAAGCCAATGACCGTAGGACAAGAAACCGTTTTGTTTTAATTGTATGAATTATTTTGTAACCAACTTACATCTGCGCCTATTATTAAGTATAGTTCGTAACATTTCTTAAATAACATATCATAAACATTTAAAAAAAAAAAGATAATTATTAATGCGCTAATAACACATTAATAACAGGTCTGTCTACCCCTGTTATCTAGAATATACATTGTGTGACAAAAGCCCTGTCAGATCCGTAAAGGTTTTTGTACCGAAATTGCTCAAATTACCCCAAAATTATACTAATTTTATAAATGTGACACTTTCCTTCAATGGCGGCCGCGGCGGCGTCAAAGGTCCTACCTACCGAAGTGCCGACAAAGATATTGCCATGTAAGTTTTGTCATTTAAAAAAAAATTATCGGAGTATTTTTTTTCACTTATTACTTTAAAATAATTACGTAAATAGAACTGAATCTCGATACTCGTAAAGGTGTTATTAGAACACTTATACGGATCGGACAGGGTTTTTGTTACATATTTTTTTTTTTTTTTTATATTGTATATGCTGGTAATAGGCATGGGATGACGTCGGAAGTCTAACCGAGTTAAAGAAATTGAACATCGCCTTCTCACATTCAACCCGATTAAATGTGGACCGACGATCTGGTGAAGGTCTAGGGTAGCCGCTGGATGCGAGCAGCACAAAACCGGTAGTTATACCCTTGGGAGAGGCCTTTGTCTAATAGTGGACGTCTTCTTGCTGAGATGATGACGATGATGGACCCGGTCATCTATCCGTGCGGCTACCGACTCTTCAAACATGAGAAGCATTTGAGAAATTGCTTTTTTTATTCTATTGATAAACAGGTAAATTTTGTGAGTTTGTTTGAGGATAATCTCTGAAACTACTGGTCCATTTCCAAAAATGTTTCCACTGTTAGAATGCTACATTCCTTGCGGATAACATAGGCTTTATTTTATTTTGATATAAAGAAGGTTTTGTATTATGTTATATTTCTATTTTTTACTAGTGGACCCGGCGGACTTCGTACCGCTTTGAAAGTTTCCATTCATTCCCGTGGGAAAATCGGGATAAAAACTATCCTATGTGTTTATCCAGGTTATAAACTATCTGTATGCCGAATTTCATCCAAATCCATTCAGTAGTTTTTACGTGAAAGAGTAACAAACATCCATCCATACTTACAAACTTTCGCGTTTATAATATTAGTAGGATTTGGGAATAAAAGTATTGAATTTGTACGGTAAAACACAAAATGCACGTGGACGAAATTGCGGTAAAAGTGCTAGTAATATTTTACAACGTTGGTAAGCTTCGTCATCATATATTTTTATTCTATATTGAGGTAACTATTGTCTCTCTTGGTATTAAACGAGGCATAAGATTGAAGAGTACTTCACCCAGAACCAGAAACACAAGAACTGGCTATTATATGTACCTACGTACATTCGCTGAATCATTGACCTTTTCAAATGAAGTTAATTAGGCGTATAAATAAAGTTTACGCTTGTTTAAATACCTTATTATATCTCTACTTGTTTACTCAATTTGATATTATTTAAACATAGTATAAACACTTGTATTCAATATAAACTTTACCGGATAAAACTGGTATGAGTCACTTTCGTAAACAAAAGATGTGGTTGATATCATTATATAAATTTTCCTGTTAAAAAAGTCTTAGGAACATCTCTCACATTCTATAGCGAGCGTAGCGTTCCAATAGTTAGAAGTAAAGAAGTAAAAAGTAGTAGAAGATATCCCCTTTAGTGCATTATTAAAATAAAATAAATAAATAAAATGTTTCCCACACTCACACCAATTATCTAGCCCCAAGAAAAGCTTCCTTAAGAAACTCGTTATATGGTTAACTAGACAACGGATAAACATACTTAATATACTTAAATACATACTTATTATACATAGGAAACACCCAGACCCGAAACAATATAGAAAAACAGGTATTTCTAAATTGATCCGACCGGGGATCGAACCCGGGACCTCAGAGATAGCGACACCATGAAAACCGGTGTGCAAGCCACTCGACCAAGGAGGTCGTCAAGTATTAAGTATTAAGTTATTATGAGAGACAGGCTAGTTTTACAAGTTCATCACTAGATGGCGCTTTTTCAATCCCCTACATTTGTGGGGGGGGAGGGCTAATTAACTTAAACTAGATCGAAATAGCGAAATAAATGCACTGAGCATTTATTACTCAGATTCGTCAGTAACCCTCTGCTGAAATGAGAACCCTGCAAGTTTTGTGGATTCATATAGTTCGATTCTCTGATCAGAGCTTGCAGGTACTCTTACTCTTGACGTACTCTTGACGCAAACTCAATCTCAATACAACTCCACAACTCCAATGCGATTATTATGTATCGTTATTGGGATAAGTTTCGCAATTTCGGAACGCCCTATCTCGATAATAATTTGTTCACTCGATTTCCACGCAATTTAATTTCAATGTAGCGCTATTATCGCTTTTAAGAGTGCCATTTGAATTTTTTAGATTTGGGATTGGAAATTGATTATTGCAATTGTGTTTCAAGAGTAACCCACGAGGCCCGCAAGCTGAAGGCTAGTAACGGCTACTGTGGCACAACCCTGCTTCACTGCTTAATCAGGTAGAGCAAAGTTATGTCACTTTGATTTTGATTTTGATTGACAAAGAAGAAAAGCGAGGCCTAATCAGAATCTGGGCAAATCCTGTCACCTGTAGAAGAAGCATGATGAAGAATAAGAAATGTATACCGTATGCATTATAAGTGATGCTCGCGAAAGCATGGGCACCAAACTCCGCGAACCTGCGCCCTTCCCGCGCCTCTCTTGCGGCGAACTGGAGCACCGCAGCCGCCGAAACGCGGTCAGTCTGCTGCTGCGTCGTGTGCGACGTATCTTCCACCATTATTAATTTAGTTCCGGTTTCGGATAACAGATGGCGCTACTAGCACTCGGTTAGTTGTAGCGTCAAGAGATGTCGCTATTGGCACTGCGTAGCTGCCGCGCTTGGATAATAGATGGCGCTGAATTTTCACGAGCACTTTTTAATCACGTTACTGTTTTTATTGTGAGACACGTTTAATCTTAAGTTAGTACAGACTACAAGTTATTATTAATGAAACATATAAGTCACTAACTAACTTTTAACTTCACAGCTATCGAGATTGACTTTGGCTATCACAGATACTTAAATTGACAGTTGAATTAACTGTCAGAAAACACTTATCAGTCTGTGCGTCCATATGTGAGACAGGTGGGAAACAGTTCTTTTGTATTTTAACGCTTTCGCCTCCGGATGTCCACTCATCTTTTGTTGATACATTCACAGGTCACTTCACCAAAGTTGTGCACTTTTACGTATAACGTTTATCAATTGTTATATTTCTATAAAAAAATAAAGTGTTTGTTGTGTGTTTGTTGATAGACCACGTTGGAACTGCAACTGCGATGTTCTTGGCGGAAAATTGAAGAGTCATGTCTGCGGTTTTGTTTTATTTTCGAAAATTTGTGTTATATCGAATATTAATGTGAAATAATGGTGGATTATTAACCGTTAATTGTTCGTGAGTGTGCATGAGTGTTGGCAAATGAAACAAAACAGTGCAACGTCACTTCTCAAATTCTCTCAAGAAGTCCGCTCGAGGACTAGTAAAGCCCCACATCTTTACCGAGATACTCGAGGGGTTGGGGGGGTATATCATTTCTATTATCATTCATCATCATCATACAGAAAAGAAATGATTTATAAATAAACAATATTTCTTTTTATGTATTACTTGTTAGAAAAATTACTTTGACACTGGCTAAATGTGCTAATCGCACGAAGCCATCCACAAAAAGAAAAAAGAAAAAAACTGCAACTGCTAACCTTTGAACGTTTATAAGTACCTATTTATGTCGTACCTATGTAAGTCGGTTCGGCTAAGAATATTTAAAAAAAACTGATCTTCTAACAGAAACTATTCATAAATAGACGTAACTTTTGTTATTTCACAAACAGCGTGAAAACGTCGTCATCATAACAAGCTCATTTTATGTCCCCACTGCTGGGGCACGACGCACGAGCCTTCCCTATGGATGGAAATGGAGAATGGGCCATAAACCTTCACGCGGGCCCAGTGCGGATGCGGATTGGTGATTGTAAACGAGTGCTAATACAGCCGGGACCAACGGCTAGACATGCTTTCCGAAGCACGGAGAAACTCGAGAAAAGTTGCTGTGAGAAAATTTCGAATAAGTTTTATACCAGAGTTAGCCAAGCAATCGCCAAAGCATAGACCACAGATAATAAAAGTTAAGCATCATAGATTTTATTTTTATTTTTACGGGTAAGCATAGTGCCTTGATCTCACCTGATGTTAAGTGATGATAAGGCCATTTGGTGGAAGCGCACTTCACCCGGGATCCTCAACTAGTGAGGCACTGGCTATCTTATCTCTACCTGCTGCTGAATGAGGACGACCACATAGATGTCACGAGCTCGTGACATCTATCTGGTCGTAAGGAAATATAGGGAAGGAAATATAGGGGTAGGGAAATATCTTGGAAATTAATACTTTAACCAGCTGGTTAAAGTATTATTTTCCAAGATATTTCCCTCGCTTACATAAACCTGAGTCTCAATTATTACAACATCTACAAGATAACACGATTACAGACGTAGGTGATAATTTTAGCGACTGATAAACAAGCGTGATGATCTTGATAATGAACTTGTTGTATACTCATATCGGTCATAGCTCGATGGCGCAGTGGTTTACGCGCCCGGTCTGCGATTGCTAAGGTTAAGCGACTTTCTCAAAGACCGGTCATCGGATGGGTGACCAAAAATGTATCAAAGGCACGTAAAGCCGTTGGTCCCGGCTGCATTAGCAGTCGTTAGCCGTCAATTAGCAGTCAATCTGCATTGGGTCCGCGTGGTGGTTTAGAGCCCGTTCTCCCTATCCATCCATAGAGAAGGCATGCCCCAGCAGTGGACTCAAATAACCTAATGACCGGTCAGGGTGCCTAGTGAGTTTTAACAAGCAATTCGAACATGTTAACGAAAACGTTTTAATTATAGGTTAGATCTATGATGAATAAGAAACAATCGTAGTAAGTATACAATTTCCATAGAAAATATAATAATTGAGCTCAATCAATGACATTCAAAGAGTGAAAAAAGCCATCCGAATGTGGTCGGCAACAGTAACGCGTTCACACAATCTATTCGAACGGTTTATACGTCATTGGAAAGGGAATTTCATAACGTCCAAAGTCACAGAACATTTCATCCAAATCCAAGCCGTAGTTTTTTCACTATAAGAAAAAGTTTCGCTTGACATTTCCCGCCCCCCCTGAGTGACGGGCGGTCCCGAGCGGGCGTCTCGAGCTTCTCCGTGCTTCAGAAGGTACGTAAGGCCGTTGGTCCCGGCTGCATTAGCAGTCGTTAACAACCACCAATCCGCACTGGGCCCGCGTGGTGGTTTATGGCCTGTTCTCCCTATCCATCCATAGGGAAGGTTCGTGCCCCAGCAGTGGGGTCATAAAAAATGAGCTGATGATGATGATGACGGGTAAGCACTTAGTCTTTATTCCACCTGATTTTAAGGTCGAAGGTGGATACGCACTGCTACCGGAATCCTCAACTATTCAGGCACTGGCTATCTTATCTCTTACTGTTGGAACACAACAAACCTACTAGTAACATGGATGTTTATGGCGACATTTAAATAAGGTGGTGGTACCCAGTTAGGCGGACTTAAAACTAGCCCTGCCACACACCAAACTGAGTACGTGTTTTTTCGTTTTCGTTAACGTGATGGAATTATCAATAAACTTGAACAGGCAGCACTCTGTGACCCGATAAACAAATCATACATTTTTAGGTTCTTGGATTGTTTGTGCTCAGACTAAAACGATTAATATTGTGAATAACACAATTAAACTGTTGTCTCCATGATGATGATGATGTCTGTGACCATTTAACGAACGTCCACAACATTTTTTTTTATCAAAATTAAATTTAAAACATTCAATTCATAAAACAAAACTGGTTTTGTAACCGCTTAGGTAGGCATATTAACATACCATCAACTTTATGATAGAGTAACATAGTTATACATAATATTGTTTTCTTAAGTTTACGCAAACACTACACATTGATATGAAACACTTTTACGGATATACTCGCGCTTATTTTATACATTAGTTTAAATTAATGCTTTTCTTGACGTTTCGAACCATTTCTCCCTGTGACCACGGACCATGCCGGATTTCAATAGTATACATAGTAATATAACATTTAATAGGTACATTATAAATAATGAGGAGCTCAATGGCGCAGTGGTTAACGCGCTAGGTCTGCGATTGCTAAAGTTAAGAGACTTGCGCAAAGGCACCAGCCTTGACCATCAAATGGGTGACCAAAAATCCAAAAATAATTTCGAGCTCCTCCGTGCTTCGGAAAGCACGTAAAGTTTTTTCTTTGGCGAGAAATGCCAATTGCCTCAGGTGGCCTTTTCAGCGTCATCGGGCTTTTTTAGAGACGAAGCACCGTCAGAGGTTTTCTAAAGGAAACGGCATCACGCACTAAAGCGTGTCCCCGTGCCTTACCAGGTTCTCCGAGGAGTTTGGATTAGATCGGGGCACGTCTTGCCGCTGGTCCTGGCTGCATTAGCAGTCGTTAACAACCAATCAGCACTGGGCCCGCGTTCTCCCTGTCCAATCCGTAGGGAATGCTCATGTTCCAGCATTGGACATAAAATGCATCCTTCTCCAAGGTCCAATCTGTCTCAATGACCAAAATTCGTCGAAAAAGGTTAAATGTTTCAGATGTGAAAACGTACCTAACCGACAGACAGACTTTCTCATTTATAATATAAGTTCAAAAGTTAGGATTGATAGAAAAAGAGAGTAACAAAAAGAATTAATCAAGAAAAACTGTATAAATACATTAAAGACAATTCCTTCTATAATTCTCACACTACCACAACCATATATCGTACGCGTTAAAGTTCAAAATCGACTGGCAGAACGTGGTCGTACAACAAACATTCAATCAACTTGAAAGCATAATTACTATACTCGTATACAATACATCACACAACACTAGCCAGTCACTGTTGCTGGTAACGCACCGAGTTACAGTAACTCATTGTAACTTTTAAAAAAACTACCGTGACGCTGGATAGCGTCTCCACGACGCGTTACAAGTACTGACTGTTGATACAATATGTTATTTCTTTAGTTCATTATCAAAGTGGCAAAGAGTAAAGAACGACAGATAAGCCACGTCAATATTTGCACGGATTGTGCCTAAGTCTGAATCCGGACGATAAGGACCATTTGTTAAATTAGTCATTTAAAGATTGAGGAGCTCGATGGCGCAGTGGCTAACGCGCCCGGTCTGCGAATGCTGACGTTGAGTAACTTTCGCAAAGGCCGGTCATCGAGGGGTGACCAAAAAGTTTATCATCTCGAGCTTCTCCTTCGGATGGCACGTAAAGCCGTTAGTCCCAGCTGCATTAGCAGTCGTTTGCAACCGCCGCACCGCACTGGGCCCGCGTGGTGGTTTATGGCCCGTTCTCCCTATCCATCCATAGGGAAGGCTCGTGCCCTAGCAGTGGAGACGTGTAATGAGCTGGTGTGACTTTAAAGATAACGTTACTGATTTACCAGATTCGTCTTAATAACTGTATCAATATTGAGATTGAACATTGATTGATATTATTTGTAATATGTTGTTCCAAGATTGGGGGCAACCTTATTAACGGCCTCTGTGGTCTAGTGGTTAAATCTCCGGTATCAGGCTAGAAGACTTGAGTATGATTTCCAGTAAATAATAATTTAGTTGTACTTGATTTGGTAGACAGTAGGGTTTTTTTCTAAGTCCGCCTGGGTAGCTACCATCACTTCATCTAAGTTTGTCACCAAAACAACAGTGTTAGCAGCATTGTTGAGTTAAAAGTAAGATTAACAAAGATTCTGGGTGAAATACGCCTACACTTTCGGAGTTATCGTAAATAACGCCATATCATTTCGGAAGAGATGAAGATCACATGACCAGCAGGGCACTGATTCCGACTGATGATGATGATTATCAAGGGCATCTCCGTTATTGTGTAAACCGGCAGAGCAAGATCATTAAAAATATATGCTCCAAGAAATTGTGTAATGATTTTAAGATCGATTTATTTCACACCGGTTTTGAAAAGGCGTTTGTTGACTAATAGCTATTTAAGTGACATATCCAGTTTTGGACATTGGCGGTTTTTATGCTTTTCTATTTAGTTTTATAATTATGTATACTAGTGGTCGCCCAGCCATTGAAATACGACCATAGTTCACAAGTATTCAATGTGTATAAAATGTACCTACTACAACACATATTATACATACAATTTATATTTCGAGATTCCCTTTCCACATAAACTGTAACTGTACCAAATCTGGAGCTCGATGGCGCAGTGGTTAACGCGCCCGGTCTGCGAGGGCTGAGGTTAAGCAACTTTCGCAAAGGCTGGTCATTAGATGGGTGACCAAAAATTTATCATCTCGAGCTTCTCCGTGCTTCGAAAGGCACGTAAAGCCGTTGGTCCCGGCTACATTAGCAGTCGTTAAAAACCACCAATCCGCACATGGCCCGCGTGGTGGTTTATGACCCGTTTACCTATTGCACCCATAGGGAAGGCTCGTGTCGTGCCCCAACAGTGGGGACATAAAAATGAGCTGTTGATGATGATACCAAATCACACCCTCCTTCATGCGCGCAATGTGCTTAAAAAAGGCATGAAGCTCTTCAAATATTAATAAATAGAAGAAGATAGGATGTCGTATATTATTATGGTATGCGGTAACTAACTGTAATCGTCCATTTATATGGGAAGCGATTTTTAAACTTGGTTAATACCATAAAAACGCTACAAAACATAATATTATTTTCACTATTCATACTTTGTTTCTTGGGTACACATCATTCAAGAATTCTTAATGATAAAAAGTGATCGATCAATTCATCAACTTCGTGAGTTAAATGTTAAACTCTAAACTATGGAAACAAAAGTTTTTAAATCGTCAGCCAGCCAGCCCCCTTGCTATTGGTTGTAGTAACTTGTAATACGGCTGGGCGAATTTTTGACGCATTGCACAAAACATCCCGATGGCTCGAAGTGCTACAGGGAGAAGGTAACCTCAGCATGCCCTAACCAAAATAATATAATAAGGCCGGGCGGCAATAAAATGGACACCCCAGTAGGTACAAACCCTCTAACGTTCGTTACAGTTCTGTAACGGTGCCAGCTCTGTGTCCCACTCGTGACGATTAATCGTCTTATATCAACACAGACCGTTCATGCTAACTGAACCAACGATTGTGTACATAGAGTCGCAATCGTACGTAATGGGAGCTTCGGCACCCAATCACAATGTCTACAAATTACATTTTGATTTGGTGCAGCGTCACGTCACTTAATGAGTTTTTAATAAGGAAGGAATATTTACATTTGATAAATACAAGTTACTATTGCCAACTGATCTTTCAATATTTGTAAAAACAAAACACCATAAAACATTGCTGTAATTTAAAATTATTAACTATATATCTCTTAGACCATATAACCAATCTAAGACATATCTACGTCTATAGAAAAATTGGCCACATCCTTTAATTTCCATATACTTACGTTGTAGTTCGTTTAAAAAAAATAATCGTGTGGTCGATCTAACAGTTTTTTGGGGTCAAGACTACTAATTAATTGCTAATCCCGGCCAATATTTTTACGTTTTTTTTGTTTTTTTTTTTAATTTTTTTTTATAGCCTGTCACTCCCACAGTCAAAACAAATTCAAATTCAAATTCAATTCAAAATCATTTTATTCAGTTTAGGCTACAAGTAGCTCTTGTGAATGTCACTATGCCATCGGTTCGTAAGTCTACTCTGGGCGAGAGATCTTGTACTGAGAAGAACCGGCAAGAAACTCAGCAAGTGTCCAGCTCTTTTCTCCCTTACAGCGTCAAAAATATTGGAAAATCTAACGCCACCTCATATGTTAAAATCCACCACGCTGTAGGGCGTGCCAAATAAACAGACATACATACATACATACATACATACATACATACATACATACATACATACATACATACACTCGAAAAACATATGTAACGACCTCATATGTTAAAATCCACCACGCCGTAGGGCGTGCCAAAGAAACAGTCATACATACATACATACATACATACATACATACATACATACATACATACATACATACATACATACATACATACATACATACATACATACATACATACATACATACATACATACATACATACATACATACATACATACATACATACAAACATACATACATACATACATACACTCGAAAAACATAACCCTCCTGACGCAGTCGGGTAAAAATATTAAGATCGGATGTTGATGACGTAGTTGTCGACATTAAATAGGGCTACTTTGGCTAATAAAGTAAAAATAGATAGTGTTGATTAATTTCGGTGAGGTGGTTTGAGCCACGATAGCATAGTTGGCAGTGCACCTGACCCGGCATGTCATGGGGTGCGGATTCGAATCCCGCTGGTGGGATTTTTTCAACACTATGTCTTTTTTCAAATTACTATCACCAATTTGGTTCCTCGCAGCTGAATAAGGAAAGGAAGAGAAGATGCTGCAAAGAATATAGTGGCGTCGTCTTGTGTCGAAGTCCTAGATCCACTTTGGATCACTAAGCCAGCGGAGTAAGTAAGTATCATCAATCTTTCCTTCTAAACGGCTGGACCAATTTGGATGTTATCTGTGTGTGTTCAAGTGGATTCGAGAATGGTTTAGATTTACAATTGGATCCGGTAGGTGGCGCTGCTATAGGGGTCCATCATGGGCCAATTGCAATTTTTATGGGATCATCGGGTTCCAATCTTGACACATTGACCTTGATCTTTGCACGTTGAATCGAAGCTCTAAAGAAGAGGAGAGAACAAGTTAAGCAATAATAAGAAACTCACCCAAATGCTTCTTAGGCGGCACTTTCCTCTGCTCCTTCTCCTCGCTGTCGTCCCGCCGCATCATCTTCCCGTCGTGCCACTTCCTCTTCCGACCCTCCCTCTCTTCCAGGTACATGCCCAAATCCTCTTCCCGCCCTACCAGAGCCAGCCTCACTGAAGACTCCCACGAATAGTCTTCCTTACGAGCGTCATGCATAGTACAGTCTTTACTAAACTCCATTACAGGGGCATTGCCCCAAACAAAATGTCACTGAATGAAATGAACGAACAAATGAATGATGATGAAACCCGCTCTGTGAGCACGTTAAAACAGAACGAAGAATGAGTTGTATAGCTTCTTTATTCCGGTGGTCTCTCTTTGACGGTGGCTCTGTAGGAGTTCGTTCTCGATGCGCAAGAGCATATTGGTGCTATATCTGCAGAGGTGGTACTGTATGTGGGGGAAGAGCCCTGGTATTGGTTTGCAGGTGAAGCGGCTGCCGATCAGATATGTTGGCTGGCAGTTGGTGAGGGTCTCCATGGGTTCTTGGCGAGCTACGTGTGCGCGCTGCTCTCCTGGTATTGGGCGTGATGCTATGGCTCCTGAAAAGAATGGGCGGTGTTAAAAAAGAAACCAAGAAAAATCATTTATTGGATTCACATAACAAATAAACTTAAGATTCATTTTTTTTACTTTAATAATTTTAAACGGCCTAGCCCCAGACGGCGATAACGAGAGGAGTTGAACTACCATACAAGGGATTGGCATAAATTGGCTCAGTCTAAAGACAGGTGGGGAGAGGAAATGCAGGCATTTACCCAACAGTGGGAAAGAAATGGCTCAAAGACAGGACCACTTGTTAATTCTTACTGTTTCATTTACTTATATAATTATTATTTATGTTGAGAACTTAGTATCTATATAGACAAACTTTTAGCTAGATGGCGCAGTGGCTCACGAGGAGCTCGATGGCGCCAGTGGTTGACGCGCCCGGTCTGTGAGTGCTGAGGTTAAGCATCTTTCGCAAAGGCCGGTCATCGGATGGGTGACCAAAACTTCATCATCTCGAGCTCCTCCGTGCTTCGGAAGGCACGTAAAGTCGTTGGTCCCGGCTGTATTAGCAGTCGTTAATAACCACCAATCTGCACTGGGCCCGCGTGGTGGTTTACGGCCCGTTCTCCCTATCCATCCATTGGGAAGGCTCGTGCCCCAGCAGTGGGGACATAAAAATGAGCTGATGATGATGATGATGATGATGATGATACAAACTTAACATAGGCTTTAAGATACTACTAACTAATATTGTATTAATAGTTTTGGCTAATAATAAATAATTTATCTATCTATCTAACTACAACAGGACTTCAAAAACGAAAAGTCGATGGAGAAAAAGGTAGAGGGGGCAAAAAGAGCTAGAACGCTGCCTATCGCCATCCCTTTTCTTCTACTAGTGCAGTTTTATGCATACACCGGGGCTAAGGGCGACGTTAGGTTGATGAATGATGATAGATGATTGACTATTACTGTTTTCAGTTATGAGAATATGTAATTGTAGTTTAATTATAAACAAGTGCGAGTCGGATTCGCGCACGAAGGGTTCCGTACCATTATCTATAAAAATATTTCAAGTTTCTACCTGTTATCGTTATTAAGACTTGGAAAAAAATCACGTTTGTTGTTAGCCCCCCTTAAATATTTATTTTATTTTAATTTAATTATTTATTTTTAAAGTGTATATATAACTAAATATTCTGTGAATATTTCAAGCGTCTACCTGTTGCCGTTATCAATATCGAGCAAAAACGAGCAAAAAAATCACATTTATTGTATGGGAGCCCCTTAAATATTTATTTTATTCTGTTTTTCAGTATTTGTTGTTATAGCGGCAACAGAAATACATCATCTGTAAAAATTTCAACTGTCTAACTATCACGGTTCATGAGATACAGCCGGACGGCGCCGGCAGAGTCTTAGTAATAGGGTTCAGTTTTACCCTTTGGGTACGGAACCCTAAAAAAAATAATTAACAGATTCGTATATGTTGTTGTTTTAAACTCAAATACAAGCGCAGTAGGATAAAATAATTGATGTAAATCGCGCAGGCCGGCCAATGGCCACGAGAAACGATAGTTTGTAACTTGATACGGATTAAGTAGTCATTGTAGAGTCAAAGATTAAGCACCGCAGACGACAGAAGAGACAACGTATTGGTGGATTTTTACCTCGCACACCGCTTAGCTAACTCGCAAATCTCTGGTGGAAACGCAGCCTAACGGTCGGGTGAAGAGCCAACTCATATCATATCGTCGTGCCTATGGAGCCCACGCACTGTCCGTTAGTGGATAATCACACCCCCAACCCCTTTAGATATGGCGTTGCTAAGGAACGGAACTTTACGGTACTTTTAAGTTTTTTTTCTTTTTTCAATTTGTTTTTTGTAGAAACGATCCACGCGCTTTTCTACGATCATACGCCGGTTGTTTTACAGTTAGGCCTCCCCACCGACCCCACTCCCGTTATTACGGTGGTGACTGACTGGGATAAGCTTGAGAAATTACTCGAGATAATCTCCGATATCATTGCCTCGCTTCACTAGACAGTGGCTGCGGTCGACGGCCTCAGTAGTTATCTCAGCAACGAATCGACCCTGCGGGTTGTAGTGACGGGTGAACATCGCTTCAAACTGCCGGACGATGTGAGGCAACTATTGAGGGCTAATAACGCCGCCACGCGCGCGTACTACTCTTATCCTGGAGGTCTTCCACCAGCAAGACTAGACGTGCTTAGAGCGCAGCGTGCGGCTCTCATCTTGCTGATGAAGACCTACAGATCCACTAGTGCGGCTGCTTTGCCCGTTCTGGCTGCGGTCCTTTCCGCCGACTTAAAGAGGTTCTCCGCGCGGGGTTGGATGACGAGGCGCGCGGCACTTTGCCGAAGGAGAAGTTGAGCAGACGTAAGCGCGATGTGGGAGACGAGGTGGTGGCCGCGTGGCAAAAGAGATGGGAGGAAGAGTCGAAAGAAAGAGAGCTGTTTCGATTTTTCTCGAATGTGGCGGTCAGACTCCGGGTCACTCTGGGTCGTGCCGGAATATCAGACGTCGCAGATTCTCACCGGTCCCCATGACAGGTGAGAATCTGCGACGTGTTTTATGAGGAGGTTTGCCGAGATGAAGTTGTGCGAGTCAGGTATGTGTGAGTGCGGAATGGCTGAGGAGGACGTTCATCACGTTCTGTGGGAATTTCCACTGTATGACGACCTGCGTGACAAGATGATGGATGGGCTACGTTGTCCGGAGACGGGCCCGGTCTACTACACGAACTTGGTAGCGACGGAGGCGAATTACCGAAGGCTGCTGGAGCTTGCACACAAGTGGCACAAGAGGAAAAGTCAAAGCGAGCTGCTTTGACGGAGCTAGGCGTAGAGCTGGAAGGCCCTCGGCGAAGCCTGTGATAGGGGAGTGTATCATCTTAAATACTAATTAACATCACATTTATACGTGACTAGAGGAAGGACGCCTTGTCAATCAGGAAGACCTTAATTATCACGTACTATTGAGTACGTGCTGATAGTGTAATTCACTATATCACAAGGACGTCTAGCCCCAGAAGGGGGAGAGTAACCAGGGACAAATGGACAAAGAGTAAATAATTTGTAGTAGGAGAAGAATTGCCCGCGGCAGTGTATTTGCAGGTTCCGCGCGCAACTCCCACGATTCGGCCATTAAAACCAACAAGTTGGTATGACCGTGGAAGGTGGTGGGTCCACCACCACGACCCGGTCATCCCGAGCCGAGGTCCGAATCTTTAGAGACGCCTTCGGGTTGTTCTGCTCCCCGATCCGAGAGAATTCGGAGATTTTAGTAGGGCACGGAGACACGCACTAGTGCGTGATGCCGTTCCCTCAAAAAAACCTCTGAAGGTGATTCGTTTCACACGGCTTAAGGAACCCTTTAAGTTTCTCGCCGCCACCAAACAAGCCCGGTGAAGCTGAAAATATCGTCTAAGGCAATCAGCAAACTCTCTCAAAAAAAAACAAATTTTTCATCACAATAGTTTAAATTTTTTTACACATGATATTAGTTCGCAAAAGTATTATTTTGGTATAAAATGCATTTTTTTAAATCCTTGTTTAGGATATTTTTTTTGCATCTTAGTAACCAAAGATCGTTTTTTTTTTTCTTGTCATTGAATGAAATTGAATGGAGGTTATTTTTGATAATATACAAAAGCAGAAATTTTAAATGAATATCAAAACATTTTTTTTTTCAATTATTTTATAATTAAATTATAATAATTATTAAGAAAGAGTTGACGTATAATCTTTTATAAAAATAAATTACGATGATATAATTGTTTTACCCGAAATCTCCTTAATGTTTGTATTTGGTATTTATCAATACAATAGAATAACACTAAAATCCAAATTGTTTCACTCATAAGAATCTCACCTTACAAAAAAGTCTTAGAGCACAGAAGTAATCACTTTATACAAAATATCCGATAATCACATAAATCATTCAACTGAAGCCATGTTGGCGAACAACCACATAAGCACGGCCATAATCCAACCGTCTCCGTCCTTTAGATACATCATAATCCCAAATCAATCCACCATTTTTCGATCTAAGCACTGCTTTTCGCCAAATTAAAAACTTAGTGCAAACTTTCGCAATTACTTCTTATGATTGGTGTTTTGCACGAGCAAAGAGCCTGTCTGGTACTGGATGGCTAAATTGATGCTCCAGAGACGGTCAAATGAATAAGTACGCAATACAGTTGTTAATTCGCCAGCCAATAGCGTATGTGGACGACGTCGTTTGTCGTCTAGAATTGGGACCACTTGGCTCACAGGGTCACACAATGGCCAGGTCAAGACGGAGCTGGGTACCGTATGCACGCACTGAATGGTTCAGTATTTAAATAGTTCCCCTAGGTGTAAAAGCAATTGGTATCAATTAGGCTAAAGAAATGTGTTGAGACAGCTCGGTAATGGGGGCAAGGTTGCTCTCTGATTGTGATGTAGTATGGCATTTTGGTTTCATAATATATTTGAATATGTTGTATATGTTTTTTATAATGTAATTTATTCTGTAATTTCAATGTACAATAAAGGATTCAACTTGTTAATTGTGCTTTACATTTTATTTAACTCATCAACATCGTCGTCATATACATTATTCCACTCCTATTAGTCATAGCGTGATGTAATATAGCCTTCCTCAATAAATGGACTATTTAACACAAAAATAATTTTTCAATTCGAACCAGTAGTTCTTGAGATTAGCGCGTTCAAACAAACAAACAAACAAACAAACAAACAAACAAACAAACAAACAAACAAACAAACTCTTCAGCTTTATAATATTAGTATAGAAAAGAGCTTTATATCATAATAAAGCTAAATCATTTACAACAACGCTAGCAAAATGTACCTTGACGGGTTTTAATTTAACTACAGCTATGTAACGTCAGAACCAGGACCAACGGCTTAATTGTGCCTTCCAAGTGACGAAGGAGCTCGACATATTTTAATTTGCTAACCCATCTGGTAACCTGGCATTGCGAAACCGCTGCACTATTGAGCTACTCTTTAACTTTTTACGTTTGGTTCTTTGACAAACCTACTTATTATGTTAAAAATATTGTTCATAAGTAGGACAGACACTAGACTGCAAACAAAAAATCCGCCTAGGCGGTGCGATGGCTATGTCTAGAATAATTAAGACTTATTACTGTTACTTGACTGACTTTTAACTATAACTAAACACATACCCTGGCAATTGGAATGATAAAGAAAACTGAGCTAATAGAGGAGAAGATCATCGTCCATTAAACACTGCTTTAGTCATCATCATCATCATCATCATCAGCTCATTTTATGTCCCCACTGCTGGGGCACGAGCCTTCCCTATGGATGGATAGGGAGAACGGGCCATAAACCACCACGCGGGCCCGGTGCGGATTGGTGGTTGTTAACGACTGCTAATGTAGCCGGGACCAACGGCTTTACGTGTTTAGTATTTTATATTAATTAAGAATGATTAAGATAACGCAAACAAACAAAGCATTAGAAAGGACTAGTTTTATTATATCGCCTATTCAGATTAAAAGATAAGACCAGGAGTTTACTTCAAAGTCTCATATACTTGTATAGCACGACAAGAGATTGCTATAATAACAAAATTACTACAATGCGTAGTCGTAATTTGGGTAAAATTACATTTTCAAACATATGCCAAAGGCATAAAGTTCAAAGTCTATTGAGGAAAGTCAGTTTGTGACAGCCTGACGTGTAGGCGTGTGTACTACAAAATTGATAACATTAACTCAAAGTCTGGAAACATTAGAGGAAACAAAGAATAAGGTCCGAATAGTTATTCCGTGTTTTGTTTCTGTCTTGTAAATGTCATTTCAAATTAGAGTAAAAGAGACAAAACACGGAATAACTATTCGGACCGGGGGTCATTGTGGTCAAGGTGTTGCTGTTGCAAATATTAGATTCAGGATTGAAAACAAAATCTAAGCGGTAAATTCCTATATTGCCAAAAATAAACGATTTATAAGTTGTTATGTGTTTCGAGGAACATTTGCGTTTATTTTATTTCTGAGAATTGGGATCACGCCATCGTGAAAAGGTGGCGGGATGATCTCAATGTCTCTCTATTCATGATGCAAGTGATCGACGAAAGTAGAAGGGTTTCCCACCCAAATTTTCTTTGAGGATTAGGAGGCCTTTGCCAAGTTACTTAGAAAATACTTTATAAAAGAAATGTCTGACAAACTCCTTTTCAGCAACTTATCCATGCAATTAAGCTCCATATTATTGAAGAATCCGCAATGCTGTTACACTTAAAGCGTCCTCGAATTGTCGTAATAAATATCAATTAAAACTGCCCGGGCGGTTGGAGAACTTACCCATTGATGTGATTGTTCTTAATTGTGTGGCTCTCATCATGACAAAGCTTACGAACTCATTCGCTAAGTATGGAAGTGCGTGTGGACCAATCAAAATTTGACATTGCAATTTCCTGCTCTCAAATCTACAACCTCTATAGATATAGATATGGATTAATGCGCCTCTGTGGTCACTAGACTAAAGAGCTCGATGGCGCAGCGGTTAACGCGCCCGGCCTGCGATTACTAAGGTTAAGCAACTTTCGCAAAGGCCGTTGGATGGGCGACCAAAAATATATCATCTTGGGCTCCCCCGTGCTTCGGAAGCCGTTGGTCCTGGATGCATTACAACCACCAATACTGGGTTCGCGTAGTGGTTTATGGCCCGTTCTATCCATCCATAGGGAAGGCTCGTGCCCCAGCAGTGGGGACATAAAATGAGCTAGTGACGATGATGATCTAGCAATCATCTTTGATATAGCATAAGGTATAAGTCAACCGCCCTGGTGACTGAATAGTAAAGCGGTAGTCACGTCGTACGGTCCGATATATGGTTGTTTCAATTCATAAGTCGGGCAAAGTCTGTTTCTAAAGGTACCAGTTGGCAGCCGATTCCACGCAGCAGCAGCAGACGACGAGTCGTCGCCACACTACTGGTTTCTATGTACATACATACATACATACATACATACATCACGCCTTTTTCCCGGAGGGGTAGGCAGAGACCACCTCTTTCCACTTGCTGCGATCCTTGCAGACTTCTTTCGCTTCATCCACATTCATTAGTCTCTTCATACACGCTTGTCGGTTTAGGGTACTCTTGACCTGGCCTTTTTTAAGAACTTCCTCGATTTGATCCAGGTACTTGCGTCGAGGCCTTCCCTTACCAACATTTCCATCCATACTCGCCCTATATATACTTTTAGTCAGCCTGCATCTTTCCTTCATCCTCTCAATTTTCCTCTCAAATTTTATATGTATTTCTATGAAATTCCCCCCGTAGCTAGCGACACGTCGCTCGGCGTCGTCGTCATAGACATACATAGAAACCAGTAGAGTCGCGACGACACGTCGTCAGCTGCTGCTGCGTGGAGTCGGCTGCCAACTGGTACCTTAATTCTTTATCACCACCAGCTCATTTACGTCCCCACAGTTGTGGCACGAGACGTCGCTATGGATGAAAACACTATAGGGAGAACGGACCATAAACTACCACGCGGGCCCAGTGCGGGGCGGTTGTAAACGACTGTGACATGCAGCCAGGACCAACGACTTTACGTGCCTTCCGAAGCACGATTTTTTTTTTTATTCGTCCTTGGAATTGAAACTAAGCCCTCCGGACAGATATCGGGACTAGCGCTTTGAGCACCATGCAATAAAAAAGTTAAAGGGTAATTCAATGGAGAGAAAAGTTATAAATGATTTATACCATTCACTGCGATGTCCTTGCACCACCAGAAGGATCAGCTCTCAGTCAATATTCAGCTTTGCCAACGATATCTTCATGAGCTTCATCCAACTTGCGACCTCTATCCATCAATGTAATAACAGAAGGTGAAGATAGGGACATATAGCAATGTCTTTCTAACTGTTTTCTCGCTCTTTCTATTTTCTTTTATTATCTAATAAGGCACTGTTAAGTCTTCGAAGTAGCGCGTTGTCTGCAAAAGAAAGAAAATAAGTTTTGTAACAATACACAAAGTCTTAATAAACTGCATGGTTGTGGCGATGTGGCCAATCAAGGAGCTTGATGGCGCAGTGGTTAACACGGTCGGTCATCGGATGGGTTTTTTTTTGGAGAGAGTTTGCTGATTGCCTCAGACGGCATTTTCAGCTTCATCGGGTTTTCTTGGGGGCAGCGAGAAACTTAGTGTTCCTCAAGCCTTGTGAAACGAATCACATTCGGAGGTTTTCTAGAGGGAACGGCATCACGCTCTAGTGCGTGTCCTCGTGCCCTACTCCGAGGTCCGAGGGGTTAGGATCGGATCGGGATCGGATAGGTGACCAATTTATCATCTCGAGCTCCTCCGTGCTTCGAAAGACACGTAAAGCTGTTGGTCCCGGCTGCATTAGCAGTCATTAACAACCACTAATCCTTTAAGCCCGCGTGGTGGTTTATGACCCGTTCTTTCTATCCATCACGAAGGCACGATTTCCAGCAGTGGGGACGTAAAATGAGCTGGTGATGAAGATGATGATACTTGCCTACCCCCAAGAGGGGTAGGGGGGATTTTCCCACATAACCATCTGCGTCTGTTGAGGCGCTGTGGTATGCGTTATGCATTTTCTCTTTTATAATTGTCGCTAGAAAAATATACATACATGAGGTATGTATATTTTTCTAACCTTCAGAGACGCTACATGATCCTATCGCGAGTGAAGATCTAGCAGCAGCCACGTGGAATGAAGACTTCAGTCCAACAATTAGCTGACGAACACAGTTTTTAGTTGCGTCAAGCAATTATACACAGTAACACGTGGCAATAGAGACTAATGGGGATGCAAGATGGCAGGATGTCCTCAAATGTCAGGCGTTAGTGGGATTTATTGTTGCGATCAGTTCGAACTGGTGTTTATGGGTTGGTGGCGGTATAACGAGCTCTACTATGTGTTCGGTACGTTGGAAATGAGAGTTTGCAACAATCGTGAAAGTTAAGCAACCTCGGACATGGTGGTGGATGGATGGGTCGAAAAAAATTGGCGTGTCGTCACGGGTATTTGCCGAATGTCAGGATAGATAGAGATAGATAATCAGTTCATTTGGTACTGTATTGTCTGTTCCATTAATGCTGTTAAAATATAGTTTAAATAAAAATTTATAAATACCTACTTAGTTTTTTTTATATATTCAACTGAGACGGACAGTTGTTGGTTTAAGAAATTATAATTCAATTAAAAGATCTTAATTACAGGTTTAGTCCTAAGATATTATTATATGCTCTGTGGTTCAGTTGTTGAAGAAAGCGTACTAGCTACTGTACCTATGTATATTATTAAACGTTATTCGTAAACATGCATGAGTGTTGGGAAATGAAACAAACGTCACTTTTCAAATTCTCTCAAGAAGCCCGCGTGGGGTCTCAGCAAAGTTTTACATTATTAATCCTTAAGGAGTTTAAAGAAAAAATCATTTAAAAATTCTATCATCAATCAGTAATTATCATCTACTATCAAACAATAAAATATTGTAAACTATCTTCATAACTTTGACACTGGCCAAATGTGCAAAACCACACAAGCCATTAATTAAGAAAAAAAAACTCACCAGAAAGCGTCATACGCTACAACAAAGCCATGAACACTCATCTTGAAGTTTTTAAAATTAAAAAAAGTAAAATTTATTCCAAAAAGGTTACAGTTCTCTCTGGTCAGAGGACGCGGGACGCAACGCTGGAATCCGGCCAGTGTCTGCATTGCATTGCTCAGTTAATATAACAATGGGGGGACTTCACAATTGGGCACAGATGGAATAGCCTCTTAATAATGTCACTTGCAGTTTTGGGCTAGGCATTAGTGGCCAGAGACGATTCGAACACAGAATTTATATTACAACATTGCTGAAAGACATTGAGAAATACAGAATAGTAGCGAGCAATCAAAACGCTTGATTAAAAATTTACAAATAATGATCAAAGACTATAATGAAGAGAATATAATGAACTTCTAAATTCAAAATGCGAAGCGCCAAGGAGTCGAAAACAACAGGGCAGAAAGAACAAAATCTCGAAAAAAAAAACAAATCTACAGTATATCTACTACTACATCTTCTAAGTTTAAAAATTGAAGCCAAGAAGCACAAAGGAGTCGAAAACAAGAAGGCAGAAAAACAAAAACATTTTTTATTTGTTGCACAAACACCCTGCAGAAAATGAATAGGTATTTGGTAGGTAAGCAAAAAAATTGGTAATATTTTTTATTGCTTCTTATCTACTAAGAACCAGATCGCGCGGATATTTAACTAGTGGTTCGTGTATTAAGAATAGCTACTACTAGCTTGTTGTTTGAAGCACTGCCAGTGTAGGTCGATGGTCTTATGGCCATTTTAATTATCCATCATTACCTTTACTATAATTCTGTGCGATTTATATACCACTCCTGGGTGCCAAGTGTGAGTTTCATTCGCCATTCGATCACGTTACCGAAAACAAGAATGTTATGGCAAAATGTTAACTCCTCTTGTATGCCGCCAGGAGGCACTGCTTCAATGCCATACTAATTTTCGTTTTCGTAAACGTAATCGAATGAATACGGATAGTAAACAAAACTCACACTGGGCACCCTGCTCTCAATAAAGAAGTCAAAAGTACCGCGCTGGAGCGCGATAGGGTGGAATCTGACTTTTTTTATGTTAAAAGGAGACCCATGGACACCCGCAAAACCAAAGTAAGCGCAGATGCGTTGCAGGCCTTGAGGAAGGAGTTGGATCTTGAGGAGGGAGTAGGAATTGGGAGGGGAGAGGGGTGAGAGATGGGCCTCCGGTACTTTCACTCACTGGACGAAACACAACAGCAGAAACAGCAGCTTGCGCGATTTCGGTAAAGCTTTCTTGAAAAATTTATTTTGTCTAACAAAGCTGATATGATACTAAAAGCTACTTCCGTTTTTGACTTTTTTTTAGATAGAGAATTTGCTGATTGCCCCAGACGGCATTTTTTGGGGGCGGCGAGAAACTTAAAGGGTCCTCAAGCCGTTTGAAACGAATCACCTTCCGAGGTTTTCTAGAGGGAACGGCATCACGCACTAGTGCGTGTCCCTGTGCTCTACTAGGTTCTCCGAGGGATTCGAATCGGATCAGGAACCGTTGTTGACTGTATATCGACCACGCTACGTATGGTGAGAAACAAAAGACACCGTGTACATACCATAAATTATACTAACCGCCTCTTTAGTCTAGTGGTTAAGACCACCGGTTTAGACAGAGAGGTCTCGGGTTCGATTCCCAGCAGTGGGGTACATACATGTTTATGTACTCGGTTTGGCCAGGTTTGTCCGCCTGGCTAGCTATAGCTACCACCATCTTATCTCAATATGACGCCATAACATTAATGTTTTTAGCATCGTTGTGTTCCGTCATCTAGTGTTAAGTCAGTACCTCAGTAAAAGTAAATAGTAATTGAAGATTTCGGGTGAAGCGTGCTTACCCGCAAGATAAAACAAAAAAAAACAAAAAAAAAACTACTATAAATATAAAAATAGACACATACAGTATTAGAATGATAAAGATCACGGTATGATAATTTTTATCCCTCAATGGACGAGCACTTGGTATATAAGGTCACATTTTATCAACTGCAAATATTTTGAGGATAAATTCAACAACATATCTATACTAATATTATAAAGCTGAAGAGTTTGTTTGTTTGTTTGTTTGAACGCGCTAATCTCAGGAACTACTGGTTCGAATTGAAAAATTCTTTTTGTGTTAAATAGTCCATTTATTGAGGAAGGCTATAGGCTATATTACATCACGCTATGACTAATAGGAGTGGAACAGTCGCTAATTAACGCGGGTGAAACCGCAGGGCACAGCTAGTATGAACTATTTTTATGAAAAAATCTTAAATTTTTATACGCTAGTTTTCAAGAAAAACGCCAAAAGACAATTCGATTAAAAATAAAAATAAAGCACTGGTTTGTAGTTCACTACTACTGCTGCTACTACTGCTACTGCACTAATTGGTAGTTCCAATTCAAAGGAACCGAAAAAGAGAGGCTGCAATGCCTTCACCGCTTACACGTGCCCCTAGTTTCATTCAAAAGAGCCGACAGAGAGGCCGCTCTTAAAAACATTACAATTTTCGTGTCAGGAAAAGTTAAAAAAAAACTGGCCTGAATTTTTTTTAAATGCTAGGGCCTTAACTCTGATATAATTAGATGTTTTGTCAAAATATTTGCAGTTGATAAAAAGTGACCTTATATACATACTTTAGTTGCTTTACCTACAACGCATCGCGTCTCCTAGAACGATGCCTCATTATGCTTTTCAATCATCCTTAATGTGTCCTACGATTCAGTTAGGGCATTAGCGAACTGCCACCACACCCTCAGTAATTCAATCAATGAATTGATCGCACAATCTTTATTAGATTGGTTGTCCCATGGTCGAATTACAATGAGTCAAGTTCGTTTAGCGAATATTGTGAGTAGCGGACCTTGGGAGTATGACTGATACCTAACTACGTTTAAGGAAAATATTCTAGAAAGTTAATAGACAACACTTTAAAAAAAAAGAGCAAAAGCGTTCATAATCGTAGAATTAAGATGTCATCTAAAACATTTGGTCCTTTGAGCCGGATAATAACTAGTCAATGTGTCATCAGTATTTTATATAAAAATTAAATTCAGCTTAAGTGTAGCAATGAACACTTAAAAATAACAAGTAAAAATTTTACTATAGCGTTATGTTGTCAATTTGTGGTATTCATCTGCAAAGATGAATCTGCATGTCCATCGGTTGCAATCACCTTTGGATAGATAGCACTAATGTCGCTAAAGCATTTCAAAAATCAAAAAGCAGTGACAAAATTCAGCGCTTACGTCAGCCTTCCCGGTAGCATAACGGTCAGTGCAGCCGCCCGGATTGCGGAAGACCCAGGTTCGATTCCTGGCTGGGTTTGGTGGGCGTTTAATTTTTTCACTGTATTTTATATAAAAATTTAGTCAATGTAGTTTAAGGTTCAGCATTTTGGTGGCTTTATTAGATTGGTAGTCCCAGGGTCGTAATAATATCACCCGTATTTATAAACAAGCCATTACTCGCTACTTAGGAATTATTATTTTGTTCTTAGAAATGTCACTAAGATCTAATTTCATTTTATAAACAAGTAACGTTAATTAATTACTAAGCTATGTAATAAATATAAATTGTTACTACATAACTATTTTATTTTAGGATAATCATGGTTCGGGAACGGAATACCTTGTTTTAATTTGTTGTAATGGACCACTAGAAATATTATTTAAATAAAAGTATTATTGTTAATATCAAATTCATCAATTATAAGAGCTCGAGCGCGCGAATACCAGACACAATAGAATTTTAATTGTTATCGGCCACCTGGTGGTCGATCGACGCTCAAGGGGTTATATTTTAGACATAACACAAACTTTCACACGAAATATAACCTCAAAACTAGCTTGTCACAAGTTTGTCACTATGAATTCTTTATTTTCCGACTCCGAGAGGAGACCCGAGAGAATTCTATCAGCATCCCTTCTTGTGTGCCTAAAGCTTTGGTTTCCTCCGAAAGCGGTAGCATCATAAGGCGGACGCAATATGCTTGTCACAAGTTTGTCACTATGAATTCTTTATTTTCCGACTCCGAGAGGAGACCCGAGAGAATTCTATCAGCATCCCTTCTTGTGTGCCTAAGGCTTTGGTTTCCTCCAAAAGCGGTAGCATCATAAGGCGGACGCAATATGCTTGTCACAAGTTTGTCACTATGAATTCTTTGAGAAATCTAACTTAGATTGCTTGAGTAAAGATATTGGTGACTATTGCTTGGCAAAAAACTCTAACTTTATCGGTTTACCAAAGAATATAAATTTTAACATAAGCAATTACCTTTGCATCAGTAAGAGCTTTTATTCGTATATAAATACGGGTGTAAATTTGTGAAAGTCAAGTTCATTTGTCAAGTTCATTTAGCGAATATTTTAATGTGAAATAGTGGACCTTGGGAGAATGAGCTCTTCTCGGTCGAAGGCTCTCTTAAAATCCGAACTCTTTTTTTTTGGTTACTCTTGAAACACAATTGCAATAATCAATTTCCAATCCCAAATCTAAAAAATTTAAATTCATCTCGCTTGCCAAATGCAGGTTGGTAATGACAAACCAGGGCTATTCATCAAAAACTTCAAAACCCACTTTGCCCTATCTGGGAATTGAACCTAGGATTTTCGGACGTACCAAAGACGCGTTAATAACACAAAAGAAAAATTGGAGATAGTCAAAACAAAAACTAGTTAAAACTTTAAAAACAAATTTATATATCTTATATTTAAAACATGGTATTATAAAAAACCAGTAAACACTTCATAACGGTGATTTAAAGAGGCCACCGTATGCAGTTTCGTCTTCGATTTTAACGCTCCAAAATCAGGGTTGTCAAAACAAAAAAAGACTCTCCTCGCTCTCGCATGTATTAATGCCATTGAGCACATAAGGCAAGGTTCTCTTAGCATATAAACATAATAATTTGTACACAAGTATGGTCCATCAGAGTTCGTTAATTCATCTTCTTGTAAATTCTTTTTACTTTTAAACTGTTGTGCACCAAATTTGATTTTAGGAAACTGTTTAGTTAGATATTCTAGCAAATCTTTTTCTATTCCATTAAGGCTGCAATTGGTGTCTATTCCTTTGCTTTCTTTAGCATTCCACGCACCACCATATTGTGTTTTGGCGACATTATCTATGGCAATCATAGAAGCATGCTGAACAGGATGTTCTATACTTTTATCAATTGCAACAGCCACAACAGCTTTGATACTAGGATCTACAACAATAGTTACATTGATTTTTGCAAACAAATTTTCATCTATCGTTTCCACATCACATAACTTGCAATACCATATTACAACATCAAAAGCCATCGTCATAAACAAACGATGCATTATAAGTTCCTTAATTGAAAAAAAATTGTCACCGTACAAACTTTCTAAGTACATATCTGGGTGGAAATTGCAAGGCCATATCTTCTTTACTTCCGCATACTGTTTCTTTAGTTTCGGTTGAAAAATTGGCACCGCTACCTCCTTAAAGTATTGGAATACGTCTTTCAATTCAGGAATGTTGCATTCGATAAAGTCTTGAATAGATGTGTGCTCTATTCTGCTTTTGGGGCAAATTAACACAACCGCACCTGTACATACTCTTTTTAAATGACTTAGCCCATCCAACGGTAGTTTATTGTTTAAAGTGAGTATAGTCCTTGATATATCTTTTGGTGTTTTCATCCCTCCTGCATACATAATAATCATAGATTCATCAACAGGTTTTGTCAGTTCATCACTAAGTATTGCTTGTAGGTTATTCAATGAAGTTTGTACTCTGCTTTTGTAATTAACTATAACGTCATACTTTGAGAGTGCATTCCTTAACTTGGACTTCTTGCATAATGGTTCCTCCTCCATTATTTATAATTATAACTTCTTAGTTTAAACAAATCTTCATATTTTATATCATTGGATGATGCCTTCTCTTTTTCATGCTGTAATAAAACAAATAAACACTGCTATTTCATTAAACGCACAGTAGTCACAATATCACTTTAAATTTAATAATGTTGATTTTTTTTTCTAGTTTTAAAGTAGTATTTATATACTATTTAATTTTTTTATTTAGTACACAATATAAATATTTGAAATTAGTTTTATATTTGATGTTTCATTACAGGTATTAAATACCATCACATAAAATTCGTTTTTTATGTACAATTTGACCCAACTTTTAGTTATTATTAGAACTTTTACTTTTAAGATGTATAACCTCTTTTGTACATTCTTATCTTGTTTATGATACAGAGAGACAAATCTGTTATTTACAAGTAGGTAGGTCCTGTAAAATATTAATTTTTTATTAATTACTTAACTACATGTTCATGGTGGAAAAACATAAAAGTAATTAATAATTTTTCATTTATTAGATAAATTACAAATCCAAGGTCATCAGAGACTGGAATGTTGTTATTTTTAATTAATTTGCACATTATAATTGGTAGTGTAAAGTGTGTATACTCAATTAGTTTTGGTACACCGTAGTTAACGACAACACCAGTGGTTCCAATCAAATTGCTATAGGATAGGAATATTTTGGAAATTAGCAACATCCTAATAGGGAGTTTGTTGACATAGAATATATTTCTAGCAAATAATTCTAACTACTTTAAACCTATTAAGTTACTGGAACACATAGTTAATCTTGATGCACGTGACTACACTGAATACTCTTTCTTAGAATTTATAATGGCAAAACGTGCGTGAAAAATTAGAAAATTGTTGGAAAAATTACCTTGGTTAAATGTTACGTTTTCGGTCAGTTTTCCAGTTATCTCTTGTGATTTCTTTATAGCGACTAACAATTGACACTTTGATAGTTTATTTAGACAATCACACGTAAGGAAAAACAGAAAAAAATATTTAAATTTAATAACAATACCTACCTACGTTATATTGTTCAGTTCAGACATTAGCAGCCAGCCATTATTAAGTAATTGTTTCCATTGGTTCAGTGCGTGCGGCTGCTGTCAGCCTGTCATGTCAATATTCGCTGATTGGCTGTTTCAATATGTTACTCATTTTAGCCAATCAATTAGAAGCAAAATTGTACAAAGACAACGAACTCGCTAAAACGTTCCTTTTCATGCAGACTTAGTAGACGGACAAGTAGCCACAGTTATAATAATGGCTTTTATAGCTTTGCTACCCTTCTTCGGTATTATCATCCCTAACTATCTTCGATCAATTATGCTAAGTATCATGTGAGACGACGACGCTCAAGCGCTTCATTGTTAAAGTAAAAATAACCAATTTAAATAGTAAAATACAAATAAATATAAGTTGTATGCAATTTCGCCACGAGCGGATCCGCTCGGTTAGTGCGTGACAGGAAAGGCTCTAATCACTGCGAGTCATCGTCTAGTTCGGATTCATGCTTAGATGCTCTAAGGATTCATGTATACTTATTTATACGTATAGGCCACTCTACGAGAACTTTCAAATTGCTATCAGCGAAGTCCATACCACATATTGGCAAGTTCCATTAGCACTAATCCCCGTCTACACAGAGAAATCTCTCACTCCCCAAGCAATTATAGGAAATTGTTGATCTTGTTGGAAATTAGATGGTCTTATATTATAGTGTTGGATAGAGATTTTCTTTTTTTTAAATCTATTCTTGTAAAGAGCCTCGGAGTCCGAGTTGCAAAGCCCGATCCTCGAAGGCCTTGGGTTCAATTCCCAGGTTGGGCAAAGTGCGTTTCGGATTTTTTTTGATGATTGATAGAGTCTTTTGGGACAGTATTAGGGCTATTTACTTTTACAGAACAGTTGTAAGTAGGTATAGTTACCTAATGTTAGAAAGTTAAACGCCAAATTTGTAGACAAGTACCAAAATACTAGCTTACTGGGTGGGGTGCCTAAAGCGAGTTTCATTTGCCATTCGATCACGTTAACGAAACTCTCCTCGATTTTCACCTGAAGGTGCGGGCCCCGAGTCTGTTTATGTTTTCATTAATTTCGTGTATGATGACTTTTATGGATGTGACGTGATGGGACGTGATGGATGGTACGTGTTGGAATATAATATGTGGCTTCTCAATTTATTTATAATTGTATAGTTTTTGTACGGTGCAATATCAACTCATTTACCAAACACGGTGACGACGTACACAATTTTAATACTAGAAGTAAGACAAAACTTGTGATGCCACTGTTCAGGTTACAGAAGGTCCTTGGTTCTTTCTTGGGGCAAGGTATACACTATTATAATAAAATACCAAACACTGTACTAGATTTACCTCTAGATAAGTTTAAAAAACATGTAAAGTCTTCTTTACTTAAAAAAGGTTATTATACAGTCAGAGAATATTTAGATGATAAAACAGCCTGGCTATAATAAGAAACGCATACTTTACTGATGAATGAAAAAATTATACTGATATAATAGCCTTTATAAACAGTGTCCTACAGATAACAAATAGCGTTACGTAAAACATTTCAATTAGTTTTGATTTAGAGTAGCTTGGGTGTGTCATGCTCTCTTTATTGTCTCTGCGGTGGTGGCATGTGCGTCGGGTCGTTACATTCCCTAAAATATGGTTGAGCGAAGCGATGGCTGATTCATTATGTCACACTCGTGAACGGGTGCCGCCTGTGGAGGCTGGTCTGCTCTTGCATACTTGTCTTAATTTTATTATTATCTACTATAGTTTAACTTTGTTTTTTTCTTAGACAGGTTTTGACTTTTACTAGTACTGTATGACATTGTAAAAAATTCAACTGGTAAATGGTGTTTTTGCAAACAAATTTTTTTTTTCTCATGTGATTGTTCTTTATATTATGTGTTTTTTTGTTTGTGATGGAAATTGTCCTTTTATGATAGGGCATTTTCCAATATTTTTGACGATGTAAGGGAGAAAAGATCTGGACACTTGCTGAGTTTCTTGCCGGTTCTTCTCAGTACAAGATCTCCCGCCCAGAGTAGACTTACGAACCGATGGCATAATGACGTTCATAAGAGCTATTTGTAGCCTAAACTGAATAAATGATTTTGAATTTGAATTTGAATATGTAGAGGAATTTTATGTATGGTTGTTACTGGCTGGCAGGCTGGCATTCGTTTTAAGGTTTTAAATAAAAGCAAAGGTTGTTAGGAACGAGTTTTGAATATTTTGAAGAGAATGTCAATAGAGAAAAATGTTTATTACTTTACTTATTGTTGTTTTGTCCGATAAACTGGATGTTTTATTATATTACGATTATTAATAATGTAGTTTTATAAGTTTATGTTTGTAACGTCCATGGAGTTTTGAATCATGTAGGTAAAAGTTGAATAAATTTTGATTTATTGTCAAGAAGATTTTGAGTTATTGATTTACTTATGGCTCCCAAGTCTATGAAGAAAGCGCAAGAGTAAGGAGAAAATATCGACAATATTAAAAAGCAATTACTGACCATCCCACAGCTGTTATCCCACTGCTGTTATATCCCACTGCTACTCGTATTGGTATATTTGGTAGTCAATCTTATAAGAGAGAGAATGTGTATGGAAGCGCATTAATTAAAGTGACGGTAGTCCGAGAACATTTTAAGCGAGTTTGACGTTTCTTATCAATCGCCTTGGGATTGCGTTTTCACTATTACTCTACTATTGTGCAAAGATACCTCAAGTAGCAGTATTTAATCAATCTTTATTGTAAAATTTTCTAAAATAAGAACTTTTACAAAATTTGCGCACTGTATTAGTAATTTGAGTCTCAAAACTGATGAGAGTTTCAAAACATACGTAACCTAAAACCTTTGATGGAATCAAACCTTTTCTCATGAAGATCAACCGGCAGAAATGGACTGCAGTGGCCTTTTTAGCAAAAACTCGACCGTCTTCATATGGACCTAGGTCGCTCTAAGTCAGACATGTAAAGTGGGGCTATGCCGTGGAGCTTGGCTACTGTAGTGCTTCGATTTAGGACATGACCCACCTTCTCTCCTGCCCCTTGTGCTCAACTATCTGCACAAGAGAAGACCTAATGAAGGCCAGGTCTTCTGCTTCTGAATTGGAAAGATATACCTATGGGCAATGACACGCTAAGTGAGAGATTAAGAAGCAAACGGAGAGAACGAGCCATAATCCGTAAATGTGCCTATTGAAGCTCGGATACGCGGTGGTGGTCCGACAGTGCTAAGTTAATTATCTATATACTGAGTTATGTGTTCAATACTGCTTCAATGCCATACAAATTCTCGTTTTCGTTAACGTGATGTAAATACTTGCGTTTCTACCGAGGAAAGAAAGTAAAACTACATAAAATCTTTTAAATATGTTACATTATTTATTCAGTTCAAATATCTAATGCTAGTTTTTTCGTCACTCGAAAAAGGTAACTAAAAATTGTATCATGCGATTGCAGTAGCGCCATCTAGTAATAAGTTGACTAAACAAGTTTGTCACTAGGCGCTAGATGGCGCTATGCCTAGTAAAATATACAAGTTATAGTAAACAAAAACTTAATCGAATAGTAACAAAACTGGTTCTCAGCCTTATGCTAAAGTTAATATAGTACATAATTATAATACACAAGTTACATACATTATATTACTGGGTAATAAGGTCGATTATTGAATTATTTTTTTAATATTATCTTTATGTCACTTTAAATATATTTTATAAACATTTATAAGGCGGTAGATAACGAATCGAATGCCACAAGTTTCTTGAGCTTTCCTGTTGGTTACTTCTCCAAAGTCTGGTACCAGGCCTGGCATGTTTCTGATGTGATCTCGCAGAGAGCAGACAGCGCTTTGCCAGTTGAATCGTACTCTGGAAAATAAATCGTTATTACTTTTTGACTATTATTATTTACTGTTCGGCTGAGCCCAGCCTTTCCATATGAAAAGGAGCAAATCAGGAGATAAGACATGCTAGCCCAGTGCGGCTTGGAGAGTAAGTAACTAAAGGCGCCTCTCGAAGCACGGAGGAGCTTTTAAATTGTAAATGACCCACCTATCCGCAGATCGTAATCTTCCCGAACGCGCAACATTAGGTGGCGTTGCATACAAGCTCCCATACAAATTGTAATTAGTTTTACTCATTAGAACTAAACCAAAAAAGAGCTAAACTCCCAAAATAGGCACTCACAAAGGAAGTTTTACATAGAGAACAACAGCCAATCAAACTAGCAAACTTTACTATAATCTCGTAAACTTACCGACTGTGCCTCTCTTCCCGAATATAGATCCATTGAACGGGGGCTTTCTGTAGTTAGCTTCGGTAGAATGGATGAGATACAGCACCATGGCGATCAAGAATATGG